>OZ017739.1:184702131-185049631 GCA_963969285.1 Odontomyia ornata
TTTACTCCTACATACCTACCTGAAGGTTCCCGATGTGTGCCGATGCCAAATAACAGGTTTACACGGTTGTGCATTTATTGATAAGACTAGAGATGGTGCTACCTACAAAGAAGGTCATGAAGTTGTTACAGTAGGCGAATGGACCGATAGAATATATCAGCATACACCACAAGAACATACTATTGCGAATGTTGTCTCCGGACGAAAGAGGAGGCTGCAAAAATACAATTTCCTCGACACAGTCATTTGGAATCCTTGGATAGACCATGCCCGAGAGATATTAGATTTTGGAGACGATGAATATCCAAATATATTAGGCGTTGAATCTGGACATGTTTCAACTCCAGTTATTCTGCTGCCTGGAACAGCCTTTGAAGCTAGCCAAATCCTACAGATTATTATTGAAGATAGCGTCAGTAGGAAATCAAAACGGAGTCGCTAGCCATCAAAGAAAAGGAGCATTCAACCGAGCTAAAAAGGATTAAGTATAGATTTTGCAGTTTATTGATTTCTACGGTTCAACTTGGTACTGCAAACTGTCCGTATTCTTAAATCGTAAAACTCAACTATCTTTAAACTGAACTTGACTAGCTCATTGACTTGCTTTGAATTCGGTTGGATCCTGATGGAAATAAACTATGACATTGTCAGCATACATAAATCGGAATCCCTCTAATTGTTTTGGTGCTGGAACTTAATTATCAAGAGTTGAAATAGTAGTCTATTAATTATTTAGAAAGCAAATGGAAGTAATATTCCTTGAGAATACAATATGTGGTTAATAGATAGATAAATGATATGTTAAAACAAAAAAAAGGAAAACTAGAAAAAATTGAGGACAATAGGGCTTTAGTTGTCCTAAAGAGCAATAAAATTTTGAACACGACATAAACAATGAAACAAATAGTTAATTTCTATTGAACTGTACAGTCAATATAAATATAACGAAATCTTAGGACAAAGAATATGGTGGTGAATCACAACTATTACGAAAATATTGAAAAGAAAAATTAGCCTCCCTAATACTATTCACCGCTAAAACGTAAAAAAATACAGCAACTCCGAATGTACAATAGATCGCATGTTCTATTAATATATTTTCAAATGGCGAGAAAATTTAGATTTTATTGTGTTATAATTAGTCACAGTTTTTTTTTGTGCCAGTTGAAGTTTTTAAAAGGGAGATTCTAGAGAATTCATTGTAATCTCAATACGTAATGAAAAACTATTTAATATAAGAAATGCACTGTTTTGAATATTAGTAAATGTTTTAGAATACAACCTACGTTGTATTCTACCAATCGGCACCTTTTAATATTTCACAAAATTCTGTTCATGTATTTGCTTAGGTAATTTGTTAATTTTATTTTGTATTGCCTATTCATAAAGTAGGTTAAAAACTATGAACTGCACATCTGAGAATGAGAACTGTATTAGCCCCGCACAAGTGTAATATCATCATGTTTGAATGCGAGGAATTAATCTTGAAAAGATCTCTTTCGATAAAATTTCTACCAAATCAACCGCAAAACTTCAGTGAGCTTATTGAGGCTTTCATTTTATTCAAATTAAAAATCCCTAACATTCCTGCTGTATAAAAATATTTTTTGGAAACTATTATCTTTCTATTCCTCTGTCTATCAGTGAACGTTTCTGAACTAACTTAATATTTCAAATCAACATGAATAGTGATAAAATCAAAGGCGTACTTATCAAAAATTGTATATTTCTTTATTGTTAACCGATAATTTGGATATATTAAAAAAAAATCAACTTCCTTTTGTTTCAAAAACATAACAAAAAGAACACGTTAACGAAACTGCAATTTAAGAATAAGAAGCTTTTAACAACAAGAATTAACTATTTAGATTTACTTGATAATATTCAACAATTATTTTTATAATTAAATCACATTAAATTTTATGGCTTTTATCCGTGATTACTATGAAAATGATGAACTGAGAGAAAACATTATAACTTGAATAGAATTATTAAAAAAAACTTAAAAGTTAAATCAATGATTAAATAATATGAATTGCTAATTTTAAACTAGACTTTCCTTTCCAGCCTGCCCTTCTTGTTTTCCAGCGGGAAGGAGAGTGCATGGTAAGTATGCCGTCGCGAGAGTAGGGTTTTAAAAATCCGCGGATGGCCGATTTCGAGTCGCGTGCGTTACTCGGTACCTTAGTTTGTCTTGCCTTTTTTTGCGTAGAGTTCTTTGGGATTGAGTTAACGTAGTGTATTTTTCGGTACTGCGTCGGTAAAATTCGGGAACGCGGAATTGAAATTAGATTTTTATAATTGACTGAAATGATGAATGAATACAGAATAAAGTAAAGTAGGTTTCTTTTCTGTATGTTGGTGTTTTTGACGCGTCTGCAACGGGCATTTAATGGTGGCTGAAATACGTAATTGAGCGTAACCCATTTTAAGACCTGCGACCAAAATTCTCTCCGATCTAGCTGGCCGACAAGCCACTGCGAAATGGATTACGGGTGCATGAACTGGTTGTCTGATTGGTACCATTCGTTGGCACGACTCAGACTTAACGTCTAGAACCGATGAGAGGTTGGTTCCGACTTCGCTCGCACCACTTCAGACATACGGAAAATCATTACAACTCAACGTGGGGCAAAAAACATCCTGTCCGCAGCACCACATTGTAATGATTTTCGAAATGCCCGCATAGAACACGGGTGCCGATGGTCTGGCACAAGTGTAAGCGAGCTATAAACAACTAAATAGCTTCGCTTAACGACCGTGTACGCATGCTTGACGACTAGCATTTGCAGGATCATATGAGGCGGGTTCTTGTCGAGCCACAAAGCTCCACTACAAAATATTTATCACGCGTACTCTACTCTGCAAGACGTACCGATTAATTTTTATTATCTTTAGAAATGTTCTATTAGGTGTCAACTAAGGTACTCTACAGTAATTCAATATTTTGTTTGACTCATAAAAGTTAGCGGACACGGAGGCTTGAGACAAACGCAAACATTACACAAAAGCAGCCGTTACTTTCTCCTAAGAAGGTCGTTGCATTACAAGGGGAATGTCAAACCTGAAGATGTTAAAGTGGCTGAAGTGAACCACTCATCTCTGCCTAAAGGATGGAAACTTAACGGATGTAGTTTACTTAACACTAGTAAAACAACAAACTAAGCAGTTTCCACGGGGTGACACCTTTTCTCTTCAGGAGCAGCCACTCCTGATCACCACGGGGCTGCTCGACTGCTTATGTTTATGACAATATATATATATATATATATATATATATATATATATATATATATATATATATATATATATAGATATATATATGTATATATATATATGTGTATATATATATATATATATATATATATATATATATATATATATATATATATATATATATATATATATATATATATATATATATATATTGTTACATGCACGAATAATTCTACTGTTGCAATTGTTTGAACAACCATTAAGAACCTCATGATCAACAGAGTGAATTTACTCGAAACCACGAGAACCTACCAAGCATGATCAACATCTGCAAGTGACGTCACTCCATTCATTAAGCTGCTCGAATATACTAGGTACCTCTCAGCAGAACATTCGCCAATGTACGAGAAATGGGTTGAATGGTTCGAGACCCTATATAAAGGCGAGCTGAATGAATGGGGGATCATTCATTAGAACTGCGATAATAAAAACTGTGATTGTTAAGTGATCTTAGTGGACAGTTGAAGTAAAAATTGAAAGACGACTTGTAAAATAGTGAAAATTAAAATTGTGAAATAGTTAAATGAGTGATTGTGCATTTTTAGTAACTAAACAAACTCCTTTAATTTAATTTAAAAGACATTGCGTTCTCACTTTCCCGGGACATTAAAATTATTGGCCGCGAACCATAACACGCGACAATATATATATATATATATATATATATATATATATATATATATATATATATATATATATATATATATATATATATAACAGGCCAATTGAAAAGTCCCCGGCCTACCATAGTAAAACACATTTTTTTGGTAAAATTCGATTTTATTATTCAACATAGTTGCCTTCGAGGGCGATACAGTGATAACAACGATCTTCCAACTTTTCGATACCATTTTTGTAGTACGATTTGTCTTTCGCTTCAAAATAGGCCTTGGTTTCGGCGATTACTTCTTCATTGGCGCTAATTTTTTTTCCAGCGATCATTCTTTTGAGGTCTCAGAACAGGAAAAAGTCACTGGGGGCCAGATCTGGCGAATACGGTGGATGCAGAAGCAATTCAAAACCCAATTCATGCAATTTTGCCATTGTTTTCATTGATTTGTGACACGGTGCATTGTCTTGATGAAACAGCACTTTTTTTTCTTCTAATGGGGCCATTTGTTAACGATTTCATCCTTTAAACGATCCATTAATGCTATATAATAATCGCTGTTGTTGGTCTGACCCTTTTGGAGTAATTAATGAATATTATACCTTGCGCATCCCAGAATACTGATGCCATAACCTTGCCAGCTGACTGTTGTGTTTTTCCTCGCTTTAGATTTGGTTCATCGTGTGCAGCCCACTCAGGTGACTGTCGATTGGACTCCAGAGTGTAATGATCGAGCCATGTTTCATCCATTGTAACATATCGATGCGAAAATTCAGGTTTATTGCGCTTAAACACTGCTCAGAATCATTAACACGTTGTTGCTTTTGATCGATTGTGAGCTCGCGTGGCACCCATTTCGCACACAGCTTTCTCATGTACAAATCTTCGAGAATTATATGATGTACACGTTCAGATGATATCTTCACAATGTCTGCTATTTCGATCAACTTCACTTTACGGTCATTCAAAATCATTTTGTGAACTTTTTTTATGTTTTCGTCAGTGACAGCCTCTTTGGGGCGTCCACTGCGTTCGCCGTCTTTGGTGTTCATTTCACCAGGTTTAAACTCAGCATACCAATCAATGATGGTTGATTTTCCTGGTGCAGACCCCGGAAACTCTTCTTCAAGGCAAGATTTTGCTTCAACTGTATTTTTTCCCTTCAACAAGCAATACTTTATCAGCACACGAAATTCTTTGGTACTCACTAAAATCATATGGATTTAATACTAGCACTGCCATCTATGTATCAGACCAGGGACACTTCTATTGGCCTGTTTTATGTATATATATATATATATATATATATATATATATATATATATATATATATAATAAAGTAATGAAAATAATAAATAAATATATATATATATATATATATATATATATATATATATATATATATACATATATATATATATATATATATATATATATATATATATATATATACATATATTGTATATATATATATATATATATATATATATATATATATATATATATATATATATATATGTATATATATATATACCCTCGTATATGGCGGAGACCAACGCTGTCGATGGCGAGCAGGTCACTTCATCGAAACAACCTCGTTCACTTAATGAGGAAATGATTTGGTGCATCGACGTCATCATCTCCAAATAAAACATTGAGTGTTGATTTGACCTCAAGTTTCAATGAACTTCCAGTCAACTAGTTGACCTAGTTCATTGGTACAATCAAAACCAATCCCGTCAAAGGTATGCATTTATAATGAATCAGCCCTACCCCATTGGCAATGATCCGCAGGTCGTTATTGATATCGAAGGTTCGGAAACGATCCTTTAACCGCTCGCTGTCACTGAACTGCGTTTTGATAGCTGGGAGGAAGATGAAAGTGGTGATGAAAAGAGATTTAAACGCAATAAGTTCCGGAGCAAGATATGGTTTGCATACAATCTCGCTATTAATTTCGTGCAACAAATTAAACCTTGTTTTGGAAGCTGTTTCCAAAAGTTAGGGTGGATGATAGCTATTCAAAGAGATGGAACATCACAAATCGCATGTGGTGGTGTTAATTACTGTTTGAAAGAAGATGAACTATCTCAAGACTTCCCATTAGGTGAAGTTGAAGAAATATTGAAACGTTTTGGTGAGCAAATCAAGCGTGTTAGTCCTTGGCCCAATCCAATAGACGAAGTACAGTGCAATGCACATTTTCATTTAGTTTCTTGTTATTGTCATAACATCGAAGAAATTGGAATTTGTTAACCATGGAACCCTGATTTCCCAACGTATTTAGAAATATGTAAGGCATCGAGCAAAACGATTCAAAAAGATATAGTTTACAAAAAGGTCTCAGGTGAGCTGGATGACAATCTGGACGATTTGTCTCGTCATACGCGTTCACTAAGATCCTTGGGACCATTAGATTGTAATATAAGAGGCACGCACTTAATGAATTTAGTAAATTTATTAGAGCTTAGCTTAGAATGCTATGAAACAGTGGAATCGGAATATTCTATCCGTCTGTGCGAAGCTTAATTTGGCTGGGTGCCGTTAACTGGATGATCAATCATTAGAAACTCTTTTTTGAACTCAAACTAATTTAGAAGGACTAATAATTAGTAATAATTATGGTTGCAACAATTTGGAGGTAGTGGGCCGTCTGAAGAGTTTACGGAAAATATGAATTTGGGAATGTAGTAAACAACTTATTTATTATTATTACTTATTTGATGAATTATCATCGGAATGCTCTTGAAACTCTTCAAATAGCTGGTAACTTCTGTTACCACAAGGAAGTGGCAACCAACATATTGATAAATTATCGAAGCTCCGCAGTTTACATAAATTTACTATTCCAAATCTCAATCTAATTAAGAATAGTGAATTCAAATTTGTATAACAAGACAAATCCCCATAGAATGTTATTGCAAACAATTAGAATTAGGACCAGTAGTTATAGTATGCATGGGTATTGAACATTCATTTTACATTGATTCCTGACCCTCCAACTTACGCATTTAATCCTTGTGGACATATGGCTACTGAAAAAAAACAGTCAAATATTGGACCAACGTAGACATTCCTCATGGTACTAATGGGTTTCAAGCAGTTTGTCCCTTTTGTTCAATACCACTAACTGGCTCCCCTGGATATATTAAATTAAATTTTCAAGATAATTTAGATTAAGGCAACTGAAGGTAGGAGTAGGTTTTTTAAGATCTGAAATAGAAGATGAATAGGTACATTTATGAACCCCTACATAAGTTTCCGATTAATTTTAATTTTGTGTCTTATGATAGTTTTTTGAGAATAATTATTCAATGAACAGCAAACATAAATTGATGTTTTAGAAAGCAAGTGCAACACTGTACTTACTGTTAGTAACCGAAACCTTTTTCCAATTAGTTCTTTGGTTAAAACCATTTTTCTTTTGAATTTATATTGATACTAGCTTCTTTCTTGGCTTACGTAGAACATTTTTGAAAATTTTCAACTGTACTTTAGAAACAAGAGGCTAAACGTTGATTATGGCGTTTGATTAGATTTATTTTTAAGTTGTTCATTGGCACTTAGCAAAAAATTAGAGTATTTTAGCTGACGTTCAACCAATGATGATGGCACTCCCCAAACACGTTAAGTTTTACGAGGCAGTTATTATATATTGACATATACAGAAAAACGACGTTTTTTTCATTTTATACATTTGAATTTATCTCCTGTGTTTTCATTAATTCAACTCGACATTACTGTTATTCAATAGTTGATTGTAGTAATTTAGCATATCCATAGCTGTTAAGTTGGCATTTTCGAATATTTAAGTTGTTTATGATAATCCAATTATATAATACGTCAAATTGAATAACAATTTAGAGTAGAAAATAGAAGATGTGAAGCTGATCTAGTCTTCAAGGAAACATTTATCACATTCTGGTACGTTGCAGGACAAAAACAAAAACGTCAAACAAATGATAATATATGAAATTTATTATAAACTCTTTATTATGTATAAGCCTTAAAAGATGTTTATGAACGTTCAACTATACAAAGAATAACATATATTTCCATACTTTTTTGTACGTATCTAAAATAATCTTAAATTTAATTTTCGCCCTGTATTATATTCAGTATTTCGGTTTCGATTCCTGTAGGATTCGATTCAATTGGTCGAAAATAAATAATGTAATTTTGGTGAATGATCTTTATTCAAAAAAATAATTGAAAGTTACTCTATCGAGATGCTTGTGATGAAAGAAATATTAATTATTGTAAAACGATAGTAAAATAATATGAATTGCTAAGAATAACAGCGTCTTTCCTTTCCAGCAAACCCTTCTTGTCGGTAGGAATGTCAGCGAACGGTGAGTATGCCGTTACGAGGGTACGGCACGAGTAATCAGCGGATGGCCGGTTTTGCGTCACGTTCGGTACGTGGTACCATCATTTGCTTTGAGTTTTTTATTAGAGTAGGTTGTTCCAAGTTCGAGTTAGAGTAAGATATTTTTCGGTACCGCGTCGGTGATAATCGAGAACGTGGAATTAGATACAGTTTTTGTTGTTGGCTGGATGTATGGAAGAAATACGGAATAAAGTAAAGATAGGTTGCATTTCCGTATGGTTGTGTTTTCGACGCCTTATTAAATCGGGCATGTGAGCTGGTGGCTGAATTCTTGCATTTTGGACTTAGTCTGCTCGCGTAACACCGGCGGCCGAGCTCCAATCCAAACTAGCTAGTTTTGTATCGCGAGGGGGTTGAAGTTAAAAAAAATAATTTATTTGCTCACAAATTCACTCAAACACCTTTTAGTTCAAATTAACCAAATCAAACTTTATTTTAACAGAATTTTCAAGTATGTACATGCGTGCGCTTAATTAGTATAGATCAAAATGACTGCGGCGAAGTCATGTATCGAGGGAACTTAAATAATTAAACTATGCTGACACCATGTCTGCGATTAGACGTGTGTCCTTTATGAAATTCTATCGTTGTACTTTCCTGAATTAGGTAAATGCAACGTTTGCAGTAAATTCTCTATAGAAATATTATTTTTAAAGGAGTTTTCCGTAACCGTATACATGACTAGCTAGCCAACAGCCACCTCAGAGTAAGCTAGGGTGTCCGGATTTGTTGACCTGAAGGGTACAGTTCGTTATCAACCCCCCCCCCCCCCCCCCGAGATGTACACGAGTGTTTTTAAATACAAATCATTACAAATGGCGCCCAATGTGGGGCCTAAACATCCTAAAGGAGTAAAAGATTTGCGTCTTCTGACGATTTGTTTCTTTACGGCGGATGTAAATTACCCCGGTACTCGAGCCCCATGGACAGGAGTAGTGGAGGTGTGTAATACACCCGTACAGTCACTTCACGTGAGTTCTAGCTTCCGCTCTCCTTTGTTTTTTTTCGCGGCAGAATCCCAGGGTAAAACCTGAAAGGACTTTCTATTTTCTTCATCGAAATTGTCAGCCAGAGGTGTTCCTCTTATCTGCCTGGACTCTCAAGAAAATCGAAGCTTACCTTGCCCTTATATCGCGGAAGGATTCTACTCATTTTTTCATGCGTGATAGATGAATAGTTTTGGTTTGACTTTCGGTGGCGTATGCTGGAGTTATGAAGCCCGGAATGCTTCACGTGTCGGGATTTTTGACCGCGTACAAAACTGTTACGGTAATGCTATCACTCATCTTGTCGAGTCAATTAACGTAGATTAGAGACGGTTTTTGTAATGTATTTGGGGGGTATAAATTGTTTAATCAGCCAGAAGCACCCTTTTCTTGGCAGACAAACATTCGCTCCCAATTCCCTATGGAAGTATCGGCGCTGCTGGAAAGGAAAGAGTTAAACAAATACTGTTTTTTATAGATAACATTAGCTCACCACTATCAGTCACTTAAGTATTTTAACAAAGTTTTTTTATATTTAGGAGTAGATAATATAGACATGCCTTTACGTCACCATCGTCGAAACCAACAATGGTAACGAAGCGGACTCCGGAAAAACGGTGGCCCTGCTCCAAAACGGTGCAACCAGCCATCTGCGGGATCTGCTTTGAGGACGTCGTAGGGAGCGTAACCATTGTGCGATTGGAGTGCGGACACTTATTCCATCGTGCGCGTGTCCAGCAGCTCTTGCAAACATCCGATCTCTGTACCCTATGCAGACGCCCGATCGAGCGAAGGGCCCTAGATGCCCCCTCGGAGCGCACGCCCCTATGCGCGGAGCAGTGAAAAAGACCCCCGGAATAATGAACAGACAACCAAGGAGCGGTGGGCGGAGAAGCTCCTGTTGCAGGAGTACCGACATATAAAAACCACGGTCAATGACACAATTTTGTCCTCATTTCAAGGGTTGTCTGATTGGATCGAACACTTTGAGAGAGATTTCGAAGACATGAGGATCAGCCATCACCTCACCCACTCGAGAACTCCACGTGGCTGGGAGCCAAGTCCTAGTGTGGCTATGCCCACCTCTACACTGGCAGGTGATTGGAATCTCCTTTTGCGAACAGATCCCAGGGCCCCAGAAGATTGACCGCGGTACAGCGCCGCACCCCTACAAAAACCTAAAATGCACGAATCGGTTCCTTATGGAAGGCCCACCAATGATACGAATCGTCCCGTGAATTTAGCGACTCCAACCCGAGACCCAACACCTGGCATCATGGAGAGTTGGTGAATCAGGTTCACTGGCTTTAATTCAGCAACACCAGTGGACAGGTTCCGGTTTCAGATTCAGGGTCTAGTCACCAATACGCTGGGAGGTGACTTCTCGGTTTTCCTTAGGCATGTACACCTCTTCTTCAGCGGAGATGTGGCCGAATGGTACTGGAGTTTCAAGGAATCCGTGACGCGCCCCGATTGTAATTCCTCCTGTGCAGCTTTTCACAACCACTTTGATGACGGCCTCACTGAAAGAGAATTGCATGAACAACTGCGGAAATGCAAGCATGGCGCCCACGAACCATTCGACCAGTATTATACTAGCGTAGTACGTCTAAGCACTCGGCTACGAACAGCCATGCTGGAGGACGAACTGGTGGAAATCATCAGGAGAACATGGGTTAGAAGCTTCAAAACAGTCTCCTACATGTGCCAATTTATACCGTACAGGGATTACTCCTCCATGCCCGTAGACAAGAATGGCTACATGAACGGCGAGGAACCTTTCGTCCATAACCTCGCATGATGGGACCTAATCAACGGAGCAACCATACTGCGGAGTTAGTAACAGCGGATCACGCAAATACCGACTTGACACACGTCCCGAGAAGCGCAGCAACCCTGGATCGAGAGTTTGAACTAGGAACGGACCAACCTTTTGCCGAGGTAGTTGCAAGTCGACAGTCAGACTTGCAACTACCTCGGCGAGTCGGTTCATTGGAACTGCTGACAACCGGGACACCAGTTCTCTGTATATCCAGCAGAACCAATGTATTTCTTTTGGCCAAAAATGGTACAGCAAATAAAAGCGTATGTAGCCACCTGTGAGTTGTGCAAGTGCACCAAAGCACCCAACACTTCGGCCTCCGATGGGTAAGTTTGAACTACCTGAGCGTGTGTTCCAGTGCTTGTAGATCGATCTTATCGGTCCTTACCCGCGTTTGACTTCTAGTCACACGGGAGTTGTCGTGGTCCGGGACCAATTGTCCAAATTCCCAACCATTGAGCCGATTCGCAACATGTACACCGGCCCGATACTCAGCTTCTAGGAGAAGCGCGTCTTCCGTGTATTTAGAGTACCGGAAAATGTTGTCGGAACGGAGTCTAGTTCACCACAGGTAGATTTCGGGACCTGGTGGCCAAGTATGGTATTACTTACCAGCAGACCGCAGTCTACTCTCCTCAAGCAAATGCGTCCGAGCGGCTGAATCGTACCCTCATAGCCGCCATTCGTGCCTATGTCCATCCAGATCAGAAGGATTGGGACCGCAGGATTTCCACCATTACCTGTGCCCTGCGCTCGTCACACCACACCACCACAGGTATCTCACCGTACTTTGCCGTGTTGGGCCAGTACATGATCTGCGACGGTAACTCATACTGGTTATTGCGGCAGTTAAAATGTTTGGAAAACCCTATAGTGATTCTGGAGCCGCACGATACACTCCAAATTTTGCGAGACCAACTCCGGGAGAAGATTGAAGATAGCAGACGGGTGGGGGAGGAGCGTTATAACCTGCGATCTTATCCTTCTGGTTTCAAGGCAGGTGACGAGATTTACCGGTGGAACTGCAGGCAGAGTGAAGCGGTCTTGCACTACAATGTCAAACTGGACAAGAAATTCGTGAAGTGTCAGGTCCTGCAAGTTTTAAGTCCCACGCTATATCTCATTGCGGACATGCCCGGGAAAGAACTAGGAGTCTACCATGCCAAGGACTTACGGCGGTGAACCGCGTCATCTCCAAAGAATTCCTCGTTTTTTTTTTCTCTTCTTGGTGTTATCCTACGATTAGCCTCGCTTACTTCCGCCTGGCTCGAAATGATACACAGCAACCTTTCCTTTTGGAGCGCACCTTGGGAAGGTTAAATATTAATTCAACACACGACATCCTCCACCCTCCAGACGGGTAAATGCAGGACGTCGGATCCTTCAGTCTCCCCATCCGGATCTGACGTCCTGCATTTACCCGTCTGGAGGGTGGAGGATGTCGTGTGTGTCGTGGGTTGTTCGCGTAAACACGATCTTTTGCATAGCCCCATAAAAAGAAACCTAAAGGTATTAGGTTGCAGGATTTTGCGGGCCAATTGACATCACTCAATCTCGAAATTACGCGTCCTGGAAATTTCTCTTGCAAAAGTGCTCGATTAGACTGTGTTGTGTGGCTTGTGGCTCCGACCTGTTGGAACCACATATTCTTCAGATCATAACCTTCAATTTCTCTCCAAAAATAATCGGTTGACATCCGTCCATAACGGTCAGAATTGACTGTAACGGCTCTTCGTTGATCGTTTTCAAAAAAATACGGGCCAATAACACCACCAGACCATAATGCACACCAAACAGTCACTTTTTCCGGATGCAAAGGCCTTTTTGCAATCACCTAAGGATTGTGAGAGCCCCATATGTGGCAATTCTGTTTATTTACGTAACCACTGAGCGAAAAATGAGCCTCATCACTAAAGAAAATTTTGTTCGAAAAATCGTTATCAATGGCTTGTTGTTCAATCACCCAATGCGCATACATTCTGCGTTGAGGCTTAAGTTCTTGAGTGAGTTGGATTTTGTATGGATGGAGATGCAAATCAAAATGCAAAATCTGCCACAATGAGCCGTAAGACAAACCCAAATGTTGAGCACGTCGAGGAATCGACAAATTCGGGTCTTCCTCCACACTGTGAGTAACGACAGCGATATTTTCTGCAGAACGAATGTTGCGATAATGCACAGGCCTTGCAATATCAATAAACGATCTAGTCTTTTCAAATTTTCTCACTATGTTCGAAATTGTTTGCTGTGCAAGTCGATTATGTCGACCGTAATCGGCTAGTAAGGCCCTAAATGTTGATACAGCAGAATCACCATTTTTATGATAAAATTTAATAATTTTAACGCGTTCTTCGACTATCAAACGATCCATATTTCTAAATGGCAAACCTTCAACTAAAAAAACAAGCTTTGGATGACATTTAATTCTGAGAGATGTCAAATGGCAGGGTTATACTTTCCTACTACGAAATGGATGACCCTGTATTTGTTGTAATTGGAGGGATTGGGATTCAAATGAATATAACTTTCATGAATATGATATAAATTTTATCAAACTTATAGAGTATTAGGACGTTGTGAAAAAGTGAGCAAATGTGAAATTTAAAGACTATTAGTAACAAAATTGAACGAATTTTGACTTCTGAAGTATTTTTTATTGCTGTATACATAAATATCTCCCTTAATAATTTTTTTCAGTATTTTTTGATCACAAGTGTCCAATCGCGAGGGAGGAAACAATTTTTCGTGCCCCTAATGAAACAATACTGTCAGTCTAAGGACTTTTTTGAAAAGCTCTCATAAAGACCGTTCATTTGATACTCATATCAGCTATCTTTGATGAATTTTTTTTAGGTGCCACTCCCCTGTACTGTAATCATTGATTCGTGGCATCAGAAATTTTTTTTCGAAGCCTAGAGTGGTTACAAAGCCCTTCTGTTAGGAGCTCTCTCCTGCCTCCTCGACTTGTTTCACCTTTGAGTATTAATTGTAGGTAATCATCTTCAGTCATTCATTAAATTGAATCAAATGTTAAAAGCATACACCTTAAACGTTGAAGTTGGGAAAAATATCTCAAAATGATTCAACTTTCGCATTTAAAATAGCCACTATTTTTTTTACGACTACTGGTGCCACTATCTGAACCAATTCTCAAAGATATTTATGATGCCTATCATTCCTGAAACTTTCATGCAAATCCTAGCAAACCTGTGGTGTCTGTGTTCATGGCAGTGAACTTTTAAGTTACATTCACCTCTATTAAAAAGAATTTGTTAATTTAGCACATTCATTTCGATCGTGTTTTCTAATGTCACTAAACTGCTAATAGTGAACTTTAGCATGCATTTACCTCTCTAAATAATTTGTCAATGTAGCATACTCATGAAATTCATTAATATCGTTCGATTACCTTTCATAAAAAGTAATTTGCTAACGTATTAAATTCTTACGTTCACATCTAAAGTCTATATCTTGCTTTGCATTTCTCGTTCACTGAACTTTTACCTACATACAAATTGATATGTAGCCAATATTGATCATGATTTGTTAAGTTGTCTTCTTGCATAGCTAGTAACGTTTTTATTGTAAATTGTGAGTTCTTAATTGTAAATATATCATTGTTGTTTGTATGTATTGTTATTGTGATAATTTTGTTTCAACGTGGGAATATTCTGCAGATACATTTTTTTGGTCCGTCGAGCGAAGTTTTGTTTTTAAATTTAATTATCTTTTCAGTATACTTTTTTTGGAAGCTGTTTTTCTTGGGATAACAATAACAGCAAGACTTCGAAGGAACTTTCTTGTGTTTTGGGCGAAACGCTTGTCTTGGTTTTTGGAGATTTACCGTTTTGGAGTCATTTTCTCATTTCGGAGTCGTGCTGTGGGCTGGATTCTGTCTTTGACTTCAATTCTTCATCATGGCAGACAAAGTCCAGGAGTTGAATATTGCATCTATTAAGCGCATTATTACGAATTTTAAAAAGGATAGCGAATCAAGGCATTCACTGGCGTATTTCGAAACAAGGCTCGAGAAACTGAGAGAGCAGTGGAAGAATTACGGGGAGAGGCATCCAGTAGTGTACACGGCGCTGGGGAAGGAAGCAGGGTTAATACAAGCTTATTCTTGCGAATATGAAGCTTTGGAGAACCTTGTAATGGAGTTTATGACGCTATTTCGAGCAAAAGTAAATGAGTTCAGAAATCACATAGAATCAGCAGTTACAGAGTCTGTAAAGCTTGAAAGAATACAGATTCCGACATTTAGTGGCCGGTATTTGTCATGGTTTGGTTTTCGAGATTTATATAAGAGCATGGTGCACAACAATGGTCAGCTGATTCCGGTGAAAAAACTGCAATACCTTCGAAATGCAGTTACGGATGACGCGGAAAAACTGATTAGCCATCTGAGCGTTACGGAGGCTAACTACAAAGTTGTATGGAAACTGCTATGCGAGCGATACAACAATCACCAAGCAATTGCACAAGAAGTAATGCAACGATTTCGGGACATACAAAGATGCGGTACCAATGATGTGAATGGTTTCAAGCGGGTGCTAGACGTAACGCACCAGCTCAAAGCTTTCCTGCAGGCCATTGGTGGGAAATCATTTGATGTAATGATGATTTTCATTTTAAATCAGAAGTTGAATGAAGAATCAAGGAAAGACTGGCAGAAGAAGATTAGCGGAGAAACGTAAATACCAACTTTATCATCTTTTTTGGATTTTTTGCAGCAGCGTTTAGTTGTACTGGAAGCTGCTTCAGGGAATCCTAAGAGAACAAGTAAACAAGTTGAGTAAGCAGGAGAGTGCTCCTACCAGAAAGTCTTTGTAAACATCCTAGGGTTAGAAGCAAGTTTTCTAATGGCGTGAATCGATATTATATTAATTATTCATCCAATACTTAGATATGAAATCGTTCAAATTTATACAATTGATGCACAGTTTCTTTCATAAGCACAGTGCAGCCGCCATTTCGATCTAGCTTAAATGATTTTTCTGAATGCTCGGCCGATTGAACATATTCAAGTTAAACACTATTCCTTAAATTTTCATGAAAATTGAAAGAAAATAAAAGTACCTAAGTCAATTTTAAATATATATAGGGTTTTCCAATAAGAGGTGCTATTTTGAATAGATCTTCTGATTTAACACCTTGCGACTTCTTCCTTTGGAGCCACGGGATAGAGAAGGCCTATGCCAATAGCCCAGCGTCAATTCAAGATCTCAAAGATGAAATTCGTGAGGCTATACATAGGGCAGCGACTTTGCGATTTGGTTATGGAAAATTTCATGAAGAGGATATAGTCCTGTAAGCGTGTTGTAGTGGTTATTTGCCCAATGTTAGTTATTGCTATTAACGGCATATCTTCTTCTTTATAATGAACTAAACATCCGATCATTTATTTTAAAAAATGGCATTTAAAAAAAATTTTTACAAAGACCTAAAAAATGGTCACTGTTCATACGACACCAGTCAAAGTGAAACGTTTATGTCCAAAATGCAAGAACGGTCATCGACTGTGGGTTTGTGAAGCATTTAAACAAATGGAGGTACAGGCAAGACGAAATTTAGGTTCTTCCAAAAAACTGTGCTTCAATTGTCTTAGCGATAAGCATCAAGTCACTTGCTGTTCATCAAAACACAAGTGCAAATTGTGTGGGAAACGGCATCATTCATTACCTCATAGTGACGAAGCTAAGAAGGTTCCCACCAAGACAACGGAGGTAAATGTGCAGTGCGTGCAAGCTAATCACGCATCCGAACGGACGAACGTGCTGTTGTCGACAGCTCTAATTAAAGTTCGAAGGCAATCAGGCGAAGCTGTAACGTTGCAAGCACTACTGGACTCAGGAGCACAAAGATCATTACTAGTGCTGCAGTCAGGTATCTTGGTCTTCAACCAAAGACAGAGTGTGCTTCCATACTAGGAGTAAGAGGAAATCAAAGGATCACGGCAACAGGCATGGCATCATGGCATGGCTCTTGCAGAAACCAATGACGGAATAACTGAGAGTATAATTCTCAAACCACTTATGCTGGAGAAGATTACGGCTTCAATACCTTCTGTTGAGGCGTCATCCAAGCTGCCTGATGGATTAGCTATGTCCGATTTAGCGGATCCAACGATCAACGTTCCATCTGAAATCGACGTGTTGGTTGGGGCTGATGTCTACGATCGTATTCTGCTACCTGGTTTTATTTCTGGAAATCCCAGTGCCTAGAATACGAAGTTTGGTTAGGTGCTTTTCGGTCCAACTACCACGCAAGCGAAGACTTCGCCAGTTAATGCATTCATTTCCCTTGAAGAGCTGGACACTCATTTAAGGTAATTTTTCGAGATTGAGGACATTGAAAAAAGATTCTAACATGTGAAGAATTGCAGGCGGAAAAGGTCTTCACTGATACTACTCGACGTTGTTAGTCTCTTTTCAAAACCCGTGAAGATTTACCTCTCTGTGAGACTTATAATACTGCTTACAAACAATTTCGTTATCTTGAAAAGGCTCTGATTCATAACCCAGATCTCTACAGGCAATATA
This sequence comes from Odontomyia ornata, assembly GCA_963969285.1. Classification (NCBI taxonomy): domain Eukaryota; kingdom Metazoa; phylum Arthropoda; class Insecta; order Diptera; family Stratiomyidae; genus Odontomyia; species Odontomyia ornata. The sequence continues at coordinate 184,719,758 of OZ017739.1, forward strand.
AGGATTTTATGAATGAATATCTTAGTCTGGGCCGTATGGAATTAATTTCACCTCACAACGAAGGGGTAAAGCCTACTTATTATCTACCACACCATGCTGTAATAAAAAACAGCAGTTCTACAACAAAGTTACGAGTCGTTCTTATGCGTCTCAGAGGGGCGCTGGTAAAAAAACTCTGAACGACATACTGCTAACAGGACCGTCCATCTAGCAACCCACCCTTCACCTTCTGATGCGGTGGAGACAGCACCGCTACGTGATGGCAGCAGACATTGAAAAAATGTATTGCCAGATTTGGGTAGACGAGGGTGATTTGGACTGTCAACGCATTCTTTAGCGGTTCAGCCGAAACGAACCGATTCGACATTATCGGTTAAAAACGGTTACATACGAAACGTCTTGCGCACCGTTTTTGGCCATCAGGACCTTGCAGCAACTGAAAAAGGATGAGCATCCTAGATACCCACAAGCGGCTGAAGTAATATTGAAGGACTTCTACGTTGATGATGTCCTAACAGGTGGGGAGGACTTGGACACACTTATCCAATTACAAACTGACCCACGACGAATAATGCAAGCCGGAGGGTTCCACCTACGAAAATGGACAGCCAATCATCCCGATCTGGTAACAGGGAATCACAAATACCATTTGACATCAGTGTAAAGGGTGTAGTGAAGACATTAGGGCTACAATGGCATCCAGTTCTGTTGATAGAAAATGTGGAGTCATCTCCACATTTTCTATCAACAGAACTATAATAACTGAGCTTGCAAAGTGCAACGTCCTCTCTGAGGTGTTCAAGCTGTTTGACCCTTTAGGATGGATTATAATCGGAAAAATTGCTATTTGGAACTTATGGGAAGTGAAGTGCTATTGGGATGATTCCTTGCAAGGGAAAGACGTGCAGGAGTGGGTCACAGTTCATAGACAACGACCTGCACTTAATAAGCTCAAAATTCTACGGTGGATTGGATCTACCACCAAAGATCAAATTGAACTTCATGGTTTTTGTGACGCCTCCAGGGTAGCTTTTGCTGCAGCTATTTATATCAAGGTTACATCGGCAAGTTCTGCAAGAGTTACGCTGCTCACATCAAAATCTAAGGTAGTCCCTGCTAAGGAAGAATTGATTCCGCGGTTAGAACTGTTGGGAGCCGAATTACTCATTGAACTTATGGATCAAGTCACACATGCGCACGACTAGAAACATGTTCCAACGTTTTATTGGAGCGATTCTTCATCAGTTCTGGACTGGATCAGAAGTCCTGCATCCCGGTGGAAAGTTTTTGTTGCCAATCGTGTTGGACTAATACAAAGGAAAAGCAGTCCCCGGCAATGGTATCATGTCGCAGGCAAAGACAACCCAGCTGATTACGCTACCCGTGGAGTTTATCCGAAAGATTTATTGGAGTTAACACAAGAGTGGAATGGCCCAATCTGGCTGAAAACTGTTATTACCCCTTCTTTCGGCACCGATCAACCAGAAAAAACTAGTTTTAGCCATCACGCTGCAATAAATCTGGAACCCTTTGATCAAGAACCTGACATACTACAACGCTTTTCATGTAGTAACAAGCTGAAACGGGTTGTCGCTTGATGCCTACGATTCAAGCACAACGCGACAAAGCCATCACTAAAATGTACAGGATTTCTTACTACTGAAGAGTTACAAGCTGCTGAAACACTCTGCATTCGACTACCTCAAGCACACTCATTCAGACACAAACTTAAGCAGCTCATGCGATCAAATCGAATTTCAACTAACAGCCACTTACAAAAATTAGCCCCATGGCTTGATACGGAAGGAGTTCTTGGAGTGGGTGGTCGAATTTACCATGCTCTTGTAGGCATCCTGCATCCTGCTATGATTCCAAAGGGATCTTTGGCTAAATTACTCATCAGAAATGCGCACCTGCAGACACTTCATGGAGGAGTCCAACTCACTCTTAGTACTTTGCGCTTGAAGTATTGGATTTTGTCGGGGTACACGATGACTCGGAGTGTATACCCTGTTTTAAAATGTCAGCTAATTCTAATGAACAATTTATGGGCAGTCTTCCTCCCGCATGAGTTCGTTTTGAGAGTCCCTTCCTAGAAACTGGGGTGGACTATCCAGGCCCAATCAAAATACGCTGGAGTTCAGGGCGTGGATCTAAAACCACCAAAGCATATGCAGTTGTCATCGTCTGCATGGCTACAAAAGCTTTTCATCTTGAGTTAGCTTCCGATCTGTTTACGCCAACTTGTCTGGTGGCAATTCGGCGATTCATTGCCCGAAGAGGTAAATGCAAGACATTTTATAGTGACTGCAGCATCAATTTTCGAGGTGTGCACAAGCTCTTACAAAAAGATTATGAACAAACAACATAAGAGGTTGTACAGTACAAGCACAAGAAAACATACAATGGAAATTTATTCCTCCGGGAAGTTCTCGCTTCGGTGGACTTTGGGAGGCTGGTGTTAAGTCCATGAAACGTCACTTACATAAAACAATCGGCCAACAAATTCTTACCATCGAAGAATTCAACACACTTCTAGCACAAATAGAAGCATGTTTGAATTCGAGGCCCCTAACTGATGTAAGCTCGGGCCCTTCAGACGTTGGTGCCCTAACTCCAGGTCATTTATTGACTGGCAGTCATCTGTTCGAAATCAAAAGCAATCCATGTGAAAGCAGTATCAGTCTTCTGAAACGATGGCTACTAGTGCAATATATGAAGCAATCCTTTGGCAAAGGTGGTCATGAGACTATCTAAAACGACTTCAACAAAGGCCTAAATGGCTTACCCCTCAATGAAATATCCAAGAAGGACACATTGTTCTTGTAAAAACAGTGAACATTCCATCCATGCAGTGGCCTCTCGCGAGGGTAATCGCTACTCACCCAGGCACAGACGGGTGAGTGCGAGTCATTACCTTGAAAATGAACGGAAAATTTACCAAGCGTGCAATTACTAAAGTCTGCACCTTATCCTTCAGCAATGTATCGCACGAGTCATCCAATGGCGCAACCAACCAACTTGAAACCCCGTCACAACCTGATCAGCCAGCCGAAAATGATGCGTCTGCTACCGGCAATAAAAAACTATCACCAGTCAAGGTTCGAACTAGTTTAAAACGAAGAAAAACTACTCCTATATCAATGGCGACTGTATTGTTTTCGACTATATTAGTCCTGGGTACTTGTTCTACTCCAATGTTGTCTGCAGTAAACGTTTCTCAACTGCAAGGAAGTCTTTACGTCGAACATATTGGAGTGGCTAATCTACTGCGAGGAGCGCTCAAGTTAAATTTCAAACTACCCCTGGCGTACCTCAAGTACGACGAAGAAAACATTAAAAAAATGAATACCAGCATTCGGACGGCATGCACATCTGCCAAGCTTACGAATAATCAAATCAATTGTAGGGAACTCTATCAACATTTATCTGAGCTCTGTCAAGAATCTTTGAATCGCATTAACACTCTCCGCTTCTTGCATTCTCGAAAGCCACGGAGAATACTTGGTCAGCTTTTAACATCTGTATTCGGAGTAAATGACGATGTCATTATGGATACAAGCAAACTTGGCGAAAATCAAGTAAAATTGAAACAACTGGTCTTACGACAAGAAAAAATTGTCCTAAAAGCCACAAGCACGTTAAACTCCACAACCGCCAGAATTAATAACAAGCTTTCACGATTTTCGAAGCAGTTACAAAAAGGCCTGACCGAAATCAATAAGGCTAAAGAGTGGTTTACCAAAGTGGATCACAACCAGCTCAACATATGTTTCCTCGCACTTTACACTTTATCTTACAAACAATATATACCAAACAGGGTATTTTGGAATGTGTGAAGTTGGCAGATCTAGAAACAGCTATCTATAGCCTGCAGCCTCTCCTAACTGGGCATCTCGAAGTTTTGCACACTACCACAACAAAGATTGGAACTACCTATGAAGATGACCATTTAATAATCACCAGTCAACTCCCTTTAATCGACAATCGCAAATATGACTTGGTAAAAGCTTCTGCGGTTCCAATTCACAAATATCAAAACATTTTTTCCGTATTTGAAATTGCATCTTCTATACTTGGAGTCAAACGACTGAAGCAGAGGTATTTCACGCTCAAACTATTCATAATGGCCAATACCTCTTATCGACTTCCACGCTTATAAACATAAAAATGAAGCCCAACTGCATAATACGAGAAGTGTACAACACATATGCCGATGCAACATGCCCAACTAAGACCTTTAAACTTGCTAGACTTGTTTAGACGGAGTTAACTAGCCCCAATTCATGGTTATTCGCAACACCCAATCCTACACCAGCACAGAGCGTATACAACGGCAAACGAACGAACATCTTACTAAATGGAACTGAGATTCTACAGATTACACCAGATTGTACGGTATCTGCAGCTGAATATACACTCACGCCGCGAATTTATAAGGAACTTGACTTCCCAGTTTACGTGACACACATCATCCTGACGCATAACTCGAGCAAAGATGCAGATGTCAACTTCCATCTTAATATCGTCACTATCATACCAACAACGAGCAAATTCGCATCATTGGTAGCTGAGCAAGAAGACGTCCTTGCATCGCTAGAAACCACTCAATGGCGCGTGATCCAATACCACGGAATAACCACTGCAACAACTACTGTAACAACTTGCGTGCTAATGGGCATCGCTATGATTATATGGTACAGCCGAAACCGACCAACTAAAGCAGTCACATCAGATAACAACACATTAACCTCTACCTGGTACGACGAGCATCAGCTATAAAATTATTCAACTTTTTGGGGAGGCAGGAATGTTCATGGCAGTTAACTTTTAAGTTACATTCACCTCTATTAAAAAGAATTTGTTAATTTAGCACATTCATTTCGATCACGTTTTCTGATGTCATTAAACTGCTAACAGTGAACTTTAGCATGTATTTACCTCTCTAAATAATTTGTCAATGTAGCATACTCATGAAATTCATTAATATCGTTCGATTACCTTTCATAAAAAGTAATTTGCTAACGTATTAAATTCTTACGTTCAATTCTAAAGTCTATATCTTGCTTTGCGTTTCTCGTTCACTGAACTTTTACCGACATACAAATTGATGTGTAGCAAATATTCATCATGATTTGTTAAGTTGTCTTTTTGCATAGCTAGTAACTTTTTTATTGTAAATTGTGAGTTCTTAATTGTAAATATATTATTGTTGTTTGTATCGTCACCATTGCCTGTGTATTGTGATAATTTTGTTTCAACGTGGGAACGCTCTGCAGATACAGTCTGAGTCGGTAAAAAGCGCATATTGTTCCAAAGCCATATGTTTCCATGGTAATGCAGCGCATATTGCTCCATAGAAATACAGGAAAATTCAAACCGCTATAACTTTGTTAAATATTATTTAATCTTCATGAAACTTTCAGGACAGGTCAATCTTTTAAATAGTCATTTGGTCATCAAATTTGGTTGAATTTAAGGGTACCGTTAAGATTTTATTCAAGAAATTGTAAAATCAATAAATCGTACTATCACTAACAAAGTTGAGTGAATTTCGACTTTTCACGTATGTTTTGTTGTTTTTATACTCATAAAGGCCTACATTCATGATTTTTTCAGATTTTCCGGATGAAAAATCTGACAAAAACATGAATATAGGTGGCGAGGGGTGAGGTTACGCGAAAAGTTCGTACGTTTCCCCATCCCCCCCTCCCACGGTACCGATACGGCAATTTTAGGATTTGATTTGAAAAGATCTCACTGAGACCTTTCCAATAACACCGTACTCGAATACCATGGTGAAATTTTTTTTGTAGGGTCACCTCCCTACATGGGAAGACCCCCTTAAACCCCCTTGAAAAAAATGTCCACCCCAAAACAAGAAGTCACCACTTCTGACCTTTCCACAAAGTTTAATGGCTGTAGCTTCTATAGGTCGTAATTGCAATAGGGTTTTGTATTTTAGTACAAAACCCTTAAAAACAGTCAAATATTGGACCAATGTAGATATTCCTCATGGTACTAACGGGTTTCAAGCAGTTTGTCCCTTTTGTGCAAATCCACCAGACGGCTCCTCTGGATATATTAAATTAAATTTTCAAGATAATTTGGATTAAGGCAACTAAAGGTAGGAGCAGGTATAAGTTTTACGGAGTGGAGTCACGGAAAAATAAAAATAAAAATTTTATAGTATTGCGATAAAAGTATATGTATTGAGGCATACCAAACAGCGGCTAAGAAAAACGTATGCTACAGATTCCTTTTTGAGCCTAGTTGACCGATCAGGTGACAGTTAAACAGAAAACAAAGCCATGGATGTGTTATAGTTTTTTTATGATCTGAAATAGAAGATGAATAGGTACATTTATGAACCCCTTTATAAGTTTAGGCAAAATAGAATAAAATGACTCAAGAACTTAAGGGTTTCCGATTAATTTTAATTTTTTGTCTTATGATAGTGTTTTGAGAATAATTATTCAATGAACAGCAAACATAAATTGTCGTGTTTGAAAGCTGGTGCAACACTGTACTAAGCAAAAAATTAGAGTATTTTAGCTGACGTTCAACAAATGATGATAGCACTCCCCAAACACGTTAACAACACCGACGACGAGGTAGAGGAGTTTGTGCGGACATGACTGACCGAGTTGCCCAAGGAATTCTTCAATACTAGCATCATAAGACTTCTGGAAAGGTGGGCAAAATGTGTAACTTGAATACGTAGAAAAACTGTAAATTTTCGTAAATCTTTTCAATCGTAAATAAACGTGTCAGAGCATTTGTCTCGATCATATTCGAACCACCTCGTGTTGATATATATGTATAAATATATATATATATATATATATATATATATATATATATATATATATATATATATATATATATATATATATATATATATATATATATATATATATATATATGTATGTATGTACATATAATAGATCATTCAATAAGTCCGTAGGATAAGTAAGAAAAAAGTAAAATTTTGACAAAACTTGATTTTATTAATCAACATAGTTGCCTTCGAGGTCAATACAATGAGTATACTAATCTTCCAACTTTTGGGTTCCCTATTTTACAGTATGATTTCTCTTTCTCAGCAAAATAGGCCTCAGTTTCAGCGATCACTTCATCATTGGACTTTAATTTCTTTCCAGCAAGCATTCTCTTAAGATCTGAAAACAGGAAGAAGTCGCTGGGGCTAAGTCTGGAGAATACGGTGGGCGGATAAACAATTTGAAGCCCAATTCATTCAATTTTGCCATCATTTTCATCAATTTGTGACACGTTCTTTTGCGTTTTCAGCCTTCAATTAATCCAAGAGTGCACATTTATAGTCGCTGTTGTGGAGGTTCCTTTTTGGAAATAGTCGATGAATATTATTCCGTTCGCATCCCAAAATGCAGACGCCATCACCTTACTGGCCGACTGTTGCGTCTTTGCCCGATTTGGACTCCGTTCGTCAGCTGCTGTCCACACAGCTGATCATCTTTTGGAATGTGGTGTGCAATAGTGAAGCCGTGTTTTATCCATTGTCACATATTGATGATAGAATTCGATTTTATAGCGGTTTAACAGCACCAAACGCTCCTCCAAAGCATCAATGTGTTGTTGTTTTTGGTCGACTGTGAGCTCACGTGGCACCCACTTTGCATAGAGCCTTCACATATACAAATGTTCGTGTGAAAAGGTGAAAACACTACTATCTGATATCTTTACAATGTCAGCTAGCTCGTGCACCTTCAATTTGTGATCGCTCATAACCAGTTGGTGGGTTTTTTTTATGTTTTCTTGAATATCAGCCTCATTTGGGCATTCAGTGTCCTCTGCATCATTTGTGCTGGTACGAATTCGGCAAACCATTTGTCTTGATGGAGCATAGTCCAGATAATGTTTATCAAGCCATTGTTTGGTTTCCACTGTATGTTTTTCCATCAAAAAGTAATACTTTATCAAAACTCGAAATTCACTTTTTTCCATTTTTATTTCAATAACAAAAGCTGGCTCACACAAAATGCTATAACTCGCGAATCAATAGTCCGATTGCTGTCAAATTTATACATGATCCTTTTAAAGGTTAGTACTAATTAAAAATTATATGGAAAAAATTCTAGTAACGCCAATTATGTGTCATCCTACGGACTTATTGAATGGACTGATTTGTATATATATATATATATATATATATATATATATATATATATATATATATATATATATATATATATATATATATATATATATATATATATATACATATATATATATATATATATATATATATATATATATATACATATATATATATATATATATATATATATATATATATATATATATATATATTTATATATTGTTTATATACCTGTTTAACCAATAAATCTGATTTCAGATGAATTTCTCACGCTAAATTTAAATCTAAATAATTCTGCCGTACTCAAAATAACTTTATTCCTTGCGGCACTGAGTGCACCAATATTAAGAACATGTTTTACTAACACTAATCAAGTTCTACTCAGCATGAAGGGGAATATTGGGCTTCCTGTAGTAGCTATTCATAGGCCCTAACATAAGAAAATTAATGAAAGACACAAATTTCAATGAGAAATTAATTGAAATTGAACTAGACGCATGGAATACATTTAAAGAAGTTGTAAAAACTGTTCTAAGAAATCATAAAAGTGCATACTGTCAAGCCCTACTACAGAAAATGATTGACAATTTCAGCAAAACGGGCTATTCTATAGGCAGTGAATTTCACTTTTTAAATTTTCATGTACATAACTTTCCGGAGAATTTAGAAGCGGTGGGTGAAGGACAAGGGGAACGATTGTATCAGAATTTCAAATAAATTGAGCTAGGTATCGAGGAAGATGTAATGCTCGAATGATAGCAGAATATTGTTGGTTCCTGAAGCCGGATGATCCATACCAACTTTTTAAGTGGAAATCGCACAACTCGAGCTTTAGCGAAAATAGACAAAATAAGCTAATTGTACACACACGATGATCAAATAAAGTAAAATCATGTAAATTTTCTCAAAAAATAATTTAATCCAATATTTCAATCAAATTACACAAATCGAAATTTCACATCGTTTAATTTGTTGGTTGTTTCATTGCCCCCTGACCTTGGCCATCTTGCGAGGTTTGATAATGCCGAGAAAAAATCAACTGCCACTCACCTGTTTTTAGGTCTTTGTAAAAAAATTTTTTACGAAGACCTACTAGTTTCGCGACCTGTCTGTCCGTCTGTCCGTCCGTCTGTCCGTCCGTCCGTCTGTCCGTCTGTCCGTGCGTCACAGCTGATTTCCTCAGAAACTATAGAAGCTAGAATGCTCAAACTTTGTGAAAAGATCAGAAGTGATAGTCTCTCAAAAGTTAAGGCCCTATAGACGAATTGGCCCTTAAAAATTTTTTTTAACCAAAGGTAGTCAAGTGGGGTATCAAATGAAAGGTCTTGATTAGAACTTTTAGAATCTGAAATAAAAAAATCATTTGATGAGTTAGGGGGTCCACGGGAAGGCAAAATGTACCCAAAATTTGTGTCCCCCCCCCCCTCGCGATTGGACACCTTTCAGCCGAAAAATCTGAAAATTATCATGAATGTGGACCTTTATGAGTACAAGGGCAACAAATACCTTAGAAATCGGAATTCGCTCAACTTTGTTGATAATAGTATGATTTGTAGATTTTACATTTTTGCCCATAAAATCAAAACGGTACCTTTAAACTTCTTAAAATTTTGCAATTATATAGAATGACATAAAATTTAATTGAAATCGAATCATAATCAAGTGAGTTATAGCCATTTCAATTATATGGAATTACAACAGCGATAACACGTGTTTATGGTTCATATAGGGTTTTCCAATTAGAGGTGTTATTTTGATATTGAAAGAAAAATGCCATTTTTTAAAATAAATGATCGGATGTTTAGTTCATTCTAAAGAAGAAGATATGCCGTTAATAGCAATAACTAACATTGGGCAAATAACCACTACAACACGCTTACAGGACCATATCCTCTTCATGAAATTTTCCATAACCAAATCGCAAAGTCGCTGCCCTATGTATAGCCTCACGAATTTCATCTTTGAGATCTTGAATTGACGCTGGGCTATTGGCATAGGCCTTCTCTATCCCGTGGCTCCAAAGGAAGAAGTCGCAAGGTGTTAAATCAGAAGATCTATTCAAAATAGCACCTCTTATTGGAAAACCCTATATATATTTAAAATTGACTTAGGTACTTTTATTTTCTTTCAATTTTCATGAAAATTTAAGGAATAGTGTTTAACTTGAATATGTTCAATCGGCCGAGCATTCAGAAAAATCATTTAAGCTAGATCGAAATGGCGGCTGCACTGTGCTTATGAAAGAAACTGTGCATCAATTGTATAAATTTGAACGATTTCATATCTAAGTATTGGATGAATAATTAATATAATATCGATTCACGCCATTAGAAAACTTGCTTCTAACCCTAGGATGTTTACAAAGACCTTCTGGTAGGAGCACTCTCCTGCTTACTCAACTTGTATCAATGTGGTTACTACTATTTTGCTTTTTTTTTATCAACTGTCGTGAAATTTTTCCAGTAAGTGCCAGATTGAAATGAAATTATGGAAGTGAAACTATTGGAGGCACCTTGTTGCCTGAGAAATTGTTCAGCAGGATATCCTGAATTTTTTGCTGTGAGTCGTGTTGGACGTTGCTAAGCTGCCAATGAAATATTTCATAAACATTTTAATCAACATTAACCTGAACTTCATTTCAAAATTTTAGAAACTTCGTCTACGTACATTGTTCGAAACTGATATCAAACCGATTCTATACAATTAGAAATCGGTTCGTAGGTGAAGGAATAAAGCCAATGCTGTATCGGTAACAAGAATTAAACCCTCAAACGGTAGCTCTGCACCTGGATCATTGACTAAACACCATAACAATACATCTGATGATGAAATGGATGAGGATAATGAAAATGATCGTGGCTCAACAAGAACTTGAAGTGAACGTTTACCTCGCTGGAATAATGGCGTGAACGGCGTTTCATCATCAAAACTCTTACCATCTGAGCCGACACCACACCAATGGAGCACTCGGCCAAGAACATCAAGAGCTAATAGTCAAGAGGAATCAAGTAGCGAAACGAGAAATACAACATCATCAAGCTCTTCAGACGATGATAGTGAAGAATGCACAGGTATCTAGATTTCTGAGTGAGGCCACTCTCGGTGGCAAAGATATCTGCTGGCACGTGATTGCTCAAACGATTCCAAAGGCAGCTATAAACTGATAAAAAAAACAAAGCTTAAAAAACCTACCATAAACAGTTTTCATACAGCACGTACAACAAAACGAGGTAGAAACCCACAATTGGATGAAAATTCAAGTAGACCGAGAGCAAGAAAACGAGGAAAATTGATTAAAAATTGTTAGAGTCGTCAGAAAATAAAAATTATGCATCAGATGCTGGGAGTGACAAAGCAAGCAGACAAAAAAGACTAAACGTAAACTACCGGTGATAAATGAGAATCGAAGGGTAAGGGGAACACGGCGAAAAATCGCCTGTGAAATGTCGAAATGTATCAAATCGTCATTATGAATCCGATCTCAGTTATCACTTAACATCAGGGCCCCGAAGAGCAGCTATAGAGTCTGATACCAAACAAGAACTTGCAACCAACAACATATAGTACGTGGCGCCCAGGAGGAAGTTGGAGTGGCTGACAAAACACTGCTGACGAACAAGATGACGATGAGAACCCAAGAGGAACAAAAATATGTTATCACGACCTTGAAATAATTTGCTATATTTTTAGGGTTTTGCAAAATAATTTTACAAAACCCAAATAAAATCGGGTCCTGTCTATCCGTCCGTGTGTCACAGCAATTTTTCTCGCAAACTACATAAGCTAGAAGCATCAGATTTTGTAAGTAGGTGTAAATTGATGCACTTTTCAAAGTTTCAATAGAAAAAAATTAAAAAGGTGTTTAAGGAGGTCTCCCCATATAGGGGAGTAACCCCTGAAAAAAAATTAATTGTATGTAAGAAATGTGGATATGAAATGAAAGGTCTTAATGAGAACTTTTCCAAACAGGTCTTAAAATGACAAGTTTTACTTTGAGGGGTGCAGGTGGAGGGGAAATGTACGAAAATTTAGTGTCTCCCCCCGCGATTCGACACCTTTGACATGAAAAACGTAAAAAAAAGTCATTGAGGTAAGTCTTTAGAAACACAAGGGCAGCAAATATCTTAGAAGTCGAAATCCAACCAACTTTGTTAATAATAGTACGTTTAATAAATTTTAAATTTTCGCCTATAAAATCAAAATGGAACCCTTAACTTTCCCAGAAGCTATAATTTAAGTTTTCTGCTAGTAATTGTATGTGTCCTGAAAATTTCACGGTAATTGAACGATAAACAGCTAAGTTACAGCCGATTGAATGCAATATTTAAAAATTACAACATTAATATGTGATATAAGGGAGGCCCACGTTTGCAATGGAGCTAGGCACAACAAACATGCAGAAATTTTTATAAATGGTTTATTATCAAACGATGAGGTCAAAACACTTGAAACAAAATGGCAGTGAATTTAAATACATAATAACCAGGATATAATTTTTCGAACTCAATTTAAGAATCTGTATATTAGTCAAGCTTTAATATGCAGGGCATATTGTTTGATTTACTAATTGTTTCATAAAATACTTCTGGCAGGAGTACTCTCCTGCCACTTCAACTTGTTTAAGTTTTGAATCATTTTTTTCAGAAACCTAATCGACGAAAAAGGTCTTCAGTATCGGAACAAACTGTCGAGGAAACGATAACTCCTGAAATCATAACAAACAGACAAAATCCGCCTCAACAACGCCAAATACAAACGAATCGTAATAGCAGAGTTTTACCTGAAGACGATTCAGAGGATGAACCATTAAGTCGACAAAATCAACCATTAGAAATAGAATCTTATTTAATTAATTATAAATGAATTTGTGGCAAATGATGGATGAATTAAGTATGGACTTTAAAATGCTATGAACTAAAAACACAAAATCAATAATTTGTATAATAAATGAAAATGATACGAAAACCCTAATTCAATACAGCAAATTTTATTTTGGACGGCCTTTTAAAGGAATCGCTTTTCTCTATGGAATAGTTTCCAAAAAAATATTTGACCAAGCAGACCAAAACAAGTTCAAGTGGCTAATGATTGTTGTAGCATAACGTTCAAAACATCCTTCTGTGTACATATCTAATTTGCATAAAATTAAGTTCATTGCAAACTTTTCCAATCAACCGATAATATTTAGTGGTTATCCAGTTAATGTAAGCGTTTGTAGAACCGCCATTATCCATGATTGTTGTACCATAAAGCTCAAAATATCTTTCTGTGTACGTATCTGATTCGCATTAAATTAAGTTCATTACAAACTTTTCCAATCAACCGATAATATTTAGTGATCATCCAGTTAATGTAAGCGTTTGGGAAACCGCCATTAGCTTAGGTGGCTCTTGTAAACATTAAAGATATCAATGCTAACCGCAACGTCATATTTAAGGATCAGTTTATTTGTTGGCTTAAGGAATAGGGTGTTAAGGCAGTCTCTGGTGGCTCTGTTGCTCCCGTATACTAAGCAGTGGCCCGCTAGGATTGTTATGTATGTACATCTAAATCAATTCGAATTCAAGTTCATTTCTTACACTCTATTTAAATTCAAGTTTAATTCATAGCTTGAATCTTAATATAAGTTCATTCTTACATACTTACCTGAAGTCATTTTACACACATAATCTCGGTAACATGATCCCTTCATATACATTCATTTCTTCTTTCATAAATTATGGTCGCGCGTAGAACCGTATATACATGACAATATTTGTTTTTATGCAATCTTATCTACTACCTTCTATGTCGTGGCTTAAAGATAATTTAATGAATGTAAATACACTTGCCTATGAATTGATCAGTTATGAATTGGGGCAAATGGTTTCCGTTTTATGAAATATGAAGAATGAAAGTAAGGATTAAGTTTCTTGACACTTTCTTAGGGTAGAAGTTATGCCTAATAATTTAAGTTCTGAATTTTGACAATTGATATTGTTACGGGTGAACATTGAGACCCCGTAGCGTTGCTCACCCGAACACTACCATACGCGATTTCGTAAGAGTTTAACTACGCAATACCGAGCCGCACTTTATTAATTGTTTGTTTCTGGTAGACCGATGATGTAACTATCAACAAGTAATTTCAATTTCCATTCACGAAAGAATTATTGTTTTAATTACGAACAGGAAGCCACACAATAATTTTAAGCTTAATAATTGCTTTAATTACAAACAGGAAGCCACATAGTGATTTTGCTTTGTAACTTAATGTACTTAAACTCATGTAGCTAGGTCGCTTTCGTTCCACACGCCACAATTATGGACAACGCAACCAGCAGCAAGCGGCGGATGCACCAAGCACCAGCGCGAGCTCGAAAACGAAATGCAAAATACACACGGTAGCAGAAACATTCGTCATCCATTCAACATATGTGGCAAAACATGTAGTCAGGCAACGCAATTGCATCGTCATAAGGCTTTGTACTCTAATCCCGCTCCATTCCAATGCAATGTTTGCGTACTCAAGTATGAGTACAGTGATTGTGGCAGATATTATAAAACATCCAAAACCTTAACGACACATCATATCGTACATACCGAGCCTAATAGGCGCAAGTGCACCGTCGGCGTTAAATTAGTCGATAATGCCCACAATGCTAAGACATGGAAAGTTACATTCGAATCCCAATGATAGTTGGGAAAAATTTCTAAGGCATTGGGAAGGTTAAACGAACATCAAATCCCACATTCCGGCCAGGAGAGTCTTCATTTGCGACTAAAGGTAAATATTTCACAACATGGTGTTTCCAACAGCGCGATATTAAAATACAAATTCCAACGAAAACCCCAATTATATCTGATTTAGATGGTTGTTTCAACATTCACGCGATATTGTAGTGTAACTTGCTAATCTGTGGGTTGTTGCAGTTCTCATCCTATTACAAACTAGTTTCACTATAAGGCTCTATAAAAGACCTTACCATAATATCAACAACACCTCCATTAACTGCTAAAAATTAAACATACAAATGAGTATGATCAAAGAAGGAAATTAATGAAGAAAAAAATTAAAACATGCAGTGGGGAAATTCTTGTTCCAGCGAAACCAACCAAAGATTCAAATGATTGTTATCATCGGGACATCATCAGTCGCCGAAGACGACACAGCAGACAAGCAAATGACAAGTTATGCTGCACTCGTATCTTCGGTCGAAGGAAATGATGAATAAACCACGAATCAACAATAACAGACAATGGAGATGAAGCAATTCATTCGGCGGATGGTACATTCGATTCCCAATAGGATCGCCACAGGTGGTATGTAGGTTGAGTGGAAACAAGCGAGGGGAGTTACTCGTTCAGCAGAGCAAAGTCACTCAAAACAAGTTTTCCCGGTGGGTGGAAGGGAAAAAGAAAAAAAACGGGATTCAGTGAGGTTATTTAAGCCGAGAAGATTGGCGCGTTCGGTCTCTTTTCTCCTGCTTTTTTTGGACGGCGAAGTATTCTTCCGTAAATCGACAAACACTGGTGGTGCGGTAAAAAGTTAAGCACTTGGGAATAGTTCAACTTGTGCGAACAACGGTGGTGCCTCCGGTAATTAAATTAATGTGGGAACCTCAACTTTGGATAGCGATCACAGTATTATGAACGTCGACGAGACGGTGAAGGAATTCTGGGAGCAAGCAGAAGCGAGGGGCCCCTCTCCTAAGTTAGGAAAGTAAAGTAAGTGGCTTCTTGACTTTTAGATTGTCCATTATTCTTTAATTTCACTAAATATAGTCTTTCCTTTACATAGCATAATTATTTGTTTTTTTTATCTGTGGAGAGTACGGCTCGGGAAATTTTTCCCGGGCGCGGTGACCAGGTGAAATCTGGAAGTCTTTACGGTGGTGGTAGTGTTCGGGTTGTAAATGTGAGTGCCGGTTTCCTCGTTTTTTTTTGCGTTAGGCGGAGCTCAGTGGCCGGGGGTAGGAAATCAAGGATTTTGTGTGAGGGCGTTATTTCCAACTCGCCCTGGGTGATAGAGTCCCCGCGGCTTAGTGCCCCAGCGATAGTTTTCCTTTCTCTTTTTTTTGCTCCGGCAGTCGTCCTCTCGTTCGGACGACCCTTGGGAGGCTCGAAAAGCGGACGAGTGGCGCCCACGCCCGTCTTCGGGTGAGCTAGTTTGGGAACGGTGGAGCCTCCATCGGAGTAGCCGCAATAAAGTGGTGGCCGTAACGGGGGAAATAGGGAATCCGGCGACCATCAATTTCCCACTTTGGAAATTCAAATATTGTTAGGGAATCCGGCGATCATCAATTTTCCACTTAGGAAATTCGCGGGTAATATTTGGCGCCCAACCTGGATGTTTTGTAAAGTAGGTGGAGTAGTGAAGTGAAATAAGTGAATACAAGTGAAGTGCGAGTGTTGACGGTATGTTTGGTGCGACGCGTAACTTGCGGAAGTGAAGTATAGTGGTCTGAATTTAGCGGGAGTGTGTTTTATCGCGGTTGCTGGAGGTTTTATATGTAACGGTGGAAATTGTGATTTGTAGTTATATTAATTTAAATTGAATTTATAAGAAATCCAGAGTTTTTCATTTAGAATTAAGTTTTGTGTAACTAGTATTAAGCATTTAGTAGTCTCGTTCGGTTTCGGTAAAGGGAAATGGCGTTGAAAGGGAAGATCCTCGTTGATAGGCTTCGTAAGGATGAGCTAACTGATGAGCTGAGGATTCGGGAGCAGGCATTAGGCACGGTGGACGAAATGAGGAAGGCGCTGCGGATAGCATTCAGGGCGGAGCGAGCGTTGGACTGCTCTATGGCAGATGCGTACCCTTATACGGCCAAAGAAGATGTGTACACCATGAAAGAGAAAGTGGAGAAAATCAGGAATTTGTTAAGAGATTTCGTAGGTGGAACTGACAGTGGGGATTTCTTAAAGATCACGTCGAAGGTGGATTATGGTCTCTGACGGTTGGGTAAGGTATCTCCGAATGAAGCAGATTTAGCGAAGGAGGTGAGCAAGTTGAGGTCCGCCCTGAGAATGTCCATGGGCGAATTAATGATTAAGGCTGAAGGAGATGAGGATGAGGCAGAGGTGATCGCACCAACTGCGGGAGATTGTGTGATACCAGGAGAAGCTTGTGGAAGTGCTATGGGACCGATATGCCCTACTCCCTGAGTCGAGGAGCCCTTGGGGAAGCATCAAGATGTGAGTAAGTGGGGTATTCGTTCTACGGGGGATTCGAATTTGGTGAGCTCTTTTCTGGTAAGGGTAGAAGAGTGGCGAGAGGCGAAAGGGGTACACCAATCCCATCTATTTAGGTCAGCGGTAGTCTTGTTCGAGGAGAAGGCATTGACATGGCTCCGAGCGATAAAACATGGATGCAAAGATTGGGACGATGTAAAGAAGGAGTTGCGGGCAGAGTTCTTACCACCGGACTATGACGACAGGCTTTTTGAGGAAATTCGGCACCGGACACAGGGAAAGGATGAGTCCATTGGGGTGTACGTAGCGGCGATGGGAGGCCTTTTTCGTCGACTTACGGTACCGTGCACGGAACAGGAGAAGCTGCGCTGGATAAGGCGGAATATTGCAGCCTTCTACCAGACTCAGCTCAGTCTGGTGCCGATCTCCTCAATAGTGGACCTGGTACAACTAGGTAGAACATTGGAGACCACAAGAGCAACGGTGGAGTCCTTTGTTCCTCCACCAAACCCCCGGACGCATCGGTTATTGGAACCGGATCTGGCTTATTGTGTGGCGACAGAGGGAGGTATGGTTGCCGCATTGCAAGATGGGCATAGGGGTATCCGCTGCTGGAACTGTAAAGGTGAAGGACACACCTCCAGGACTTGCAGTGAGCCTCAAACATGTTTCGGTTGTGGGAGAATTGGAACACGGAAAGCGACCTGTCCAACGTGTACACGGAGGCTGTTCAACGTTCCAAAGGATCATGTGAGACGAAGCCAATCAAACCAAGCGCCTAGTTGGGGACCCTCGGGAAACGGGAACCGTACTCACTAAGCGACGCAGGGGGTACGAGCGATCCAAGTAAGTTAGTCGCACAGGTGACAAGGGTGAATTTCGCACTGGAGGAAACGGTAGCGGATAATCGTTCATATATGGAGGTGGAAGTGTTTGGGCGAGCTAAAGTGGGACTACTGGACTCCGGGGCAATGCATACCATCCTCGGAAAACCCGGTTGGGAATTGCTGCGCACGCAGGGGTTGGAGCTTCAGGAAGCAAGACAACCAGCAATTAAGTTAGCGGATAGTGGATGTGTCCCAACGGAGGGTGTAGCCTGAGTACCAGTGACGGTGAAGGGTGTAATGCGGTGGATGGGAATTTTGGTAGTGCCTGCAGTTCCGCACGGACTTATTCTGGGGGTGGACTTCCTGTGTTCATTTTGGATCGTTCTAGATCTCAGCAGGAAAGCTTGGGAGTTCGCGGCGGTAGCCGCCTGTGAGGCACTTCAACGGAGAACAAGGTTGACTCCACAGGATGAGGCACGCTTGGAATCACTGATAGCGGAGGAGTTCGTGTTGATGGGAGATGGCCTAGGGTGTGCTAGAGGGGTGGAGCATGTGATCACGACATCGGCGGAACCCATTAAACAGCGGTACTACCCCGTGTCTCTGGCGGTGCAGGCACACATCAACGAAGAGCTGGATGAAATGTTGCGCCTGGGAGTTGTAGAACCTTCCGGGAGTCCATGGTCATCACCCATCCTCTTGGTAAAGAAGAAGGATGGGAAGTTTCGGTTTTGTGTGGACTTCCGGAAGCTGAACAGCGTATCTCAGCGGGACGCCTATCCACTCCCGTACATCTCCTCCACTCTAGACAAACTGCGCGCAGCCCGATATCTCTCCTCGCTAGACATTAAGTCCGCCTATTGGCAAATTCCTATGGCGAAGGAATCCAAGCCTTACACAGCCTTCACGGTACCTGGACGTGGATTCTTCCATTTTAATTGGATGCCTTTTGGCTTACATAACGCTCCTGCAACGTGGCAATGCTTTGTGGATAGGATTTTGGGGCCGGAACTCGAGCCATACGTCTTCGTATACCTAGACGATGTTATAGTAGTCACCGGGGAATTTTGAGAAGCATTTGAAAATCCTTCGGGTAGTACTAACACGTCTCCGAGAGGCGGGTCTACGAGTATCACGCGAGAAGTGTGAGTTTTGCCGGCCACAGCTGAAGTGGAAAGTGGACTGCATGTCAACTCAGAAAAGGTAGAGTGTATGCTGCGTATTCTCCAGCCAACAAGTGTGAAGAAAGTGCGACAATTCTTGGGAATGGTGTCGTGATATCGGCATTTCATTCCAGATCACGCTATACTCACAGCACCCCTCACCAACTTACTGCGCAAAAATAAGAAATTTCAATGGACGGATCAGTGTGAGTTGGCCTTCAGGCGTTGCAAGGCAATGCTTTCATCAGCGCCGATTCTCACGTGCCGAGATTTTCACTTACCGTTTAACGTCCAGATGGATGCATCCGATCATGGGTCGAGAGCAGTGCTAAGCCAGAGCCACCCAGAGGGGGAGAAGGTAGTATGTTACCTTAGTCGGGGTCTTTCAAAGGCGGAGAGGAATTATTCCACCACTGAGAGGGAGTGCTTAGCGGTGTTGTGGGCAGTGGAAAAACTAAGACCCTACTTAGAAGGGTCACACTTTACGGTGATTACCGACTAACACTCTCTGGTATGGCTTAATAATTTGCGGGAGCCGAATGGGCGACTGGCTCGTTGGGCGGTAAGACTGCAACAGTTTGACTATGAAGTAGTGCACCGTAAAGGCAAGGAGCATCTTGTTCCAGATGCGCTATCCCGGGCATTTCCAGAGGTGACTGCAGTGGTAGAAGCTGACAGTGGAGACAGGTGGTTAGATGGCATGCGATCCAGGATTCTTAAGAACCCAGTGAAGTTTCCGGACTGGCGGATTGAAGGGGAGACCTTATGGCGGAACATACCCGGACGGCATCCAGAGTTGAGTAGGAATTCCTGGAAACAAGTGGTCCCCAAGGTCGAACGGCAACCGATCCTCTTAGAATGGCACGACGATGCAATGGCAGGGCATATGGGTATTAGCAGAGCCCACGATCGCATAGCCCAACGATTCTATTGGCCCAAAATGAAAGCAGGTGTTCGACGGTACGTGACAAAGTGCAAAACTTGTCAGGCAACGAAGGTAGATAGGGAACCCCCGTATGGGCCTATGACCTCTCGGGCAGGCCAAGCCAAAGAACCGTGGGAAATTATATGTGTGGATTTGGTTGGACCGCTGCCGCGTTCTACTCGAGGCAACACCTATATTTTGACGGTGGTCGATTACTTCACCAAGATGCCTCTTATCTTCCCCCTGAGGAAGGCGACTGTGGTCGAGGTAGCCAAGCTTCTGGAGGAAAGAGTATTTATGCTTTTGGGGGTGCCGGCAGTGGTGGTATGTGACAATGGCGTCCAATTTAAGTCAAAGGAACTGCATAGCTTGGTGACCGGGTATGGGGGCAGTATCTAGTTCACGCCATTTTACCATCCGCAAGCGAACCCAGCGGAGCGGATCAATCAAACGGTCAAACGAATGCTGAGAGCGTACGCAAGGAATAACCACCGAAAATGGGACGATCGTCTCTCACAAATTGGTTGCGCCTTGTGCACCTACACGCATGAGGCAATGGGCGACACGCCTTATTTCCTCAATTTCGGTCAGGAGATGGCGGTTACACGAAAGGGACCGAGACCGCCTGAGGATGGGGATATCCTGAGCAATCCGCGAGAACGGGCGGAGAAGCTCCGAGAAGTGAGAGAGGAGGTAATGAGGCGCTTGAAGGAGGCAGTGGAGAAAGGTAATCAGCGGTATAACCTGCGGAGGAGATATCGTCCATTTCAACCCAATGACCTTGTGTGGACGCGGAATTTTGCCCTGTCAGACGCGGCTCAATACTATTCTGCTATGTTGGCTCCGGAATACCTGGGACTTTTTAAGGTGGAGAAACGCGAGTCCTCGTCTCGGTTCAGGTTGCTGGATATGGACGGCAAAAACGCAGGTACATGGCATGCGAAAGATCTTAAATTTTATGTGCAGTGAGTTGTAGGGTAGGCTTAAGACGGCATAAGCATTGAATTAAAATGTAAATGGATACCTTTTCTTCATTTGATTACCTATCAGGGAGTTATGTACAATTAATCAAGGAGAGGCCCGTTTAAGAAAGGGAGTGGAGTATTAATGAAGGGTCGGGGAAAGATATATTGGGTTTTACCGATTAGAGTTAATATTGATGTTCAAGGGTTAAGAGTAGACATAAGGGAAAAAAATTCTTATATATAATAATATGCATTAATACAAATAAAAAAAAATAATAATTCGGTGGTGGGTATATGATTTTATGTAGACTAAGATGGTATGGTATAGAAATAGTAGCCGGCATAGGAGTTATTTTAAGGAAAAGTTGAGTAAGTTTAGCGGTGATGGGTCTTTGGTTAAGCAACATAGTTCTGAGCCTAGGGATAAGCCGTAGTCAGACTAGGTCTACAGCTTTTTGGGATAGTTGTTCCGTACAAGTTGGCGTTTGGAATAAGGGGTATTAGTGGTGTTTTTTTGTACGGACTTAAAACTCACTAAGGGTGGCTCGGCCCAAGGATTTGTCTGAAGATAGTGGTAGTAAGAAAATGGAACTAGTAATCTCGAGCGTTCGGGGTATTGAGGAGTTAGTAAAGGAAAAGGTATCGTTTCTGGCCCTCCGTCAGGGTAGGATTGTGATAGTCAGGGCGGTTATTCTCAGCCGTAGAAATGTAGAAATGAAGCAAGGGGGGAAATGTTACGGGTGAACATTGAGACCCCGTAGCGTTGCTCACCCGAACTTTATTAATTGTTTGTTTCTGGTAGACCGATGATGTAACTATCAACAAGTAATTTCAATTTCCATTCACGAAAGAATTATTGTTTTAATTACGAACAGGAAGCCACACAATAATTTTAGCTTAATAATTGTTTTAATTACAAACAGGAAGCCACATAGTGATTTTGCTTTGTAACTTAATGTACTTAAACTCATGTAGCTAGGTCGCTTTCGTTCCACATGCCACAATTATGGACAACGCAACCAGCAGCGAGCGGCGGAGGCACCAAGCACCAGCGCGAGCTCGAAAACGAAATGCGAAATACACACGGTAGCAGAAACATTCGTCATCCATTCAACATATGTGGCAAAACATGTAGTCAGGCAACGCAATTGCATCGTCATAAGGCTTTGTACTCTAATCTCGCTCCATTCCAATGCAATGTTTGCGCACTCAAGTATGAGTACAGTGATTGTGGCAAAACCTTAACGACACATCGTATCGTACATAACGAGCCTAATAGGCGCAAGTGCACCGTCGACGTTAAATTAGTCGATAATGCCCACAATGCCAAGACATGGAAAGTTACATTCGAATCCCAATAATAGTTGGGAAAGATTTCTAAGGCATTGGGAAGGTTAAACGAATATCAAATCCCACATTCCGGCCAGGAGAGTCTTCATTTGCGACTAAAGGTAAATATTTAACAACATGATGTTTCCAACAGCGCAATATTAAAATACAAATTCCAACGAAAACCCCAATTATATCCGATTTAGATGGTTGTTTCAACATTCACGCGACATTGTAGTGTAACTTGCTAATCTGTGGGTTGTTGCAGTTCTCATCCTATTACAAACTAGTTTCACTATAAGGCTCTATAAAAGACCTTACCATAATATCAACAACACCTCCATTAACTGCTAAAAATTAAACATACAAATGAGTATGATCAAAGAAAGAAATCAATGAGAAAAAAATTAAAACATGCAGTGGGGAAATTCTTGTTCCAACGAAACCAACCAAAGATTCAAATGATTGTTATCATCGGAACATCATCAGTCGCCGAAGACGACACAGCAGACAAGCAAACGACAAGTGATGCTACACTCGTATCGTCAGTCGAAGAAAATGATGAATAAACCACGAATCAGCAATAACAGACAATGGAGATGAAGTCAATGCATTCGGCGGATAGTACATTCGATTCTCAATAGGATCGCCACAGTTGGTATGTAGGTTAAATGGAAACAAGTGAGAGGAGTTACTCGTTCAGCAGAGCAAAGTCACTCAAAACAAGTTTTCCCGGTGGGTGGAAGGGAAAAAGAAAAAAAACGGGATTCAGTGAGGTTATTTAAGCCGAGAAGATTGGCGCGTTCGGTCTCTTTTCTCCTGTTTTTTTGGACGGTGAAGTATTCTTCCGTAAATCGACAAACAACGGTGGTGCGGTAAAAAGTTAAGTACGTGGGAATAGTTCAACTTGTGCGAACAACGGTGGTGACTCCGGAAATTAAATTAATGTGGGAACCTCTGCTTTGGGTAGTGATCACAGTATTACGAACGTCGACGAGACTGCGAAGGAATTCTGGAAGTGAGCGGAAGCGAGGGGCCTCTCTCCTAAGTTAGGAAAGTAAGGTAAGTGGCTTCTTGACTTTTAGATTGTCTATTGTTCTTTAATTGCACTAAATATAGTCTTTCCTTTATATAGCAAAATTATTTGTTTTTTTTATCTGTGAAGAGTGTGACTCGGGAAATCTTTCCCGGGAGCGGTGACCAGGTGAGAAGACCTGGAAGTCTTTACGGTGGTGGTAGTGTTCGGGTTGTAAATGTGAGTGCCAGTTTCCTCGTTTTTTTTGCGTTAGGCGGAGTTCAGTGGCCGGGGGTAGGAAATCAAGGATTTTGTGTGAGGGCGTTATTTCCAACTCACCCTGGGTGATCGAGTCCCCGCGGCTTAGTGCCCCAGCGATAGTTTTCCTTTCTCGTTCGAATTAAATTAGTCACTTCGCAATAAATTGTTACGCTTAGAAGAAAGACTAGTTGCATGGAGGTTATACTCCTTTGCAATACCCAGCAGTTCTTAGCAACCATGGCGCTGGTGGAAGCAGTAAATCCACATTATTACTTTCTTTTACATACCTTCAAGATATAAACCACAAATTTTAAACATAAAGAAGAACATGAAGACGTATCATGACATGGCGATCCCGCTTCTACAAATTTGGATCCTGCGTTGGAAGTCGATTTCGATTTACAAGAAATTAATGCAATTTTTGAGAGATGCTACAAGCGTGTTGAAGAATATATTCCGCAACCATACATTGCGCCATACGTGGCGACGGAAATTTGTACTCTGGACCTTGAGGACCGAAGCCGCACAAAATTGAGCCATTCTTACACAGAAACATAGCAAAGCCAGAGGATATCCTGCAAACAATTGCCAAAAAGCGGGGTGGTCGTAGGATGTAGCGCAACTGCCAACGAGCTGAATTACATAGGGTAATCAAGTGAGTGGTCGAAGGTCTGGAGAAGATACTCCAACAAAAGCTTTTGGAACTCAAACCAGCGAGGAGATACTGATCATCATGGGAATAAGCTGCTCCGTCGGCAACAGTTTCGTGGAGCAATACCAGCAATCGTTGACAACAGCTGTAGTTTTTGCCATCGTAATACTAGTTTTTGACATTTACCATAGGAATAACAAAAATTATGTAGTTGAGGCATAACAAAAATTATGTAGTTGTATCTTTGCTCTTAGTATAGTTTGAATTGGTTCTTCTATTTACTATAGAATAAAGAGTATTTTACTTGATTTTGGGAAATTTTTGTCACATTATTCTGTAATTGTTGTGATTTATGGTGTCTTTAGAGCAAGTAGTAGCTGAGAATGAACGGATTTTAAGTAATTTAAAGAAATGTGCAAAGAGTTTATACATGTTTTAGACGCTTCAGGTTAAATTAAATGAGCTAAAATTTAGAAAAGAAAATACAACGAAATACTTAAAACCTGTAGGTCGAAAGTTTTAGACCTCAAATTAAAGTTCAGGACACATTCATCCATTTTAGAGGGCGAAATCTTGTTACAGCTGAGCAAACATGGATATTCTGTAGAAGAAATCCAAGAAGTTACTATAAGTGAAAATTCAGAATCAATCCTACAGATATTAGAATAAAGATTCACTATGGCTGATTTAAGTCTTGAAACAACCATGAAGATAATCCCTGCTTTTGATGGACAATATAAGGAACTAGACCCGCTCCCGTAAATACTGGAAATCCTCCATACGACAGTCTGCTAATGCTTGGACTAGTTTGATAGATTTTATTGTCAATGTAAAATTGAGTACGACGCTCATGCTCCTTTTGCCAATGTTTCCATTACATCATTCAGTACCATAAAATCAGAGTTAAGAACTCGATCTAAAAATAATAAGACTGCTACTCAAATCCATACCATTTTAAGCGGTACTTACCATAAGAAACCTTCTGTAAGCTCTTTTAAAAATGAAATCTTAAACTTATTAGATGAGCTCAACCAACTATAAATACAAGAGTTAGAAAGTCAAGCTTCTCCGAGTGAGAAGAAAGTTATCGCACAGATGAATGGCACTTATGCGTTAACCGTTTTCAAGAAAAGGCTGATAGATCAGCTAAGGAACACTATTTTCTCGGTGGGACCAAAAAGTTTTACTGGAGCTGTGTCACCTGGACAAGAATAGGAAAACACGGACACACTAGCTACCAATAGTGTAATGCATTTTAGTGATAGTAAAAATAAGACGGGCAAAAGATAGTTCCAATAACCGCAGTATGAATAACAATTATAGCAATAATAGAAGGAACAATAATAATAGAAATGATGATAGGAATAATAGGAGTAACGATAGGGAGAATAACCACAGTAACAATAGCGGTTACAATAATAGTGATAATTATAATGGAGATAATCGTTATCGTAGCGATCAGAGCAATAATAACACTCTGATAATCACAGGCATCATAGACGTAACGGTAGGAGCAATAATGGTAATAATAATAATAAAAGAAGAAATGTGCATGTTGTTAACGACCTGGAAAATGTGCAAAGTTCCGGAGACGACATGCAGAACGTCCCGCTATGAAAAATTTAGACATAGAGTGGAAAATATTTAAGATTACTGAAAATTGTACAAAATTTGTAAGGCTTTATAACTACGATTCCGACAGATATTTGGTATTTTTGATTGATACGGGAATAGATGTAACGATCCTCGCCAAGACTCACAGCAGTTATACTGCTTGGTTAAGTAAAATTATTACTTTCTTTTACATACTCCCAAAATATAAATCAAAAATTTCAAACATAGAGAAGAACATGAAGACGTATCATTAGAGGATGTTACGCTCTTCTGCGATTACGTATAGTTTATGTTCGATAAGCCTGTTAACGATTTCAAGTAGGACGCTGAGCAGAGAGATATGTCTGAAGCTGTTGACGTCGGTCAAACCTTTGTCTGGTTTCTGTGTTAGGAGGATTTTGATCTCTCGACACCTTATGTTACTTCCGGACTTGTGGGCAAATAATTAGGTTGAATGAATAAAACACATATTATCTTTTTTCCTTTGGCTAAAACACGATTAGGTATGCATTGGCCCTGGCATATGAGCACAAGCCATCAATGTGTCGATTTATGTCCAATGGGACTAATGGTGATATTTTCGGTGGCTCATATTTCTGAATTTGTTCCTTATTGGTTATTTTGTCTAAAACAATTGCATCCAGAGGGACAAGATCATATTACCCAAATAATTATAAACGAATAAAAAACTTGATAGGGGTGAATAAATTTATTTTAATTGTAAAATTCAGAATACAACAATACATTTTATCCTAAAAAATATAAAATTGGTACATAGAAAACCATCGATAAATAATATCACTATATAAAGAATTATTCATTCATCCCTCTACATCGGGAATACTTTCGATTTTAAAATTAAATCGAAATGTATTATCTGAAGGAAAATTGTGAAACGTACTTGATTGTAATTGTTCGACATCAGACAAACCTATGATATCACTTGAATTAGAAGCACATTTTAAGTTGGATGAAGAATTACCACCGTTATTTCCGCTTGGATCAAGGTAGATGTTTATCATAAAGTTTGTTTCACTTAGTTGCTTTCTTCAGAAATTTTGAATTCTTATTTGCTTCAACTGGGGCAGTTTTCATTTAGTTACGATCTGAAAAAGTAGTGTTAACATTAAACACTACTTCCTATAAAAATTTAATAGGTATTAATGACAACTTTTTTACAAAAAGAAACTTACTGAGTCAATTTACACACTCACTTTTTAAGCTAGATGAAGAATTATCATTATTTCTGCTTTGATCAAGGTAATTGCTTATTACAAAGTTTGTACCAGGCTTTGTTGCTTTCTTCAGAAATGTTGACTTTCCATTTGTTTCAACAGGAGCAATTTTCATTTAGATGCGATCTGAAAAAGTAACATTCACAGTAAACGCTGCTTCCTATAAAAATTTAGTCGATGTTAACATCAGCTTTTATTGCAAGGAGAAACTCTTATTTTTTTATTTTCAAATACCTCCATTCCGCACCACTCTCTCCATCACTCTTTCATCGCCGCACAACGCTCGTGCGATCTGCATTTCACACGTAATCGATTCCTTTGTAAGTCTCCCAGGCAATGTCAAAACATCGGTATAAGGGGCACACAAAATGCTGTGAAGTACTCCTTTCTTGCTAGTCTAGTTCAATTTGTGAACAGTTCTCAGAGATAAAAAAAATATTATAATACGACGCAGTAAAAACAAACCCTGAGTTTATAAAAAATAGCTGTCTTTAAGTATCTCGACCAAAGACATATAAAGTATTGGACGCAAAATGAGCTTATTTTCATCCATACTCGAGTGAAGGTCTTTTACTACATACATGCCTTCCTCTCCCATGCGAATTGAAATCCCCCCGCCTTTCACGACGCTAGAGCATCTACACACTCAAGTGGCTCTCTGGTTGCTCTCACAAAAACCCCACTTATACTTTAATCCCCGAATCGTCAACAAAATATCAACCATATGATTGAAAACATATGATTCGTGAAAACTCCACAGATGACGAGAAACATCTTATTAAGTTCAATTAAAAACTGTACATAAAACAATTTTCTTAAGATAAATCGTTTTGAGTGTAGTGCCAAAGCGTTGCAAAAGTAACAATCAATAAATTGAAAAGTTTGCCAGGGATCGTTTCCATGTCGGGAAACGAAAAATGTAGTGATGTATGCGGGATTGTAAAAACAGCTATGAAAAGCATGTTAGGGACGTATCCTCGTAGGGTAAGTCATGTTGAATCTTTTATATCGTTCGTTAGAATACCCGCACAGAAAATTGATTCAGTTCAAGGTGCGATAATTGATGGGAGACGTCACGTCAAATTTATTTGAAATTCAAATCAACAGCAGATAACGCGCCAACTTCACGCTACATCATAAGTTGCTTCAATTCTCGCGATGCATTTCGTATCCATTCTCCTTACATCTATGATCTCGATTATAGGGTCTAAATGCCCTAAGATACTGCATTGTCAATCCTCAGGAGCTATCATCAATTTAAATTTCTTAGATGTTCCTTAAGGCTTTTCTTAAAAATCAATAAAGATTTTGCTTTTTTCACTATCTCTGGAAGGTTGTTACATATGCGAAGAGATTATTTGTCGAATCATTCTGTAGTCCAATCATTCTGGCATAGCGTGTTATAAAATTGCTCGTGATTCTTGAATTATATGGATTTATTTTGATAGTTTTATAGAGGGGCTTCATTCCAATTCACTGGATCTTAGACATTTAATGGTATAATTAGCTTTCTCCATAGTAATGATTTAACTGAAGGTAATACATTAGTCTTGTTGGAGTAAGAATTGGAAGATTTAAAATTGCTTATAGGCTTTTGTCAGCATCCTGGATATAATATTCAGCTTTGGCTTTGATGATTGACTCCAAATAACTACCGCATAATGTAGCTTTGTCAGTACAAATACATTTAATACAAGTTTCTTTATATACACTGGAAAATCTCCATATTTTCTCAACATTTCTATCATTGGTGCTAGCTGGTTCCTCGAATTATTTATGTATGGCAACCTTCTCAAACAATTATCTATGGTAAGACCAAGATATAGATAATTTCTAGCACTCTTCGCAATTTTTCGCCGCTAATTTTTAGGTTAACTTCTATGTCTTCCGTATTCTTCTGTTTAAGCACTATGTATTTTGTTTTTCTAGTACTCAATGCTAACTTTGTTTCGTTGACGATGTTTTCCATCGTAACTTTACCATGTCCCGAATAAAGAAGTACAGTATCATCAGCGTATAATGTGTGGTGAGCTCTCAGTCTACATATATTCAAATTATTGGTATATAGCAAAAACAAGGTTGGACCAAGTATAGAGCCTTGGGGAACACCCGCTTTCATTGGAGCTAGATTACTCGCAGGTATGTCGGCTGGTCGTTAAAATCTTTTCGTGGGTGAGCTGTCGAACTCAGGTGATGCAGGTTCGCGGCCGCTCTCAGCGAAACTTTCGCAAATTTCCATAGACTCCTACGGCACAGTTTCATCAATCATCTCCGAGCGTCCTTCACTTCCTTGCAGGGATTTATCATGTAATAATATTCTTCCGGGTCCTTTGTTGAAAGCCAATGGTGAGATATTTTCAAAGAACGCATCCAAACTGTCTCCCATTGTTTTTGATATTACGCTTGGCGCCACCGTGTTTTTTACAGTCGATACTGGATAGCTGTAATAGTCATCTGCTTTAGGTTAGGATTCTGAGATTATCACAATATCACCGTCGTCATCATATACACTCACAGGGGAATTTCATAAATGATCTACGGGTATATTTTTGTTACAAAATCAGTAATGCTCATTAAACTATGCTCTTTGGGTTCTATTTGCAAAACCTCGTTTGAAGGCAGTGTAAAATTCTTATAAATTCAAATCTCATTCAAATGCCACAAACGATTTATAAGTGTCAACATTTTAAGCAGCGACATTGTAAATTGGAGCGACACGTAATTTGGCAGGCGGTCACAGGGGTTGTTGCAACACCCTTGACATATGGATGCAGTTTAATTTTTTCCCTCAAAGATAAGTTTGACCTTGCGTCTCTCCTAAAGTTTCGCATCTGAAACTTAATCGACTTTCCGAGCGGCCATTGTTATTTAAACAAAATACAAAATTCAGTTTAGGTTAACCCACGAATGGTATGTCCTCGGCATGCTTTCTATAGCTGCTTTTATAATTCCACACATATCTCTCCATTTTCTTTTGCCAGCACAATAAAACTGACGATCACTGTCAAGCTTGACCACTTGAGTATTTTAGCGGCGTTCATATGGGAGAGGAAGGTATGTATGTATTCAAAGACCTTCACTCACATGTAAATGATAATACGGTTTTTTTGCGTCCATTACTTTATATGTCTTTGAATTTCTTAATGAAACATTACCTGTTCACATGCATAAATAAGTTGAGCTTTAGCGTCAAGTGCAACTATTTTATTTAAATATTTCCACAACGTCTTTGTTGAATGTGTAAAATATTGTTTACGTTTTCCGGCAGTATTCTTATACTCTTTGGTTCTCCGTTCTTTCTGTGGGAGGAGTTCTGTTAGGAATTTGCCTTGCGTATAGCCCAAGGACATATAAAGTAATGGACGTGAAATGAGCTTATTTTCATCCATAGGTGAGTGAAGTACTTTTACAACATACAGGCTTTCCTCTCGCATGCAAATTGAAATCCCCTAGCCTTTCACGCCACTAGAGAATCAACACATTCAAGTGGCTCTCTAGTCGCTCTCACGAAAATCCCACTCCTCTTACACCTTAACCCCCGAATTGTCAACAAAATATCAACCATATGATTGAAAACATATGATTTGTAAAAATTCAATATTAATGGGAAACCTCTAATCAAGTTGAATTTGAAATTGTGCACAAAACAATTTTTTTAAGATAAACCGCGTTGAATTCAGTGCAAAAGCGTTGCAAATGTGATAATTAATCAAACTGAAAAGTTTGTTATGGATCGCGAGTGTTTTTGTGTCGGAAAATGAAAAATGTAGTGACGTGTGTGGGATTACAAAAAAACGTATCCTTCGTAGAGTAAGCCATGCTCAATCTTTTACATCGTTCAAGTTAGAATACCCGCACGGAAAATTGATTTAGTTCAAGATGCGAAAATTAGTGGGCTTTTTATAGCTGTTGAAGAACAAGAAAATAACGAAGTGGTCAATCATGCGTCAAGACTGTCACAACAGCCCCTGTGATCGTCTGTCTTTTTGCGTGTCTTTTCGCAGCTCCTATGCGTGTTAAGGGAAATGAACAAACAAACATTCATACAATCCTAAATATGATTTAAGTGCAAAAAACACCATAAAATAAAACAAGTTGAGTAAGCAGGAGAGTGCTCCTACCAGAAGGTCTTTGTAAACATCCTAGGGTTAGAAGCAACTTTTCTAATGGCGCGAATCGATAACTTGAATTATTCATCCAATACTTAGATATGAAATTGTTCAAATTTATACAAAAGATGCGCAGTTTCTTTCATAAGCACAGTGCAGCCGCCATTTTAATCTAGCTTAAATGATTTTTCTGAATGCTCGGCCGATTGAACATGTTCAAGTTAAACACTATTCCTTAAATTTTCATGAGAATTGAAAGAAAATAAAAGTACCTAAGTCAATTTTAAATATATATATATATATATATATATATATATATATATATATATATATATATATATATATATATATAGGGTTTTCCAATAAGAGATGTTATTTTGAATAGATCTTCTGATTTAACACCTTGCGACTTCTTCCTTTTGAGCCAGGTGATAGAGGAGGCCTATGCCAATAGCCCAGCGTCAATTCAAGATCTCCAAGGTGAAATTCGTGAGGCCATCGAGGACATAGGGCAGCCACTTTGCGATTTGGTTATGGAAAATTTCATGAAGAGGATATGGTCCTGTAAGCGTGTCGTAGTGGCTATTTGCCCGATGTTAGTTATTGCTATTAACGACATATCTTCTTCTTTATAATGAACTAAACATCCGATCATTTATTTTAAAAAACGGCATTTTTCTTTTAATATCAAAATAACACCTCTTATTGGAAAACCCTATATGAATCATAAACACGTGTTATCGTTGTTGTAATTCCATATAATTGAAATGGCTATAACTCACTTGATTATGCTTCGATCTCAATTAAACATATATATCTTATGTCAGTCTATATAATTGCAAAATTTCAAGAAGTTTATAGGTACTGTTTTGATTTTATGGGCAAAAATGTAAAATCTACAAATCATACTATTATCAACAAAGTTGAGCGAATTCCAATTTCTAAGGTATTTTTTGCCCTTGTACTCATAAAGGTCCACATTCGTGATAATTTTCAGATTTTTCGGCTGAAAGGTGTCCAATCGCGAGGGGGGGGACACAAATTTTGGGTACATTTTGCCTTCCCGTGGACCCCCCAATTCATCAAATGATTTTTGTATTTCAGATTCTAAAAGTTCTAATCAAGACCTTTCATTTGATACCCCACTCGACTACCTTTGATTAAAAAAAATGTTTAAGGGCCAATTCGTTTATAGGGGGGACCCCCCTTAAACATTTTTTAAATTTTTGTCAAGGCCTTAACTTTTGAGAGACCATCACTTCTTACCTTTTCACAAAGTTTGAGCATTCTAGCTTCTATAGTTTCTGAGGAAATCAGCTGTGACGCACGGACAGACGGACAGACGGACGGACGGACAGACGGACAGACAGGTCGCGAAACTAGTAGGTCTTTGTAAAAAATTTTTTTACAAAGACCTAAAAACAGTATTAGATATGCATAAAACTTTATGGTTATTTGGGGAAAAACGCTTTCATACCGATTTTTACTGAATTTCTGATTCCGATCTACAGTGTCACTACTTGAAATGCGGATATTCACTGTAGTCAAACTCTCAAACTGAAAAACGACAATTTCAAAACGTAGCTCACGTGTTAATAACATTTTACGTCCATGTTTGATTGTCAAATTGACGATCAGATCCGTGAGAGAAGAAATTGGAAATAAGCGAAAACAGGAGTTAGTCTATCCGTATAAAATCCTGTATGTGAATTCCGATGTTTTGCTTTTAGAGGCGGTTTTTGCGAGGAGAGGGAAAATCATTCCAAAGTCTAAATTTTGTTTGCGGCTTCATGTATTCATCGTGGCCAATGTACGGAAACTTCCATTTTCTCTTGATTTTCTTAAAACTACAGTAAATATTTAAGTGGTGAGCACAGTACTTATTATTTCGGCTAGTGAAACTTGATTGAATCAATGACATAAACATTAGCAAATGACAATGCGTTGTTCGGTGCCGTGTTGCCCAAATTTCAACTGTGGCTCGAGTGAAAAATCTTACTTGAGAAAAAATTAATAATTTTAAATTTTGCTCTGATAGTTTTAAGCTATGAATTTGAAGAAAACTGTTCAAAAATATTTGTAATATTTTGCTTTGATGAGTTCATGTTTAACTGCAAATCCAGCGGCTGCAATCAGAAACAGCGTGAAATTGAGGCATACTAAGATAAAAATGGAATTGTGTTAAATTTTTGAAATAAGTAGAATTGAAACGTTCCCAAGTGCGCAAAGACAATTTCAATAATGACGACATTATTCGTTTGTCTTATGATGCAAATTCATATCATTCATTTCTAACATGTTACAACTGCAAAAATTTGAAAATATATGATTTCTATTTTTAAATTAGTATCCGCACGAAACCAAATATCTTATATCTTAACTTCAATGTGGAGTTGAAGATTAGAGCTATACAACTACTTTTGGACATGTAAATATATTTCATATTTGATTAAAATGCCAATTCAATTCTTTTTTTATTATTTTAGAATTCAAATTCAGAATTTAATTCAGCATGTATAAGATTACGTGCATTCATTATTTTCGTTGCTAAGCATGTAACTTTAGTGCGATGATCAAACGATTCCTTCAGTTTCGACGAATAAGGCATTTGCCTTGAATAGGGTGGCATTTAGTCGCCTGAACTTTACACTTGGCACCCTAAATTCCAAAACTTTTTGACCGGAAACGACAAAAATTGCCAAAATTGGATCTCGAAATATTTTACAGCTGAATTTGGAGAAGGTATGAGTTTCTTATATTAAATTTTAATGCAAATTTTAACCCTCTCTGTTTTAAGACATACTTTTGCCGAAGCCCATGATAGATGAAATTATTTCCGAGGGGGTACCTTCCAATCTTTTGCAAAATATTTTCATTAATTTTCCAGTTAAAGATTAATGTTGATTCAAGCCCTTCAGCTGCAGCGATGTATATGGGAGGCCTGGAAAGCGTAAGTTTTAATGTTTAGGATGTAGCATCAACTATGAGATTTTTTATTCAGGCTTCAAAACGGGAGATGATGCACACAGCTAGCAGTATAAATATCAATTTAAATATATCACCTTAAATTTTAACATAATAAACAAAAATAAAGTAGTGAAGAGTACCATTTTGCCTTTCATTCTTTTTACTGCCTGATTAAAAATAAATAATTTAATCAAAATTGTGAAAGATTGATATTATCAAAGTATTAATATTCACTTTCCAGCTAAACAAATGCAGAAAACTTTGGCACAGGATTTGAGTTTCTTCATTTGGGGCAAAGCATTTTTTTCGCTTATTTAAAACTAACACTAGTGTTTTATTAAAGTATTCCACATGAACGACATTTATAATTTCTTCTGTTATGTTAGAATGGCAATTCAATGCTACATTTTTTCCAAAAAGGCGAACGACTTATCAATCAACGATTACTTCGGTGAGAATCTAAGTGTTTTTTTAGAAAAGGTGTTATTCAGTGACTACAAACAACATATGATTGGAGGTTGCCACTATTACTCCCTTTGAAGCTTGTTCATCAAAAAGGACCTCAATACTAGGTTTTATTTTATGTCTAAAAATAATCAGAGAGACGTTCTATTTATAAAATATCGCCATAAATTTAAACAGTCTTAAATATAACTCACAATATCGTACATAGTATTTCGATTTGGCTTAGGAGTATGTGGGCTAGTTAAAAATGTAATCTGTGGGGCATTAATAAATTATTATCAGACTAATGATCTATAATTACCATGAAGAAATGGGGGTCTCTGGAAAAGTACAGCTCAGAAAACTAAAAAGTTGCTCCTCATTATCTTATTCAATTATTTTCAATAATCTCTTTAAATACATCCTCATTGATTAGATTTTGTTCAAAAGTTTAGTTACGTATCAAATTTATCTTAGGAAACTTATATGAGAAACTAATTAGATACGTAAATTTATTTTTAGTTTAAATATTAACGTCTTGCCACTTGATAAAGATTGCCCCTCTGCTGCTGAGACTACCCTTGGTTTGTGCCATAGCTACTACAATCAAAGAAGCCTTTCAAATGCAATGCCACTCTAAGAGAGAGAGAAGAGGAGTAAGTCTATCCGTGTAAAACCCTGTATGTGAATTCCGATATTTTGCTTGTACAGGCGGTTTTTGCGAGGGAAGGGGAAATCATAACAAACGTCAAAATTTTGTTTACGGCTTCGTGCATTTATCGTTGTCAATATGCGGAAAGTATCATTTTCTCGCGATTTTCGTGAAAACGGTAGTGAATATTTAAGTGGTGAACGTAATTCATACTGCTTCGGTTAGTTTCACACGATATATAGTGAAAATTTATCAAATCAAGTGATTCAAATAGAAAACGACAATGCACTGTTCGGTTACGTGTCGCCCGAATTTCAATAGTGGCTCGAGCGGAAAATCGTACTTTTGGTAAAAATTGATAGTTTCATTGATTTATAATCGTGAGAAAGTTTATTTTCAATAGTTTCAATTTGTGAATCGCAAGAAAACTGCTCGAAATTATTTGCAATTTATTGTTTTGATTGCTTCATATTTCGCCGCATATCTTGTGGCTTAAAGCAGTAGCGGCACAAAATTGGAGCATTTTCAAGGGGACCATAATTCATTGTAACTTTTTATCATTTAGGAATTCTGAATGATATTTGTGCAAAAATGGAATGGCGCTGAATTCTCGGGGTAAATCCGGAAATAAAACGTTCGCAAGTTTGCGAATATCATTTCAAGGATGACGACGTCGTTTATTTGAATCTAAGCTAAAAGTGTAAGATAGCTATTCTTAAATTAATCTTTTGCGCAAAATTCAAGTATCTCATATTTTAGACTCAATGTGGAATTGAATATATTAACACCTTTACATCCACTTTTGGACATGTAAGTATATTTCATAATTGATTTCAAATTTTTTATTTTAGAATTCAACTACGAATAGGACAAAGTTTTGTTCAAATTCCGAATTTAATTCAGGATGTGTAAGTTTACATGTATTTGCCATTTTCGTTCCTAAGTATCTAATTTTAGTGCGGTTATGAAACGATTTCTTCGGTTTCGGCGAATAAGTCCATTGGCCTGAATAGGGTAAGTGTTATTTAGTTTCCCGAACATTACATTTAGCCTGCTCAGTTTCAGGACTCTTGGACTAGAAACGACGAAATTGTGAGCATGTCATCTGAATGATTTAGTGGGCTCTAAATCAAATTTGAAGAACGCGTATATTTCTTACATTCTTACATTAGATGTGACAGCTGCAAAAAAATGTATGATTTCTATTTTTAAATTAATATTCGCACAAAATAAAATATATATTTTAGAGTCGATGTGAAGTTGAAGATACTAACATCTCTACAGCTACTTTTGGACATGTAAGTATATTTCATGTTTGACTATTTTTTTATTTTATTTATCTTTATTTCAGAAATCAACTTCAGAGGTTAAGCTAAGTTTAGTGCGGTTTCCAAACAATTCCTTCAGCGGCGAATAAGTTGATTGCCCTGGATAGTGCAACACCCTCAATTTCAGGACTCTTTGACCGGAAATGACGAAATCTCCAATTGTCTTCACCCAAATATTTTAGTGGGATCTAAACGGAATTTGGAGAACGTATGAATTTCTTATCCTAAATTTTAATGTAAATTTTAATCCCTTCTATTTTAGAACATGCTTTTGACGAAGCCCATGATACCTTTTCATATTTTGTATAATGTCGTCATGATAATTTTCCAGTTACATGTTAATATTGATTTAAGCCCTTCAGCAGCAATGTTGTCTGTGGAAAGCCTTGAAAGTGTAAGTTTAATATATGATTAGTAGCATCAATTATGACATTTTTTATTCAGGCTTCTAAACGAAAAAAGTCAACGGGAGATGGTTCATACGGCTTGCAGTATTAATGTAAATTTAAATACATCACCTTAAATTTGAACAAAATAAACAAAAATAAAGAAGTAAAAGGTACCATTTTGCATTTCATTCTTATAATGGTGCTTTATATAATATAAGTAATTTAATCAAAAAGATGGAAGATTGATTTTATCTAAGCATTAGGATTCACTTTCCAGCTTGAACAAATACAAGAAAATTTTTTTGCAGGATTTTAATTTTATTTTAGGGTAGATAATTTTTCCGCTTGTTTAATACTAACAATAGTGTTTTACTAAAGTATGCCACGTGAACATTGTATGTGATTTCTTCTGTTTAATTAGGATGGTAATTAAATGCTTCATTTTTTCTAAAAAGGTGAATAACGTTTTGTAGAGAAGCTGTTATTCACTAAGTACAAACAATGTATGATCATAAGTGGTCACTATTACTCCCTTTTATGTTTGTTCATCAAAAAGTATCTCAACACCAGGTATTATTTTATGTCTAAAAAAAAGTCAAAAAGATATTCTATCCACCAAAAACTGAATAAAACAATTCGCTTTTACTGTATGTAAGAAAAAAATATTCAACAGAAAGAGTATTGCAGTTAATATTATTTTATCAATAAAATACCAACAACAATTCCAACGGCCTGGAAATAACTCAGAATAATTTACATAGCATTTTGATTTAGCTAAAGAGTATATGGGCTATTTACGAATGTATTTATACATTATTATCATTATAAATTATTATGAGATTAATGTTCAATAATAAGCATGAAGGCGATTGGAATCTGCTGAAAAATATACCTCAGAAAACTAAACAGTGGCTCTTCATTATCTAATTCAAATTTTTCAATAACCTCTATAAATACATCTTCCTTGATTGCATTTTAATCCAAAGTTTAGTTACTTATCAAACTATTAAAATAGTAAATTTATTTTTAGTTAAATATTTTCGGCATGGTGCTATCAATTTGAAAATTCAAATTGATAGCACGCCATATGATTAAGTTTGCCCCTCTTGTGATGAGACTACCCATGCTTTAAGCCAATACCACTACAATCAAAGAAACCTTACGAACACATAGCCGACATTCGGAAATTTTTGGAGCTATCATTTACTCCTTTTCTTCCCTCCCTAAGATGCCACTATTCGAAAATTTTCCGACCTTTCATTTACTCCATTTCTTCCCTCCCGTTGGGAATAGAACGCTGGAGTGGAACATCAACTCAGATTCTGTCATCATTTTCAGATGTACACACCACGAACGTTGCTCTTTTGATATAATTTTTGAAGGGTGTAGTTTAAAAAGGGAACTAGAATTTAGAAAATTTTGAATATCTAGAAGTTAAGTACCATTTCATAATTAATTGTTAATGTTCCTATTTCAGACTTGAATAGCTTGCAGAAAACTTCAGTTGGATAAATAGAAACCTCACAGCGAGATTTAATAACTGAAAACAAATCTATTTCACAGGACATCATAAATTCAACTACTACTACAATTATAATCGTTCAATCTTTATCGCCTCCCTCTTCCTTTCATAACCAGCCTTGGGATCGTCTTCGACGGAATTAAGGCGCTATTATTGGTTCGACGGGTTTTTACTGCCTTTTTTGGGAGAAATGTATAATCGTTGAGCTTGATCTTCGCTATGTATGAAAGAACTACCCACCTTTAAAATGTACTAATTTAGTGAAATATTGCCAAACAGAAATTTATTCTGACTTTTTTCGCCATGGAATAGTACGTTGTGTTGATATATTTTTCTACAATAGGCTTATTCAACAAGCACAGAAGTATTGTGTGTTGTCCATGTGCTCACCATATTCAACAAAGAGTTACTATCCGATGTATCTCACTTGAACATTGTTAAGTGGGGTGCTGTTAAGGGTTTTTTAGATAGTGGTTTCGTCGGATGAAATCTTTTAATATCTTTTTCAGTAGTTTTGCATATGAAAACTACACCTTTGTTTTGTATATCAGAGATTTTGAGGAATTTTTGCTTTGTAAGGCTGACAAGCGCTGTTGACAATACTTGGTATAATTTGAACAAAATAAACCCAGCTTGCAAGTTCAGATATATTTATAAGTTGGATTAGTGGCGTGATTATGTTCATCGAGAAACCGTTCATCAAAGACAGTTGTTCGCTACTTTCTTGTTTGAGCATTCCTGGACGACCAATGGATTCATTGATTTTGTGACGAGGCCATGAAGCTTGTGCATTAAGAACGATTATTTACTCCAGAGATAAGTAGTTTCCCATTCCCCCCTCTTGAATCTGGCACCAAAATAAAAGTTTCTTGTAGCTGGCAGTAAATCTCCTTACAGCTGCGTTATTGCTATAGTCGAGACTTGATCAAATAGGTAAAAAATAGCTCGATGTGATCTTGATTTAATTTATGCTGGGAACAAATTTGAGAATATTTTTGGTTGTAAATATGTCATCTATTGCTATAAAATTTCTCAAGTCATCTATTAGTCCTAAAAATCTACCGCTTCTCTTTGAATGAATTATACTGCGCTCTGATAATAAATTTATCTCGTTGATATAGGCTATAGAATTGATCGAAAATTTTAATGCAAAATTTGAATTATTTTTACAAAGCACATTCTTCAAGAATTCACATTCAGATATGCTTCTGCTGGTTAATATAAGGACTAATTTTTCGAAATGATATTTAATCATCTGAAAATTTAATAACAATAAAATAAATGGCATTATGAAATACATGCCTACAATTGAAAGAATAATAACAGCTCCGGGATTCTACTTTCCACTTTCGATGATAAAATAGCTTCCCTATCAAGAAAAGCGCTTGAAATCAATACTGTTGCTACTCTGCTTGCATTTGCTTGCAAAAATAAATATATGTCTGAGCTCCAGATGAGATTCATATAAGTAAACAGGTTACCGATTGGTGTCCATTGATTATTTTTTCCTCTTCATATATTCGTATGCACAATATCATTTAACATAATCCTGGAAAAAAAATTAAATTGATTTCATCTACAAAATTATTCAAGCAACACGCTAGCAAAAACTTGCCCCCAAGACTTAGGCGGTACTGCGCGAAAACTATTCGATCAAAATGGTTACACCCGAAATGTAAACATAATGATGTGTGAACTGAAAGCAGCGAATTTGAGTGAAAAAGAACACTTCTGAATATTGTATTTCCTTTTCTACGTTTTATGTTTACTAGCCTATGAAATGATACTCTTGTGGGCTGACGGTGGGTTATTTGATTGCATGTTTTCACAATGCACATGATTTTATAAATTTATAATCTAGGCGATAACTCGTCTCTTACTGTCTTGTTAACGAAAAACACAGAAATCACGAAGTTTCACTGATTTTAACATAAAAATTACACCGCAAACGAATTTGTTTACGAGTTTTCACAGCCAAATTTGACAGCAAATGCAAAAAAAAATCATATGATAATATGAAGTTTCTCTTTATCTATGGAGAGAAATGATGACAGTCTTCCATTAGTATCGGTCCGTTCTTGTTACAACCTATTCCAAGTTGCCTCCTTAAGATTGGAAATTATTGGAATAGATATGACCTTTGAGGAACAAGATAGAACCGGAGTGGACATCCATATGTACACGTTGTCGCAATAACCCCTGCGAACGCCTGCCTAACTACGTGTCATTTTGCACCTACCCTGCGAGCGTGATTCTAAAGATGGTTAAGGGGAACCCAATGGGTTGTCACAAGAAAGTAAACAAACGTTTATGCACTCGTAAATATGATTTTATTGCAAATAACATGTCACTAAACCAGAAAATAGCATTGAATACATATAAAACATTATGGCTACTTAGGATAGAAAACACTTTCGTATCGATAACCCATCATTTTCTAACAATAACGCACATTACACTCTTAATTGAGTTCCGCCTGCCTTACTACGTGTCTTTTTGCACCTAGCCCTGTGACCGCGATTTCAAAGCTGGTTAAAGGGAATCACAAAGGTTATAACAAGAAAGTGAACAAACGCTTATGCACTCGTAAATATGATTTTATTGCAAGCAACACTCAAAAAATAAGAACATAGCATTGAATACGAATAAAATATTATGCCTACTTAGGATAGAAGCGCTTTCATATCGATAAAGCATCGTTTTCCAGCAATAACGCACATTACCCTTTTTATTGAGTTCCTCGCTCCGATTAACGGTTATAGCACTCTTATATCGAATGGTTACCGCTGCACCGATTGCGTTCAAATTTTGTATTCCGGAGCACTTTTTAATTCTAAAACCGATAAGGTGAGGAAAAATCCGATCC
Source organism: Odontomyia ornata (assembly GCA_963969285.1). NCBI lineage: Eukaryota > Metazoa > Arthropoda > Insecta > Diptera > Stratiomyidae > Odontomyia > Odontomyia ornata. The sequence continues at coordinate 184,761,335 of OZ017739.1, forward strand.
AAAACGTTTTTCAATATAATTTTATTAATTTTAGTATTGAACTGACAGATGAGCACTACATTAATTCGTCAATTGACAACCTACAAATTTATTCAATTGTGGCCAGATGTTGTCATACAACACAATTGAAGAAAATAATTTCTAAAAACTAAAGAGGTGCCCTTGTCAAGAATAGAAGGGTGCTCTTTCAAAGAATAGAAGGGTGCCCTTCCAAAGAATAGAAGGATACCCTTCTAAAGAATAGAAGGGGACCCTTCTATTCTAAAGAGGAGCACCTTTCTATTCTATAGAAGGGTACTCTTCAAATGAATGGAAGGGTATCATAAAGTATAGAAGGGTACCCTTCTATAGAGTAGAAGAAAGAGTACAAGGATGCTTCCCTAGAGAATAGAAGGATGCCCTTCTATAGAATACACACCTAAAGAATAGAAGGTTGCTCCTCTAGACAATAGAAGGGTGCTCCTCTAGAGAATAGAAGGATGCCCTTCTAGAGAAAAGAAGGCCGCTCTTCTAGAACCGATCCTTGCACAATATATTACCGCAGCATCGGGGATCTGCCATTTCAAATATTATAATTTAATGCCTTAAATTCCACCAAAATGTTGTTAAAATACAATTCTCATCCCATTTTCTTCAATTGTGTTATATGACAACATCTGATCACAATTGAATAAATGTGTGGGTTGTCAATTGACGAATAAATGCAGTGCTCATCTGTCAGTTTGGTACTAAAATAAATAAAATTATATTAAAAAGGTTTCGGATCGGATTTTTCCTCACCTTATCGGTTTTGAAATTAAGAAATGCTCCGGAACACAAAATTTGAACGCAATCGGTGCAGCGGTAACGATTCGATAGAAGAGTGCTATAACCCGATTAACAATACCACTACTTAAAATGTTGATATCTATAAACCAGGTGTGATAGTACTTTCACTCCAGTCAACATGTTTCTTCGGACACTTTCTCGAACCGAAAAAACTACTAAATTTCGAGTCGCATCTCGTGCGCTGGTAAAATTTCACGTCCGTGTTTAGTCATCAAATTGACAATGCGACTCGCGAGAGGAGAAATTTGAAATTATTGGAAATGAATTGACTATCAGTCTCAGGAACTTTGAGGAACAAGATAAAACCGGAGTGGACATCCATGTGTACACGTTGTCGCAACTACCCCTGCGACCACCTACCTAACTACGTGTCTTTTTGCACCTACCCCTGCGACCGTGATTCTAAAGCTAGTTAAGGGGAACCCAATGGGTTGTCACAAGAAAGTAAACAAACGAATATGCACTAGTAAATATGAATTTATTGCAAATAACACTTCACAGAACAAGAAAATAGCATTGAATACAAATAAAGCATTATGGCTTCTTAGGATAGAAAACACCTTCGCATCGATAACCCATCGTTTTCTAGCAATATCGCACATTATACTTTTAATTGAGTTCCTCGCTCCGATTTACAATGTCACTCCTTAAAATGTTGTTATCCCTGAACCAGGTGTAATATTACTTTCACTACAGTAAATTTCGCGTCCATATTTAGTCGTCAAATTGACAATCTGGCTCTCGAGAGGAGAAATTGTGGAAATTATAGGAAATGAAATGACAATCATGCTCAGAAGGCGGTCATATCATTTTCTATGGAGCTTATATGAGCATAGCCTCTCCATTTGTTCCGTTCCGCAAAGCTCAGGAACGTGGTCAGATCCTTTGAGGAACAAGATAGAATCGGAATGGACATCCATATGTACACGTTGTCGCAATAACCCCTGCGACCGCCTGCCTAACTACGTGTCTTTTTACACCTGCCCCTGTGACCGTGATTCTAAACCTGGTTAAGGGGAGCCCAATGGGTTGTCACAAGAAAGTAAACAAACGCTTATGCACTCGTAAATATGATTTTATTGCAAATAACACTTCACAAAACCAGAAAATAGCATTGAATACATATAAAACATTATGGCTACTTAGAATAGAAAAGACTTTCGTATCGCTAACCCATCGTTTTCTAGCAATAACCCACATTACACTTTTAATTGAGTTCCTCGCTCCGATTTACAATGTCACTCCTTAAAATGTTGTTATCCTTATACCATGTGTAATATTACTTTCACTAGTCAATATGTACCTGCGGACACGTTCTCGAACCGAAAAAATGACTAAATTCCGAATCGTATCTCACGCGCCAGGTAAATTTCGCGTCCATGTTTAGTCGTCAAATTGACAATCGTGCTCTCGAGAGGAGATATAGTGGAAATTATTGGAAATGAAATGACAATCATGCTCAGAAGGTGGTCGTACCATTTTCTATGGAGCTTATATCAGCCAATGAAGAAGTACTACCGGAACACTGATATTCCCCTTCTTGTGAGGTGAAATCCGATTGGTATTAGTCAAAACTGACGATAGATACAAGCCATATGGTAGCAATTTGCATATGTATTAGTCGGCCTACTATGGACAAGCTTCCGGTAGCTGTCACCCAACTGCGGCATTAGCAAATGCTTATATTTCGTCATATATACTATTTTCCGAATAAAAAACGTGCGAAACGCATTCCGTGCATGCTATAAATTCACCTTGTATAGCCCATTGTGCTCCTAAACTTTCCAAGACGAGCAAATGAAGCACACGTTTTGCACCTTCGACTGATAGCTCAGCGTTGAGATGTAAACAAACTCCTGTAAATTCACTTTGGAAGGCGATATAAACTAAACGGGTATAAAAACTGAAATAATTTTCACTTCACTAGGAGCGCTATTGTGTTCTCCGCAGATCATCTGGATTTCACTGTAGAAATCCGTCTCTAAGCCGTACAAAACCTCGAATTTTCGTTGGCACCTCCACAATTCTTCATATAACGCCACGTAAGTTAGCCAGCAAAGTCGGCCTACTGATGGTCATGTGTTTGGTAGTAAGCGCTGCTGCCATATGGCTTGTATCTATCGTCAGTTTTGGTATTAGTGAAACACCATTTTAGTATTAGTGCGCTCAGTGAAGTGGTGAACAAGTTGTTTTTAGAAGGCGCAAATTTAATGAATTTTCAAATTTGGCGGGAGTTTCAGTATCTTGAGATGAATTTGTTGTAGATGTAAAAAAATTTGAATGAAGTAGTTAAAACAAGATATAGGATAGCCACATAAATATTATATATATATATATATATATATATATATATATATATATATATATATATATATATATATATATATATATATATATATATATATATATATATATATAGATATAGATATATATATAGATATATATATATATATATATATATATATATATATATATAGATATATCGAAGATGTATATAATAGCATAAGATTAAGCCTTGTTCCTATGTTCTCAATAACTAATGCATGCATGTATCGACGCTTACTGAAAAGCAGACATGCAGTTTCTGATTCTTGGTGGTTATTAGTGATTCTGTACCACTGGAAGCTTAGAAAGTTGAACATCCGTTAATTGTATACTGAATGGTATAATTAAAAAAAAGATAACAACAGGGACTCGAAGTCTTTCTCATCTGCAATAGTTTGAGACAAACATATAATTATTTCAGTTGAAGGAAAGTTTTCTAATTAGCATAACTTATCACATCATAATACTTCTAGTGATACCAAATTCAGTTCTTTTTTCGCTTCAGCCATAGAAAATTCAAATTAATATAATCTATGTTTCCAGGGATCACCACGTGGGGGTAGGTGCAGGAAGTGCCTTCATATGAGTATAACATATACAAATATACCTGTTTTGTTATAGAGTGATGAAATTTATGAATTCTTATGAAGACTTCCTTGATCCGCTTACAGCTTTCTTCTTCTTGAATGTTAGTACTTATTTTTGAATGATAAAATTTAATACGATATAACTACGGGATTCAAGTTTACATGCATTCGTTAAAAATAATCATTTTACTGTAAAATTGTCGCAGTGAAATTTTATCAGATTGTTTTCTGGCTAAAAAAAAATATCTTGTGTCGAGATATTTTTCAGTTATACATTTTATTAACAGGCTGTAATGATCGCTGGTCTTCATGTGGTCGTCTTGGTCTTCAAATATATTTTTGTTGATAAAATGTTCTTGTACCGCAATAACAAGACTTAATAAAATGTGCTTCCTTAATATGTTCTCATTTTGATTAAATTGTAATTTAAAACGTAATAGAATTTCTGCTTTTTCACAAATCTTCACAACGCTGGGAGAAGGAATCTTCAAGAAGCCCTTAGATTTATAGTAAATAAGTGATTTCGTTGTGTGGGTTCCTTCTAAAGCAGCCAGGCATTCGGTACAAATCAATGATATATATAATTTGAAAACAACAAACCCAGATATATAATATACAACGTGATGCACATAATCAGACAACTTTGTAGGGTACATGACATAGTTATGTTCTTCCAAGAACTGCTGGTCCAAAATATCAGTATCTTCTACAACGTTTTCTTGATCTACCATGAGTGGCCTTTCTGTGGTTGCATTTATTTGCGATGAAGCTGTTTCACGAGAAGGCTGTTTTTGAAGGTTCAATATGGTGATTTTGTCTAAAGGGATACAATTCCCTATTCCTCCTTCTCTTATTTGGCATCGGACCAATAACTTTTTATAAGCAGCGATAAACTGTCTTACCGATGGGCTGTTGTTATGGCCAAGATGCATCCGTATTGAAGCGAAGAACAATTCTAGATGGTCTTGATTCGATTTGTACATTGGTATGAATTGTAGCTGCTTTGGTATTATATATTTATTATTTACAAATGTTACGTTTTTCAGTGCAGCAATAAGACCAATAAAACCGGTTTTTCTTACGCTATTTACAAGTAGTTGCCCTGAACAGGTTCTCAGCTTCGACAAGTAGGCGATGCAATGTTCTGCATACGGTAGAACTTCGTTTGCATTCGGATCAAGAGCAGATAATGTGCGACTGTTCAATATATCGAAAGAATTGTTTATAACTCGTATAAATTCGGTTAGAGGCTTACTTCCTTCGAACTTTGCTAAATTGAGAACATCTGCACAAAAATCAAGAGCATCAGCAACGGACTTACTAAATATTTGAGTGGCCAGTTTAACATTCATTTTTTTCTTAGCAAAATAAATATGGGCCTGTCATAGCTTATTGCGAAAATGCAATTGCTCTTTTTCTTGTAGGATCACAAGTCTTTCGAGGTATATACATTGAATATATTCTCCATGCGCGTTAAAAAAAGTTTTAAGGTCACCAAGGGTATTCCTTACCAACTTTACCATATGGCATGGATCAGGATGCACTATATATCGTTCGTTTGGAAGTTCGTGCGACACTTGAGAAGGATCTGCGATATTTTGCAAATCACCGCCTAGGGATTTCATTGCACTAATGTTATTATAAGCTCCATCAAATGTTATGCCAATTATATCAGCGCCACAGGTGGTCAATTCGTCTAGCGCTAAACGAATAATGTTCACCTTTTGGTCTCCACTGAGAGATGTTATGTGAAAAAATCCTATTGGTATTTTCCACGACCTGTTCAAAGCAACAGCCATTATCACTAGAATCTGCGTTGCCAAAAACCCACTTCTGCCACCATCTCCCATATCTACATAGCCATACGATTTCTCTCCATCCCAATCTACTTGCTTTCGAATGTGAACTTCATCAAATACAATATTTATCACTAATTTTTCGCTCTTTTTATTTGCTTCATCACAGGCAGTTTTAATGGCATGAAGCGCTTCATTTGTAAAGCCAGGAGAGCAATTCAAAACCCGATACCATTGGGGAATAGTTCTGGGATGTAGAAGACAGTTGTCAAATATTTCTCGTACATACTCATACCCTTTGGGTGACAGGAAGTTGAGATTAAGAGCAAATAATCGAATATTTTCGTTATACTCTTTCTCCACCACTCCATGTTTTGATTTGCGTATATAACGATAGAGAAAGTCTTTTGCTGGTCCGGCAATATCAATTAGCACGCTTTCTATTTCATTATCCATAAAATTTTTAGTTTTGAGTTCCTGCAATACAGTCTCAATTCGCGCGATTCGTTTGCGTTTTCGGGATACTTTTCATGTCAATCGCTTTATTGATTTATCCCTACTCTGGATACACTTGCGTAGTTTTCGTAATTTAGCCTTCTTAATAATCACATTTTCTGAGATTTCACTTTCATCGTCACTTGAAGCCTCAAGGCATTCTTTCAGGCTCAGATTTTTTTCTATTCGATCCTAAACAGAGTTGAAGATTTCTATTAAATATATTATTTATTTGTATTGAAACATATCCTTTGCAACGGCACATCTACTAGGTTTGGTTCGTATGAAGTGGATATAATGGCACATATAAGGATCGAAAAACAAAGCATACAATTTTGTGTTTGCGAAAATGAAACCAAAGCAATATATGAGAATAGAGGAAAAACTTACAGCAGAAATTTTCACATTACTTTTCAAAAATGGTGGTTCAGGCATAATATGAACATTGTTCTGAAAATGAGTTAAATAATTTAAAAATGATGATACCAGAAAGGAAAGAAATCAACCAACACATAAGAATGAAATCATTATATTATTATTATATATAATTTAGATCTAATAAACATAGCTTAAAGAGAGAGAGAGTTACTACATTTTCTAAGGAAAACTTGCTATTTTGTTTGAATTTTGTAATTTTCGCAACAAAATTTTTGCAAAATATAATGAACTGATTCAATAGCCAAAAGTTCATTCAAATTTTTACTTAAACAAATTTTCCAAACAATTGAAACGTTTTCGAGATGGACGGCTGTAAAGTTTAAAAAAATTTGCAGTTTTACTGGGAGCTGCACCTTAATATTGTACTTTCATTCTAGAACGAAAATGGCTTAGATCATATTGCATTCATAGGAGCTAATATTTAAAAATATATTATGGAAACGCAACCATCATCCAATATCAATAAAAATAAATTCTATGTTCACAAGCAAAAATGTACCCTAAGAATTGTGGCAATATAAATGACCGCTATGACCACCTCTTGACTGTAACCAAAAATTAATATTGTTTGCATACGTTTCTAACTTTAAACTGTACAGCCAATTCCAAAATGAAACTGAATAATTTCAATTTGGCATATACAATTTCATATTGTTGATTAAGATTTACAAATTGGAATTTCATTGCTAATCTATGATTTCAAAATTATTCATCTAACTTTCACTAGAGAAATTACAAGCTTTTATGTTTATTTTACTTTATACTTCTGTTGTATTCTTCTGAATTTACGTATTACGAGGGTTAAGTAACATATTTCTCGGTAAAATCAGTTTTACTGAACAATAAGTCACGTAATCCCCAAAATATACGCAAAATGTACTACAAAACTATATAGTTGATTTAAAATCTTTTAACTTCCTTAATTTAAACTTGATTGTTTGAGATAATTTTAAATAGAATAAATATTAGTGCTTGCATGAGCTGTAGAAGTTGATGCAATTACTTTTGATGATAGTGACAATTCCATTAAAGTCTGGAATAGGATACTTTATTAAAATTTATGAATCGTTTTACTCTAACCACCTTTACCTCATCTATGTTCTCCATATGATGCAGTATTCCATAAGGATCAGGCGTGACAACTGCTTCACAATTCTTATCGCTTCCCTGAAACAATATATGTATTTTTTTCGTTATTGAATTAGATGAAATGGTATATGAGATATATGCATGTTAAGAATTTCTCAAAAAATGTTAACTGTATAAGTAGTAATATTTTTAACAACTAATTACATTGCCAAATTCTAACCAAAGGTATTAATTCCCACTTATAATACATTATAAGTTCAATCAAATAAGAGTCACTTCTTCCAATGTGTTTTAATTAAGGTAAGTAAAATAATTTTTTTCCTCTTTTAACATTCATGCATAATATGAACATTGTATAGTCGTGGAAAACGTGTTCTATACTAAATAAATATTTATCCAAGGCAAAAAGGGGAAAAAATTTATTTTACTTAACTTAACATTATAACTTATTTAAAAATGTTTAAGACTTACATGAGGCCAACTTTGCTGATAAATATTGCATTGGACACTATTTGGTTCACAGCATGATTCCATTGTACTCTGAAATAGCATACTTTATTTCAAGTTATAAATTATTTAACTATAAACACATTAACCTCATTCATGTTTTCCATATGATGCATTATTTTATCAGGCTCTGTGGTGGAAGCTACTTCACAAGTATTACTCGTATCTTTCACCTGAAACAATTCATATATTTTTCCCTTTATTAAATTAAATATATATAATAAATAAACGTATTAATCATTAATCTAATGAATATAATTATATAAAGAATTATTTTTCAAATACTAATTACATTGCCAAGTTTTTTTTTTTCGAAGGTACCACTTAATGTTTGTTAATATATTTTAAAATTATAGCGTATATAAATAAAATTAACAAAATAATTGACTACATTATGACGTAAATCACATTCCTACATCTTGTGGAAATGTAATTTATGTATCAACTTGTCCCTAATCATCGTTTGAATAATAATATTGAAAGATATTATGCATTTATTCGTCCATATAAAAAAGCAGTAAAAGAAATCATTGACTGTTCGTACTCATCAAAACTTCACCACATAGTTGTCCACTCATGCCAGCTTCATTTTGATGAAGTATTACGTTTGGCTGAAGTACAAAGAAAAACTTTTAAAAACAGTATTAGTACTTTCGCACGACCTACAACATTAATTTTCGGTATCGCATTCTTGGCCAAGCTTTTCCTTACTCCAATATCAAGGACATCTTCTGGCACAAAGTGGTCGGAATACACAACCAATTGCTTGCGTGTGTCAGCTTCAGGACGTCCTATAGCCAACAACCACCGCCTACGCATTTCCACGTCATTGGGGAACCTTAAAAAATATATTTCAATTAGTATCCCACAAACAATAAATCTTATTCTGAAAATATTTCAAAAACTTTCCCAGCCCCCGTCATTATAAATGCTTTATAGTGACACCACTGAACCAAATCCCCTGGGCTTATCACACTTGACAATTCCCATGGCATTTGCTATGAAACATAAATAAAAATTAGCTAACTTTGTTTCAACTTAAAACGATTAATTCCGCTAGGTTTAACATTGCACAAATTTCATAGCAAACCAATTAATATATGTTAATTTAATTATAAAACCAAAATAAACACCTGAAAAATGATTTCCCTTTAAAATGGGATGAATTGTTTCTACAGTTTTTCACCAAGCACTTCATTTTTCACTTTTAATTCGATTTGAAACCGCACACGATAAATCAAAAGTACATCCGTATCACACGCGATATCACTTTCGAATGTTTTCCGAAACCGGGATGAAATAATTCAACGAAAAATTATCAAAAGAACGTCGCTGATTTTACCGCTTCGTATCAGTTTGTAAATTTGTTATGACAGTCCTCAGTGGAACCGTCAGTGAATGACAATTAAATCCCTTTCATCTCTTTCTTCCTCATAGAGGGTATCTCTTTTCAACTATTTCTCCTGCGGGGATTTCACTTCACTCATGTGCACTGTACTTTGAGGAACGGAACAAATGGAGAGGCTTTGCTCATATAAGCTCCATAGAAAATGATATGACCACCTTCTGAGCATGATTGTCAGTTCATTTCCAATAATTTCCACAATTTCTCCTCTCGAGAGCCAGATTGTCACTTTGACGACTAAACATGGACGCGAAATTTACCTGGCGCGTGAGATACGACTCGGAATTTAGTCGTTTTTTCGGTTCGAGAACGTGTCCGGAGGTACATATTGACTGTAGTGAAAGTAATATTACACCTGGTTTAGGGATAACAACATTTTAAGGAGTGACATTGTAAATCGGAGCGAGAAACTCAATAAAAAGTGTAATGTGCGTTATTGCTAGAAAACGATGGTTTATCGATACGAAAGTGTTTTTTGTGCTAAGTGGCCATAATGCTTAATTTGTATTCAATGCTATTTTCTTGTTCTGTGAAGCGTTTTTGCAATAAAACTATATTTACGAGTGCATAAGCGTTTGTTTACTTTCTTGTGACAACCCATTGGGTTCCCCTTAACTAGGTTTTGGATCACGGTCGCAGGGGTAGGTGCAAAAAGACACGTAGTTATGCAGGCGGTCGCGGGGGTAGTTGCGACAACGTGTACACATGGATGTCCACTCCGGTTTTATCTTGTTCCTCAAAGACACTGTACGTGTGCCATACTTTGAGGAACGGAACAAATGGAGAGGCTATGCTCATATAAGCTCCATAGAAAATGATACGACCACCTTCTGAGTCTGATTGTCATTTCATTTCCAATAATTTCCACAATTTCTCCTCTCGAGAGCCAGATTGTCAATTTGAGGACTAAACATGGACGCGAAATTTACCTGGCGCGTGAGATACGATTCGGAATTTAGTCGTTTTTTTGGTTCGAGAACGTGTCCGAAGGTAAATATTGACTGTAGTGAAAGTAATATTACACCTGGTTTAAGGATAACAACGTTTTAAGGAGTGACATTGTAAATCGGAGCGAGGAACTCAATTAAAAGTGTAATGTGCGTTATTGCTAGAAAACGATGGGTTATCGATGCGAAAGTGTTTTCTATCCGAAGTAGCCATAATGCTTTACTTGTATTCAATGCTATTTTCTTGTTCTATGAAGTGTTATTTGCAATAAAATCATATTTCCGAGTGCATAAGCGTTTGTTTACTTTCTTGTGACAACCCATTGGGTTCCCCTTAATTAGTTTTATAATCACGGTCGCAGGGGTCGGTGCATAAAGACACGTAGTTAGGTAAGCGGTCGCAGGGGTAGTTGCGACAACGTGCACATATGGATGTCCACTCCGGTTTTATCTTGTTCCTCAAAGGTGCCATATCGCTGTTCCTGTAGTACTTCTTCAATGATATGAGCATAGCTTCTCCATTTGTTCCGTTCCTCAAAGGTCATATCATTTCCCATGGAGTTTATATGAGCAGAGCCTTTGAGGAACGGAACAAATGGAGAGGCTATGCTCATATAAGCTCCATAGAAAATGATACGACCACCTTCTGAGCATGATTGTCATTTCATTTCCAATAATTTCCACAATTTCTCCTCTCGAGAGCCAGATTGTCACTTTGACGACTAAACATGAACGCGAAATTTACCTGGCGCGTGAGATACGATTCGGAATTTAGTCGTTTTTTCGGTTCGAGAACGTGTCCGGAGGTACATATTGACTGTAGTGAAAGCAATATTACACCTGGTTTAGGGATAACAACATTTAAAGGAGTGACATTGTAAATCGGAGCGAGGAACTCAATTAAAAGTGTAATGTGCGTTATTGCTAGAAAACGATGGGTTATCGATACGAAAGTGTTTTTTGTCCTAAGTGGCCATAATGCTTTATTTGTATTCAATGCTATTTTCTTGTTCTGTGAAGTGTTATTTGCAATAAAACCATATTTACGAGTGCATAAGCGTTTGTTTACTTTCTTGTGACAACCCATTGGGTTCCCCTTAACTAGCTTTAGAATCACGGGCGCAGGGGTAGGTGCAAAAAGACACGTAGTTAGGCAGGCGGTCGCAGGGGTAGTTGCGACAACGTGTACACATGGATGTCCACTCCGGTTTTATCTTGTTCCTCAAAGAGCAGAGCGGAACGGAACGGAACACATGGAGAGGCTATGCTCATATAAACTCCATAGGAAATGATATGACCGCGCTGCTGACTGATTGTCATTCGAAATTTAGTCGTTTTTTCGGTTCGAGAACATGTCCAAAGCAATATATTGACTGCAGTGAAAGTAATATTACACCTGGTTCAGGGATAACAACATATTAACCAGTGATATTGTAAATCGGAGTGAGGAACTCAATAAAAAGTGAAATGTGCGTTATTGCCAGAAAAGGATGGGTTATCGATATGATTCCAAGTACCCATAAAATTTTATTCTTATTCAATGCTATTTTCTGACTTTGTGAAGTGTTATTTGTGATAAAGTAGTCTGTGTGGTCTAGTGGTTACAGCATGAACGCATAAGCCGAAGGTCCCAGGTTCAAATCTCGTTGGGAGCAACGTGATTTAGTTCAGGGGATTTTGCGGACAGACTTTGAGTGATCAATCAGTGGTGATATGTATTGATTTGATCAGATCATATCATAGCTGAGCAGATGCACGGGTGCATGGTCCTGACCAAACCAACGTTCGAAAAAATCAATACGGTCATGAAAATGAGATGCTCTAACTATCTCTAAGGGAAGTCCCGAGAGGGGCTGTAGTTCTACAAAGAAAAAGAAGATTTGTAATAAAACCATACTTATGAGTGCATAAGCGTTTGTTTACTTTCTTGTCACAACCCATTGAATTTTCCTTAACCAGTTATGGTATCGAGGTTGCAGGGGTTGTTGCGACAATGTGGACATATGGATGTCCACTCCGGTTTTATCTTGTTCCTCAAAGGCATAGCTCATCCTTTTGTTCCGTTCCATAAAGTAATTAAATCTTTGAGGAACAAGATAAAACCGGAGTGGATATCCATATGTACACCTTGTCGCAACTACCCCTGCGATCGCCTACCTAACTACGTGTCTTTTTGCACCTACCCCTGCGAACGTGATTCTAAAGTTAGTTGAGGGGAACCCAATGGGCTGTCACAAGAAAGTAAACAAACGAATATGCACTGGTAAATATGAATTTATTGCAAATAACACTTCACAAAACCAGAAAGTAGCATTGAATACAAATAAAGCATTATGGCTACTTAGGATAGAAAACGCTTTCGTATCGATAACCCATCGTTTTCTAGCAATAACGCACATTACACTTTTAATTGAATTCCTCGCTCCGATTTACAATGTCACTCCTTAAAAGGTTGTTACGCCGAAACCAGGTGTAATATTACTTTCATCACAGTCAATACATACCTTCGGTCACGTTTTCGAACCGAAAAAACGACTAAATTCCGAATCGTATCTCACGCGCCAGGTAAATTTCGCGTCCATGTTTAGTCGTCAAATTGACAATAGGACTAACGAGAGGAGAAATTGGAAATTATTGGAGATGAAATAACAATCAGACTCAGAAGGTGGTCATATCATATCTATGGAGTTTATATGTGCATAACCTTTCCATTTGTTCCGTTTCTCAAGGACGAGTGGACAACCACTTTTCCTACTGCTACGTTCTTGTTTACAACCTTAGAGAGAGCCGAATTAGACAAGCAAACATGGCTGCTGCTCAATATAAACAAATTTTCATACAATCCTAAAAATCTGTTTTCTATATTAAAAACGTTCACCATTATGAGGAAAACATGCAAAATATTAACATATCAACTACTTACCTGTGAAAGAAAACACCTACAGATCATTTTTGACTATAATATTAACACGAAGGCACTACACATTTCACTTTTAAATTGTAAAGTAATTTCACAGTGTCACACGTTAAAGTTATTCGGATCACAAAGCACAATAGAATGTTTATACACTTAGAATGAATTCAGATCGCGAACACTTTTCACAGTTTTAGTATCGGATAAAATTCGCGATGATCTTGCAATTTGCCATTTTGGCGTTCAATTTGGATCAGTCAACTTGACAGACAGATCCAAACCAGTGAGCTTCTCGAACAGAAAGTGAGCGGCAAGAGGCAGAGGAAATGACAGACAGATCCTTTGAAAGAGAGCAGAAACTGGTCGCATGCTCTCCTATGCGTTTTATATGAGCTTAGCCCATCCAGTTCTTATTCATCTGAGTTTCGTTCCTCAAAGACTCCGTCATATCAATTGGAGAACGGAACAAATGGAGAAGCTATGCTTATATAAACTCCATGGGAAATTGACATGGCCGCGTTCTTGAGGCAGATTCTCATTTCATTTCCAATTACTTGCAACTTCTCCTCTTGCGAGGCAGATTGTAAGTTTGACAATGAAACATGGACGCTAAATTTTACTAGAGCTTGAGTTCTTCTTCTTCGTAGCATTACAGTCTCTTTCGGGCCTTCACTTCCTGCATAAAGCGCGTCCAACTGATTCGGTTCATTGACCGTGTCCTCCAATTTCTAAATCCGAGCAGCGATGAATTGTCTGTACATATAGATACATATATACATTTATGTGAGTTATGACTCGAAATTTAGTCTTTTTTCCGATTCGAGAGCATATCGAAAGCAACACATTGACTTTAATGAAAGTAAAATAACGCCTGGCTCAAGGATATGAACATTTTAAGCAGTGACATTGTAAATTGGACCGAGGGATTCAATAAAAAGTGTAATGTGCTTTATTGCTGGAAAACGATGGGTTATCGATTTAAAAGTGTTTTCTTTTCCAAGTAGCCATAAGGTTCTATTCATATCATATTCAATACTATTTTCCGATTTTGTGAAGTGTTTTTTGTAATAAAATCATATTTCTGATTGGATAAACGTTTGTTTACTTTCTTGTGAAAACCCACTGCATTCCCTTTAACTAGCTTTGGAATCGTAGTCACAGAGGTAGGGGAAAAAGACACGTAGTTAGGCAGGTTGTCGCAAGGGTTGCTGCTTGGAACAGGTAGCTAACGGGAACGGCCCGATGCTAATGGAACACTGATTTTTCTTGTCATCAATTCCCGCTGTCGATAAGGAGAAATCTTCATGTTATCATATGATTTTGTTGCATTCGCTGTCAAATTCGGCTGTGAAAGACTGTAAACAAATTAGTTCGGAGTGTAATTTTTCGGTTAAAATCAGTGATAACTTGTTATTTTTGCGTTGTTCATCAACAAGACAATAAATAACAAAATATCTGTTCAATTGTAACTGAAAGGAAACTATATTTCATCGAGAAAACAGACAATTGTGAAGAAGTTCATAAAATGAAGTGTATCGTGGTAACATGCAATAATAGAAGCCACCGTCGGCCGATAGGAGTATCATTTCATAGGTAAGTAGTAACACAAACAATAGAAAATAAAAGATAATATTTCAAAGTGTTTTTTCAATCAAAATTACTGCCGCCAATTCACGTATGTTCGTTTTAACATTTTGGAGGCGACCATTTTATTCAGTTAGTTTTCGCGCAGCATCGCCTAGATTTAGGGGGCAAGTTTTTGTTAGCATATTATTGTATGAATGATTTTAAATTTTTAATTCTTTTGTCAGCAGTATGCTAAATCATACTGTAAATATATGAAGTTGAAAAAAATATAAATTTTATTTTCTTCAGCATTTACAAAAATCACATAATTAATAATCAATAAACGCTGTTGCGAATTCCGGCGTACCAACTTCCTCCCATTCGCAACTTCAAATTGCCGCCCTAACATTGTCACTTTCCTTTGGGCACTCCTACCTTTTCCTCTGTGTATTTATTTATTTTTATTAACATTTTTCCTATATTTTTATGTCCACATCATCACAATCCTACCCTTTCCCTGATTTCCAATTAGAACACCCTAGTAATATAATAAGAAGTTTAATCTTCCCACTAACAAAATTTCATTCTATTCATTCTTACTAACAAAACCTAATTCCTTCCTTCATACTAACAAATTCTATTCACTAGTTCCCATTAACAAATTTTATTTTTCTTACTAACAAAAATTAATTCACGTTTCCCTACTAACAAAATTCAATCTCATGCCCAGATACATCGTTGAAGTTGCTAATCTGATGAATGGGAGATCGATAAGGCATAGCTCCATTGGTTACGTCACGAGTTCTCGACCGTGGGACTGCTGGAACCCTGAGTTCAAGTTCCCCCGGGCGCACGGAAGCACTCTTTTTGGGGTATCGGCAAAACCAATAGCTTCCGAAATGTGTATATGTGACACTTTGAATTCAACCAAGCGCTTCTTGGAGTATTCAAATTGCCATATGTAAAACAATGGATACTATTGAGTTTGTCAATATGGACCAAAAGATGTGTGGGTAGCGGAATCGAAGTGTAATGAACTTCGATTACGTTACCCAGATGCGACAGCGGTAATTGGAGAAGAATTTGGATTGCGGGATCGGATGGGATAAAGGTGGAAAGTGAAATTAAGTGGTTAGGATTGGGGCAGTGAATATTTGACTGGAAGTGAAAAAAGAATTGTGTTTGGCGGGGCGGAATGATTAATTCGCGAAAGGCAGATTTTGATTTGGGAAAGAAGAGGGAGTTTTTTTTTTGTTTTTTTTTCGTGGAATGGGTATTTTGGCTGTTTTTAAGTGACGGAGGAGAAAAGTGAAAGAATTAGAAAGGTGAAGGAATTTTTAATTTGGAGGATGGAATTTTTGTTTTGAAAATTGACTTCAGTGACAGAATCAAAGTAGGAAAAGTGGAAAAGTGAATTCAAGTTGGAATGTGAGGATATATTGATAATTTGAAGTGCGGGACCGCCTCAATACTAAATATATGAAAAAAATTGAATAAGTGAAAGTTTGAAGTTGAAGTTTGAGAACTATATTGTTAATTTGAAGTGCGGGACCGTCTCAATCTTAACTATATGCAAAAGATTGAATTAGTGGAATTGACGTAATTGAAATAGAACAAAGTGCGAGAGTAATTCTTCCGTTTAAAAAAACAGAAAAAGCAAGAAAAAAAGGACCCGTTTGGTTGGGTTTCGAAGAGGGCCAAGTGCCTGAATTAACGTTTTCGTGCTTGCGAGTATACCATATTGACGGATCGTGGAGAGCGATAATTGGCCATTCTATTAGTGATTGAATTTTAAAATTAGTTTAAAGTTAATTTAAAATTTGGTTTTCAGTGGCCCCACACCCTTTTTTTTGTCTTCGCCGAGCGCTCGGAGATCAACGAGGAAAAGGAGTGAGTATTTATCTATTGTGAGTATTTATCTATCACATCAACAAATTCTTATTTTTCTTTTGTTTCCCTTTAAATGAATTATTTAATTGGATTGTTTTTGCTCCGTACATAAAATTATTGAGGGGCCGGTTTGTTTTATTTGGATTGACATACTTTTGTTGAATTCGTAAATTTCTTCTTTTTTTTAATTCAATAAACGGCCATGTTTTATTAAGTTTTTCTAAATTTTTCATTTCTCAAAATGACCTCTCCCTTTCCCATCCTTTCCCCTTTGTGCTAGTTTTTGTGTAAGGTGGCTCATCACGAGCAGAGGGTGTCCCGGAAGACCCACGACCTGACTGAGTGCTAGCCGGCCTCAGTATGCCACCCCGGGCTACACACCCCTCTACCAGAACTTAATGTCTGCAACTGCGGTGACTTCCGTGGTTGCTACAACGCTTTTTAGATTTCCTACCAATGGATACGAACGGGCAGTTTGGTGCAATCTAATTAATCTCGACGGAACTAATGTGGAAAAGTCGTTTATATGCTCCGAACACTTTTTGAAAGCGATTTAATTAAACTCGCGGCCAGAACAGTGTTGAGAGAAGGCGCAATTCCACTTTTGGTACAGGTTAATGGACAACAATTTGTAAAATATTCACTTTTATGAATCTCTTTGGAACTCAGTCATATTTTTATCTTTGCAGGAAAATTCAAGCGGCGTAGCAACTGCAATAATTTCAAGCGTTTCGCTGAATGGGGAAGCTATTTCATCGCCGAGGATGGTAAATAAGTTTATATTAAGCTTGTAACATCATCCTCACTTGTGCTTTATAGGAACCATGCGACACCAGTGAAACAGTTGAAATTAATGAATTCGATGCTGTTGCCGATAAAATGAATATTTCGTTTCCTGAGTTGGTAATATAAAGCACAAACTTTTGAAGAAATATGTTTACATTAGGTTTATTTTCTTTTCAGAATTCCATTGCGTACCTCCCGACCCAAGTTCCAGTATCTACCTATGCAGTAAGTCATTATGAGTTCAAGAAATATTTTCAAAATGTTTCTAAATTTTGTTTTTTGTAGACGTGGAGTAACG
Organism: Odontomyia ornata; assembly: GCA_963969285.1. NCBI lineage: Eukaryota > Metazoa > Arthropoda > Insecta > Diptera > Stratiomyidae > Odontomyia > Odontomyia ornata. Next base: position 184,779,206 of record OZ017739.1, read on the forward strand.
ATACCACTGTATCAAAAATAATATCTGCATCAAATGACGAAGTACTCTAATTTGAATTAAATCTATAATATAAAACAGCAGTTTCCTCACTTTATAGGTTGAATATGAGTGCTGCAATTTACGGCCCGAACAAGATGTTGCATTAACTGCAAGCGGGGAGATTTTTGAGGTATGTTTATGTTATTGGGCAATTTATAAGAAAATTCAATGTTATTTTGCAGGTTTTACGTGATAACAATCTTGTTTTACTCGACGCACCTTATGTCAGCGAGGTAAAGCAATAAATAAAAAATAAACATGATTTTCATATATTCTTGTTAAAGACTTCACACACACAATGGCTGAACAGCAGAGAGAACACGTCCGTGGAAGCATGCCCGGTTGAAGAAAATTTGATGGAAATTGATGTAAACATAGCTTTCTTAGTTTTTCATGAAATGAATTATATTGAACTCTAATTGCAGGTGCAAAACGATTATTCTCAATTGGGGACTGAGAGCAGAGTGCAGAGTCCCAGTGTTGTGAGTATTATTCTTTTAATTTTAAGCATGTATTTCATAAATGCTATTTATTGTATTGATATTAAGATTTTCAATGAATAAAAATAATTTCGAACTAATTAGTCTTTATATTAAAAGATACCTAGCATTTTTGAAATAATTTTGAGTTTGCTTTTGTTTTGTCAACTGTGTTGTCGTTTGTATTCAACCTCCCCCTAAATCCGTTTGTTTAGAAGTTGAATGTGGGAATTCGTCGCAAGGGAATGAAATTTTGTAGATATTTTTCTATAGATGATTTAATTTGAATAGGGAAATTATCGAAACGAATTCCACCCCGAGAACCAAATAATTACGAAGCTACGAGCGAAAATAAAAGTTCTTGAAAACAAACTCAAGCACAAGAAAAAATTGACAAAAAACGAAAAGTGGTGAAAGTGAACGGCATGAAGCAGTTGCTCGCATCATTGAAAAATCGAAATTTGATATGTGAGGGCACGAGTGAAGCTTTGGAGAATACTGTTGGGCCTAATAAGAAAATTATTGAACGGCAGATTTTCAAAAGTCGAGGCAATAAACAAGCGAAAACATATTGCAATGAAATAAAAGTATTTGCACTAAACTTAGACTTTCTGTCGCCCAAGGCATATGAATACGTTCGTACTACATTTGAAAAGTGCCTGCCACATTCAAGGACGCTACGAAAATGGTACGAAAAAGTTGGTTGCAAGCCCGGTTTCACAAAAGAGTCGTTCGCAGCAATAAAGAAGGTTGTAGAAACTGCTTCAGATGATGAAAAAATATTTGTTAATTTGGTCTTCGATGAAATTTGTATTCGGCAGCACATTGATTGGGATGGAGAACGAGCACATGGCTTTGTAGATGTGGGTGATGGTGGTAAAACCGAGACTATAGCTTCACAAATCATAGTCTTTATGGCAGTATTCATAAATAGACCTTGGAAAATTCCAATTGCTTATTTCCCCATCGTAAACATGAACGCCGAGCAGAAGTCAAATATGGTTTCACTATGTATGAGCAACCTTCTCGACACAGGGGTGCACGTTGTAGGAATCACCTATGGTGGGGCACCAGCAAATTTTACGATGTCCAAATTATTAGGTTCTGATGTGCGCGATATTAATTCCAAAGGGTACATCATAATTGAACGTTTTGAAGGAAAAATTGTGCTACACCCGGATCCGTGCCATATGTTAAGACTTGTCCGTAACACATTAGCCGATTTAAAGGTTTTGGTGGATGGTGATGGTCAGTTCGTTAAATGGGACTACATAGTAAAGTTACTGCAACTCCAGGAAAAAGAAGGTTTGCATTTAGGGAACAAGCTTCGGAAGGCTCATGTGCACTTTGAGCAGCAAAAGATGAAAGTGCGACTAGCAGTTCAAACTTTCAGCAAGTCAGTTGCTGATGCAATCGATTTTTGCCGAGATGTATTAAAATGCAAAGAATTCGTCAGAAGCAAGGCAACCTCAAAATTGATACGAACATTTAACGACATCTTCGATGTTCTCAATAAATGACATCTTCGATGTTCTCAATAGCAGAAAGATATCAGAATATGAATTCTTGAAAAGGGCGCTTTGTGCAAATGATTCAAGTTTTGTACTACAATTTTCGATTGATGCTATAGCCTACATTAAAAAGATAAAACTATTATCAGGGCGCAATATAATTCATTCTAAGAGAAGCGTTGGATTTTTAGGACTGATAGCTGGTTTGAGAAATGTAACAGTTATATAGGACACATTTATAGCCAATAACATGCTAAAATTTGTTCATCTCTATAAGTTAAATCAAGACTACATCGAGCTATTTTTTTCATCCATCGGATCAAGTCTCGGCTATAATAATAATCCGACTGTAAGACAATTTACTGCTAGCTACAAAAAACTTTTATTTCGGTGCCAGCTTCGAGAGGGGGGAATGGGAAACTGTTTACGTCTAGAGGAAATCGTCGTACTTAACGCACAAGCTTCTTGCCCTCTTCGCGCAATAAATGAATCGATTGATCGACCAGCAATGCTTGAAGAAGAAAGCAACCAACAACTTGTCCTCGATGAACAGTTCCTCGATGAACATAATTACGCTGCTGATCCAAGCTACATATCTGAATTTGCGAGCCATGTTATTACCTACATCGCCGGTTTTATTGTATTCAAATTATACAAAGTATTGAACCGTCAACAGTGCTTGTCAGCCATTCAAGGAGAAAATTGCTCAAAATCTCTGATATCATATAAAACAAGGGGATTATTGAAAATACCTTCTGAAGGTGTAGTTTTCATTTGCAAAACTGCTGAAAAAGATATCAGAAGATTTCATCATTGCACCGACGGAACGATACTATCTAAAAAAAACCCTAAACAGTATACCTAACAATGTTCAAGTGGTATGCACCGGAAAGCAACTTTTTGTACAATATGGTGAGCACATGAATAGCACACAACACTTCAGCTTATTGATTAAGCTTATAGCTGAAAAATATATCAACACAAAGTACAATTTTATTGCGAAAAAAAATCAGAAAAAATTTCTGTCAGACAATATTTCAACAAGTTATTGCATTTTAACGGTATGTAGTTCCTTCATACATAGCGAAGATCAAGCTCAACGACTATACATTTCACTCAAAAAAAAGCCATTATAAAACCCATGGAACCAAAAATTACGCCTTAATTCCGCCAAAGACGGTCCCAAGCCCGGTTATGAAAGGAAGAGGGAGGCGGAAAAGTATAAAAGAATTAAAATCACATTATTAATGAATGAATGTTTTTCAGATTTCCTGCAAATGAAAATGAACGGGCAACTAGGTGCAGTTTAATTATTTTCGAAGGATGTATTGTGGGAAAGGCTTTGATATGCTCCAAACGCTTTTTGGAAAACGATTTTAAAAAATTGCAACCAGAACACTTTTGGTAGAGACTAATGAACAATAGGTAAAATTTTTACTTTAATGGATCTCTTCTGGAGCTCAGACATATTTTTATCTTTGCAGGAAAAAAGGCAAATAGTATAGCAGCCGTATTGATTTCAAGCGTTTCGCTGCATGGAGATGCTAGTTCATCGTCGAGGATGGTAAATAATTTTATGTTCACTATTGGAAACAGTTAAAGAAATGTATATTATGTTGGGTTCATTTTCTTTTTGGAATTCAATTGCACACCTCCCGATCCAAGCTCCACCTCCAGTTTGTAGTGATTACGTTACCTGCAAGTGAGGAGCTTTTGTAGGTATGTTTCTCTTATTAGAAAACTCAATTCGTCCCATTTTCCGCAGGTTTTTGATTCGAGCGTGTAAATAGAAAGCAGAATATCGGAGTTAGATTATTTTTATTGTACTCCATTGATGCTATTTATTATATTTTCATTGAATTTTCTAATGAATAAAAATAATTTCGAAAAAAATTAGTCTTTATATTAACAAATTAATAGAATAATTCTAAATAATTCGGAATTTTTTTTTGCTTTGTCCACTGTAAAGTCTTTTGTATTTAACCTCCCACTAAATCTAGGTTAATGCGGAAATTCGTTGCAAGGGAATGGAATTCTGTAGATTTTGTTCTGTACATGATTTATTTGCGTAGGGGAATTGCCCAAATGAACTCTGCTCCGAGAATCAGATTATAATAAAACTACGAGCGAAAAAAAGGTTCTTGAAAGCAGACAAAGATATGAACAAAAATTTCTGTTAGGCACTGAAAAATTTCCTCAAGGCAATATTTCAACAAATTCGTAAATTTTAAAGGCATGTAGTTCTTTCATACATTTCACTCAAATAAGGCAGTATATAACCCGTGGAACCAAAAATTGAACATTATTAATCAATTATGCAATGGCAGTTAACTTTTACATATTCAAATATTTCTAAATTGTAGCCCCCTTTTTAAACTACACCCTTCGAAAATTAAATCGAAAGAGCAACGTTCGTGGCGCATCGGGAAATGATGACAAAATTTGAGTTGATGTTCCACTCCAGTGCTCCATTCTCAAATGGTTGCTGCTACAACGTGGTCATATACTCGTAGATGTTCATTGTGGTTTTATCTTTCCTTTGAGGAACGGAACAAATGGAGTGGCTATGCTCATATAAGCTCCATAGAAAATGATGCGACCACCTTCTGAGCATGATTGTCATTTCATTTCCAATAATTTCCACAATTTCTCCTCTCGAGAGCCAGATTGTCAGTTTGACGACTAAACATGGACGCGAAATTTACCTGGCGCGTGAGATACGATTCGGAATTTAGTCGTTTTTTCAGTTCGAGAACGTGTTCGGAGGTACATATTGACTGTAATGAAAGTAATTTTACACCTGGTTTAGGGATAACAACATTTTACGGAGTGACATTGTAAATCGGAGCGAGGAACTCAATTAAAAGTGTAATGTGCGTTATTGCTAGAAAACGATGGGTTATCGATACGACAGTGTTTTCTATCCTAAGTGGCCGTAATGCTTTATTTGTATTCAATGCTATTTTCTTGTTCTGTGAAGTGTTATTTGCAATAAAACCATATTTACGAGTGCATAAGCGTTTGTTTACTTTCTTGTGACAACCCATTGGGTTCCCCTTAACTAGCTTTAGAATCACGGTCGCAGGGGTAGGTGCAAAAAGGCACGTAGTTAGGCAGGCGGTCGCAGGGGTAGTTGCGACAACGTGTACACATGGTTGTCCACTCCGGTTTTATCTTGTTCCTCAAAGTCTTTCTCCTCAAAGGTCATATAATTTCCCATGGAATTTACATGAGCCCTCAGAGCAATAAGAAATGGAGGGGCTACAGGCAAGATAACTTCCTAAAAACACCCCCTCCGATGGAGAGAGCACAGTTCCCATCAAAGACTATAAGATGGCTGCCAGCAAAAGTAAACAATATTTTACACAAAATACATGGGCGTTGTGGAAAGGCTTAAATGTTATAGGCACACACACACACACAATTTAGACACGTTTAGTTTGCAAGAAAATCACGATTCGGTTCGCGAGCTTGCAAAATAGCAAGGAAATAGCGTCTAACTAGGCTGTCAAGTTTGACATTACGACATGAAAGAGAATACGAGAGAGCAATATCGTACTAGTTTGATAGCCCGACACGAAAAGTGACTCTCAAATCTCCCCATATACATTGTATCATTGAGTAATTAAATAATACTGGAGTGGACAACCACGTGACATTAAGGTCGCAACAACCCCTGCGACCACTTTTCCTACTGCTACGCTCTTGTTTACAAGGTTACAGAGAGCCAAATTGCACAAGCTAACATGGCTGCTGCTCAATGTAAAGAAATTTTCATACAATATCAAAAATTTGTTTTCTATTTGAAAAACCTTCAACATTGCATGAAAAACATGCAAAACATTAATATATTAACTACTCACTTGTGAAAGGAAACACCTACAGATCCTTTTCGACTATAATTTTTACACGAAGGCACTACACATTTCATTTTGAGATTCTAAATTAGTTTCACAATGTCACACGTTAAAGTTACATGAATCACAAACCACAGTCGAATGTTTAAACACTTGGAAAGAATTTAGATCGCGAACACTTTCCACAGTTTTAATATCGGATTAAATTCGCGACGAAACATGCAAATTGGCCAATTTGGCGTCCAGTTTGCATCAGTCAACTTAACAGTTCGCTTCTAGTCAGCTTCTGGAACAAGAAAGTGACCAGCAAGAGGCAGACGGGGAGGAAATGACAGACAGATCGTTTGAAAGAGAGCAGAGACCAGTCGCAGGCCCTCTCATGCATTTTATATGAGCTTAGCCCATCCAGTTCTTATTCATCTGATCTTTGTATGCGACTGTCCCCTCCATTTCTTATTGCTCTGAGCATGAGCCTTAGATTATAGAATTGAGTAATCAAATAATACTGGAGTGGACAATCATGTGACCATGTGGTCGCAACAACCCCTGCGACCATTTTTCCTACTGCTATGATTTTATTTACAGTCTAACAAGGCGCCAAATTGCAGAAGCAAATATGGCTGCTGCTCGATGAAAAAAAATGTACATGCAATGCTAAAAATCGGTTTTCTATTGAAAAACCTTCAGCATTATGAGGAAACCATGCAAAATATTAACATATTAACTAGATAAGTAAAGGAAACACCTAAAGATCCTTTTCGACTGCAATTTTTACATGAAGGCGCTACACATTTCATTTTGAAATTGTTAATTAATTTCACAGTGTCACACGTTAAAGTTTTTCGAATCATACGCAATTGAACCGACACAGGGTAAACTTTAATACATCTTTAACACGCTTATTTGCCTCTCTTTTTATTTTGACAGCCCCTCGATTGCAGGCGCTATTTAATATACATCCTCTGGCCAAAGGCAGAGCAAATCTACTATAAAGCAGCTGAAATTGGAGCAAGTTTTATTGCTTCGGGACTTATAGAGTAGAGAACATTGGATTAAAAGTGCATATGTATGGTAAGCAAACACTTGAATGTTCAAGCAATTGAACCAACACTTCTTAAACTTTAATCAAAGACACATAAAGTAATGGAAGCGAAATGAGCTTATTTTCATCCATACGTGAGTGAAGGACTTTTACTACATGCATGGCATAAAATCCCCCACCTTTCACGCCACTAAAGCGTCCGCCCACTCAAGTGGCTCTCTAGTTGCTCTCGTGAAAATCCCAGTCCTCTTGTACTTTAACCCCCCAAATCGTTAACGAAATATCAACCATATTATTGAAAACACATGATTCGTGAAAATTCAACAATGATGGAAAACGTCTAATCAAGTTGAATTTGAGGTTGTGCACATAAAAATTTTTTTATGATAAACCGTGTTGAATCTAGTGCAAAAGCATTCCAAAAATGATAATTGATCAAACTGAAAAGTTTGTTACGGATCGTGTGTGTTGCTGTGTCGGAAAAAGAAAAATGTAGTGATGTGTGTGGGATTATAAAAACAGCTACATGAAGCATGTCAGGGACGTATCCTTCGTAGAGTAAGTCATTTTAAATCTTTTATATCGTTCAAGTTAGAATAACCGCATGGAAAATTGATTTAGTTCAAGATGCGAAACGGGAGACGTCACGTCAAATTTATTTGAAATTTGAATCAACAGCTGATAATGCGCCAACTTCACGCTACATCATAAAGTGCTTCATTTCTCGCGATACATTTCGTATCCATTCTCTCTGACATATATGACTTTAATCAATCTTTTACATGTTTATTTGCCTCTCTTTTCATTTTGGCAGCTCCTCGAATGCAGGTGCTAGTCAGTATATATGCTCTGCAAAAGCCTTGCTACAGCCACAGCATTTATTCTTACTAGCACTTGCAATCGATGACCTATCAAAATGATTAAAGTTTACCATGTATTCTTTCGATTCCTTGCAAATTCAAATTGTTTTTGCCATAGATATGATCTTTTAGTCCATTTCTCTGCACTCTGTAGTTGCCGTAAGAAATAAAACTTATTCTAATTGCAGCTGCTACTTAGTAGATATGCTCTGCTACAGCTTGACAAGCAATGTACCCAAAGCTCACGTAAGATAGGAAGCCATATGGTAGCATTTTGCACATATATTAGTGGGACTACTATTGGACAAGCTTCCGCAAGCTGTCAGCGAACTAAAGCATAAGAAAATGCTTATATCGCGTAATATATACTATGTTTCGAATGAAAACGGTGAAACGCATTCCTTTCAGGCTTAAAATTTACCTTGCTTTTCCACTGTACTCCTGCACTTTCCAAGATGAGCAAATGAAGCACATCTGTTGCACTATTCACTGATAGCTAGCCTTTGAGAAGTAAACAAACTTCTGTTCATTCACTTTGGAAGGGTTGTAAGAAACGAAGTAATTTTCACTTAACGCGCTATTGTGTTCTCCGCGGACCACCTGGATTTCACTGTAGAAATCCATCTCGAGACCATACGAAACCTCGAACTTTCGTTGGCTCCTCTACAATTCTTCATATACCGCCATGTAAGCTAGCGAGCAAAGTCGGCCTGCTAGTGATCATGTACGTAGTAGTAAATGCTGCCGCCAAATGGCTTCCTATCTTATGTGAGCTTTGCATGTCCATGGAAACCCTACTATCCCATATGATCATATGTAAGCTGACTGCCCGCTATATATACAGAGAAATGTATAAGTGCCGACAAAAATTCGAGGTTTTGTATAGTTTTGAGATGGATTTCAATTGTGAAATCCAAATAGTCCTCGTAGAACATCGTAGTGCTACTTACAAAGTGAATTTTGTTTCAGCTCATACATCTTTTCATGTTTTACTTATGTTCAAACTGAAAAGAACAGGAATTTGTTTACTAATTCAAGCTAACTGTCAGTGGCTGGAGTTGAACTTTGTTACGAGAGCCGCAGTGCAAATATTACTTGGTCCATGTTCCGTCCTTCCTCTCTGTATTCTGTGAATGACAACATATGCGAAAAGCTGCGAATTGTAATCAAAACATCTATGGGTGTAGGGTTGTATTATGCATTAGCAGAAGTGGGTGTGCATCCATAGTCGTATTAAATATTAATCATATACGTGCAAGACTTCGCAATCGAACATACCGCCTCAGTGGAATAAATTGGTTACACGCAGGTGCAATGAGGCTAATTGAGCCAAAGCTTGAGCTTTGTGGTTGCACCAGTCACAGAGAGAAGGCGTTAAAGGATATTACACTCTGAACTTTGATCATATACTTGTTTAAATTGTCTTCACTATTTTGGTTGGTAAGCAATTAAGTCAGCATAATTATGCTATAAAAGAAAATTAAGCAAGTAAAAAATCGAGAAGTATTTCCCCGTTCGCTGGCTCTAAGCGCAAGTCCGAGCTTATTCTATTCCAAGGCACTTAGCCCAGGATATGCGAATTAAGAAAACATTCAACTGCATGCTCAATAAATCTGCCCAAGTTTAAGTGCCCCAAGGCAGTTACACCCGGGGCCTGCAATTGAACTAACAATTGATTGATTTATCAATCGTACTGCATACTCAAGGCGTGAGCCCGAGTATTAGCGTTCTAAGGCAATGACATCCGGGGCCTGCACTTAAAGTCTTAATAGATTGATTTCTTCAAATTTCCTTTTCCCTCTGAATGGCTAACAAGTATAATTAAATTAAACATTAATGGAGTAAATTCTCTGTTCTATTAATATTCTAAATATATACTTATGTAAGCATAAACCCTCGTTATCTTTTTTTGTTGGAAATTAATTAGCTTCATAAAATTCGTTGTTAAAGTTTGGTATTAATAAGATATAGTTAACTGAACGTATAATTGCATAACATAACAAAGAACGGAATAAAAATTAAGTCATTAAATAAACGCGTCTTTCACTGATCTCGTATAAAGTAGAAGGTAAAAGTGATACAGTGAGTCTCTCTCCGGGAGCCTCATGTCTATGGTACATGATTACAATATCAAAGCCTTTGAGCTGCCCGACTTCAAATGTCGGTAGACAAGCTACATTTAGTACTAACTCGTATGCATATCATCAAAACAGACACCAATGTAGCAACCAGTCGTAGCCTCTGTTCAGTTTGAAGACATAATTCCACTAATCACTATGTTTCCCTGCTAAAATAATCATTCTAACTGCTAACTACTATATAATTCACCATTAAAATCACTCTACATAACGTAGGAAACTTAAACCCCACCCATTTTCCACTCTTACACTATACACATATCCTCGAGATCTAGATCAACAATTTTAACGAATTACTAATGAAGTGACCTCGTACGGCACTGTACTGCTATCTAGCAGAGCCTGGGACAGCTTTACGCTAAATCAAACAGACACTCACTAGTGAAAACTATGACGGAACATATAGGGCCCTATATGAAGGCCGAAACTATATGTTCCCATGCTCAACATATAGTGATAGTTTTGTTTCAACCATTTCTGCTTAACAGCCCACCCATTTCCCACCCTTCGGCTTTCCACGTATCCTCGAGAACGAGATCAATAAATTTAACAAACGGCTAGTGAAGCGACCTCGTACGGCACTGTACTGTCTTCCAGCAAAATCTGGGACAGCGTTACGTTGAACCGAGCAGAGACTGACTTGCGAAATTCGACGGAACGTATAGGGTCTTAAATGAAGGCCGAAGCTATATGCTCCCATGCCCAACATATAGTGATAGTTTTGTTTTCATCATCTTGAATAATTCTCTTTTTCGCAAGATATTTTTAACGCAGTATTTGTTGAAACCATTCAAAGTTTATGTCATAACTTTCAAGCCTAGGTCTTTCCTTCTAATTTTATTCCAGGGAAATGATCAATAACATTAATTATAAAACACTTAACGTTTCTATATTTACTAAAAAAAAACTTCAAAACAACACATGTTCTTCGATTTATCAATAATCTATAGCTATTTTACACAGTTAAAAACAGAGAGGTATAATATTAACTGTTCCATTACTATTCTAAATATATACTGATGTAAGCATAAGTCCTCATTACCTTGTTCTGTTGTAAATTAATGTTACATGTACAAATAGTCCCGCGAGCTACTGTCGCAATTGTTTTCACAACCATTAAAAACATCAACAAAATGAATTTACTCGAAACCACGAGAACCCACCAAGCATGATCAACATTTGGAAGTGAGTCACTGCTCCATTCATTAATCTGCTCGAATATACCAGATACCTCTCGGCAGAACATTCGCCAATGTACGAGAAATGCATTGAACGGATGGAGACCCTATATAAAGGCGAGCTAAATGAACGGGGAGATCATTCATTACAACCGCGATAGAAAACTGCGATATACAGATAGTGTAACGCGAAGTAAAGGCGATTGATTGTTTGAGTGCGAAGTGATTTTACGAAGACAGTTTTAAGAGGAATTGATTGACAAGTGAAAGTTACATTTTAATTAAAATTGTGAAATAGTAAAATAAGTGATTGTTCATTTTTAGTCGATTTAATAAACTCTTTTAATTTAATTTAAAAGACATCGTGTTTTCACTTCCCCGGAACATTAAACTTATTGGCCGCGAACCATAACACGCGACATTAATGAGTTTCAAAGAATTCGTTGTCAATATATAGTTAACTGAATGTGTAGTTGCATAACATAACAAAGAACGAAATAAAAATTAAGTCATTAAATAAACGCGTCTTCCACTGATCTGGTGTTCAAGTATTAAGCAGTAGGTAAGTGTCATAAAGTGAGTCTCTCTCTCCCCAGGAGCCTTGATGCGTATATAGGATACACATCATATCAAGCTCCCAGTGCGTGCCAGTATACATAAGGTGTACTGGTATGCAACAACTTGTGTCTCATTTGGTTGTTCTAAATGGTGTAGATTTTCAGTGGACAGTGCAAAGTGAATTTTTAGCATGCATGAAACGAGATTTGAACCTTTTTCATGTGAAACATACAATATATTACGCCGTACAAACATTTGCATCCTGCCATAGTCGGTTTACAGGTCACGCCAGCTGGCCACGTGTAGAATAACTACATCAAATGCAAATCTCATCTGGAAGGCCTGTTACGCTTACGTTGATTTTGAGTGAAGCCATTCTCTGGTAGCCACACAAAAATTTACTCACGCAATGATAAAACATGCATTTTTCAGTCCATGATTTATCACTGAAAGGCAAGACTAAAATATATTTATAGTCAATCAAATAATTTTCAGGCTCATATTCTTTACCTACAAATAAAATGTTAGCCTTTGATGTCCTTATATTTTTTTATTTTTCTGATCTAAATTCATAAACTCTAAGATCAGCCTCACATTCGAGCCGTCCATCATAGATTTATCCTATTCAATTGAAAGCAAATTCACTGGAAGCAAGGAAGGTTACTATATTAATTTCTGATGGACGTTTTCATTGCATAAGTCTTTGAGGAACGGAACAAATGGAGAGGCTATGCTCATATAAGCTCCATAGAAAATGATACGACCACCTTCTGAGCATGATTGTCATTTCATTTCCAATAATTTCCACAATTTCTCCTCTCGAGAGCCAGATTGTCAATTTGACGACTAAACATGGACGCGAAATTTACCTGGCGCGTGAGATACGATTCGGAATTTAGTCGTTTTTTTGGTTCGAGAACGTATCCGGAGGTACATATTGACTGTAGTGAAAGTAATATTACACCTGGTTTAGGGATAACTACATTTTAAGGAGTGACATTGTAAATCGGAGCGAGGAACTCAATTAAAAGTGTAATGTGCGTTATTGCTAGAAAACGATGGGTTATCGATACGACAGTGTTTTCTATCCTAAGTGGTCATAATGCTTTATTTGTATTCAATGCTATTTTCTTGTTCTGTGAAGTGTTATTTGCAATAAAATCATATTTACGAGTGCATAAGCGTTTGTTTACTTTCTTGTGACAACCCATTGGGTTCCCCTTAACTAGCTTTAGAATCACGGTCGCAGGGGTAGGTGCAAAAAGACACGTAGTTAGGCAGGCGGTCGCAGGGGTAGTTGCGACGACGTGTACACATGGATGTCCATTCCGGTTTTATCTTGTTCCTCAAAGGCATAAGTAATGAGATTTATCGTATTTGTGATCTAAATAGGTCAGGAGAATTGTTTGACACTTTTGATACAAAAAGATGCAGGATAAAATTCAAAACTAGTTGTATAGTCTCAATTATACTTCGAACCGCCTTATTCGATTTCATTTTAGACCATAGTTTCCTACATACCTTTTTTAAGGAATTCTAAATTAAACCTCGAATAATTTTTCTTCTTATAATGTTTATAAAAATGAAGATAATCACTGTAGTCACTTTCAAAATGGAAACTTTTTTAATGAAAAAGACAATTTTCCATCCGGAAAGCAAATTTCATTAATGTTATATGGATTAAATGCTTTCTTGACACAGAAGTGTATCATATTTCATTTACAGATATTGGTTAATATTGTCTCCAGAGGGAGTAGGAAAAAATTCATCTAGTGTTAAAAAACGTTAAGAAACAAAAAGATCTCCACTCGTTATTTAATATCCTAACTATTTTTACAGGCATGCCTATACATACGAGTACTTGGTACTGAGCGAAACATACTTCTTAATACACTTCTAAGGAGTAAAAGTTATCAATTTCATCAGAGTGTGTTTGTTGACTATGACCGAAATTAATGTACAGTGCAACTTTCACAAGCAAATTTTTCGCTCACAAATTCACAGCATTTGCTTACTTTCAATATAATTTCAAAAAATATTGAAACTTACAGATGGTTAAAGAAAGAAAGAGGTTGATTCCGGTGAATCTTGAGGATAAAAATTGTTATTATGTTCTATTCTGCCGAATTTAAGGCAAATATTCAGATAAAAAAAAAAGAGAAAAAATCGTTCTTCTAGTATATCCAATTAGGTTTGGCGGAGCTCATCATATAATTCAGATGCATAGTAATAAAAATTCCTAAATTTAAGCATACGGTTAGGTATTAGCTCACATTTTGTAAAATGTCTTGGTTAAACTTTTTACGTTCCTAAGAACTAAAGCCTTTTCAAATGCTACTTTCCATTCCGTCTGTTGAAAGCAAGATCTTTCCATATGCGTACGAGTTATAGCAGCTTTTAATGTCAAGAAAAGCTCTAGTGGGTATTATGGTACAGGTGTAAATTACATAAGGCTCTTTTTTCATGAAAAACTAACTTAAAAAACAATCAGGGATTCTAATTTTTAAAACTTAACGAAAATATACTTTAAATACGAACATATTATCATGAGAACGCTGCTTAAAATAATACTCACAGTGCTATATTACAAATGATTAATTAATTATTTTCCATCTTAGCATACACAATATACACAGCTTCATAACGCTTCAATGAGATAAAAATTCATCGATGTAATTTTTAATGATTGACAAAGTGTTTTGATTTCTCATAATTTCGAATGAGAATTTGAAATTACTGTAGAGCGAACTAGATAAATAGGTTTAGTTTTGATTATTCACATAAATTTTACCTGGACCCTGTTTTTTCTGAATATTTTGTAAGTTGAGCCTTATGTAATTTACATCTGTACCTTAATACCCACTTTATCTTTGCTTGACATTAACAGCTGCCATAACTCGAACGCATATGGGAAAATCTTGTTTTGAGTGAATGGAATGGTGGTAGTTAGAAAGTAACATTTTAATTGGCAGTAATTCTTAGGAATACAAAACAGTTTATAAATAATTTAACCAAGCCATTCCTTAAAATGTGAATACATGCTTGATAATACACTTGAAGTAGGGAATTTTTATTTTTATGTATATGAATCTTGTAGGATAAAAAACTAACTGAAAATACTATAAAACCGGTACTTTGTCTTTCTAGTCCGAATTTTTGTCTTAAATTCAGTAGAATAGAACAAAATAACAATTTTGTCACAAAGACTCATAGAAATTTAACTTTCCTTGGCCTTAATTATTTGTTGATTTCAATATATTTTAAAATTATATTGAAAATAAGCAAAAACAACGAATTTGTGAGCGAGAAATTTGCTTGCAATGGTTGAGTTGTACTTTACTTTCAGTCATAGTCAACAAAACACACCTTGACAAATTTGATAACTATTAGTCCTTCAAAGCGACTAGAAAAGTATGTAGAGTTCTGTCTACAAAAATAGTTAAAATATCCAATGAGAAGGGGAAAATTAGTAATAGTATTTCTTAATGTTTTTTAATACTAACTGGAATCTTTTCTGCTCCCCTGATGACAATATTAGTTAATATCTGTGTAATACGTGTATGCATAATATAGTAAAATATGTTTGGTTTAGTTAAAAAACATGTTTAGCTATGTTTTGCTATGTAAAGAAAGCATTTAGTTCCGACTCACATTCGAACGCCATAAAAAGCATAAAACATTAATGAAATTTACCTTCTTGATGGAAAATAATCTTTTTCATCAAAACAATTTGCATTGTAGAATTCACTACAGTTCAGTTTCTTCGTTTTTATGAATATTTAATAAAAACATTATTCGAGATTTATTTTAGAAATTCTAAATGAAATTGTGTAGGAAAATACGACCTAAGATAAAATTGACATAAGTAATTCGAAGCATTATTGAGATTACATGACTAATTTTGAATTGGATCCTGCGTCTTTTTGCAAAAAAATGTATACGATTCCCCTGAGCTACTAAGATGACAAACACGATGAATTGGATTACCTTCGCAATGAAAACTTCCTTCAGAAATCGACTTAGTGATTCTTCTTACTCTATGAACAACGGCTTGAAGGTGACGCTGACCTTGAGATTCTTGAATTTTGAACAGAAAAATTAGCAAATATAAGGACATTGAAATTTAAAATTTCGTTTGCACATGAATGAGTACTGGATGGGCTAAGCCCGATTTCTGCTCTCTTCCAAGGGATCTATCTGTCATTTCCTCTCCATCTGCCTCTTGCCATTCACTTCCTTGTTCCAGGAGCTCACTGGATTGGATCTGTCTGTCAAGTTGACTGATGTGAATTGGACGCCAAATTGGCCACATTGTAAGTTTCGTCGCGAATTTAATCCGATATTAAAGCTGCGGAAAGTGTTTGCGATTTGAATTCATCCCAAGTCATTAAACATACTATTGTGCTTTGTGATTCAAATAACTTTAACGTGTGACACTGTGAAATTAATTGACGATTTCAAAATGAAATGAGCAGTGCCTTCGTGAAAAAATTATTGTCGAAAAGGATCTTTAGATGTTTCCTCTCACAGATAAGTAGTTAAAATGTTAATATTTTGCATGTTTTCCTTATAATGCTGAAGGTTTTTCAAATAGAAAACAAATTTTTAGCATTGCATGAAAATTTATTTATATTGAGCAGCAGCCATTTTTGCTTCTGTAATGTGGCGCTCTGTTAGGTTGTAAATAAAATCATAGCAGTAGGAAAAGTGGTCAAAGGGGTTGTTGCGATCACATGATTATCCACTTCAGTATTAATTAATTACTGAATGATGTGAAGTGCGTGCAGGGAAAATAAATTTCTCAGAAGAATAAGAACTGGATGGGCTAAGCCCATATCAAATGCATGGGAGAGCATGCGACAGGTTTCTGCTCTCTTCCAAGGGATCTGTCTGTCATTTCCTCTCCGTCTGCCTCTTGCCGCTCACTTTCTTGTTCCAGATGCTCACTGGTTTGGATTTGTCTGTCAAGTTGACTGATGCAAATTGCCCAAATTGCAAGTTTCGTCGAGAATTTTATCCAATATTAAAGCTGGGGAAAGTGTTTACGATCTGAATTCTTTCGAAGTCTTTAAATATTCTATTGTATTTTGTCATTTGAATAACTTTAACGTGTGATACAGTGAAATTAATTAACAATTGTCAAAATAAAATGTGCAGTATCTTCGTGTGAAAATTATAGTCGAATATGATCTGTAGGTGTTTTCTTCCACAGATTAGTAGTTCATATGTTAATATTTTGCATGTTTTCCTGATAATGCTGAAGGTTTTTCAAATAGAAAATAAATTTTTACCATTGTGTGAAAATTTGTTTGAATAGAGCAGCAGCCATTTTTGCTTGTGCGATTTGGTGCTCTGTTAGGTTGTCAACAAAAGCATAGCAATAGATAGTGTGGCAACCACATAGTTATATGGTTGTCCACTCCAGTATTATTTAATTACTCAATGTGAAATTTTGTGAAGCTGCACATGCAGGGGCAACGCTTGGAACAGGTAGCTAACAGGAACGGCCCGATACTAATGGAACACTGCTTTTTATGGTCATCATTTCTCTCTGTCGTTAAGGAGCACTCTTCACATTATCACATGATTTTTTGCATTCGCTGTCAAATTCGGATGTGAAAAACTGTAAACAAACTGTTCGGTGTGTACTATTCATGTTAAAATAAGTGAATAATCGTGATTTGTGCATTGTTCATCAAAAAGACTATAAGAGACTATTCATCGGTAAAATTGCAAGTGAAAAAAACTTTACATTTTGACGGAAGAATAAAATGTGCGAAAAAGTTTCTAAAATCATGTGCATTGTGAAAACATGCAATGATAGAAGCAACCACCAGCCTACAGGAGTATTATTTCATAGGTTAGCATCAATATGAAAGATAGGAACTAAAAGACAATTTATAGAAATGTTTTTTTCACTAAAAATTATTGCCTTCAATTCATGCATGATCATATGTACATTTTGAGGGTAACCATTTTATACAATTATTGTACATATGTAAAGATGAAAAATAGATATTTCATTATGTGCAGCACGCAAAAAAATCACATTATTAATGAATCGATGTTTTTCAGATTTCCTGTAAATTAGAATGAATGTTCAACTAGGCGCAGTTTAATTATGAGTATTTTTGATGGTTGGAATGTGGGAAAGGCTCTGATATGCTCGAAACGCTTTTTGGAAAACGATTTCAAAAAAATTGCAACCAGAACAATATTGAGCGAAGACGCAGTTCCACTTTTGGTAACAATTAAAATGTTTACTTTTATGAATCACTTCTGGAGCTCAGACATATTTTTATCTTTCCAGGCAAATACAAATTGTATTGCAGCTAAATTGGTTTCTAGCGTTTCGCTGGATCGGGAAACTAGTTCATCAGTTCAATAAGTTTATGTTAATTATTGGAAACAGTTAAGAAAATGTATATTATGTTGGATTCATTTTCTTTTTAGAATTCCATCGCACACTTGCCGATCCAAGCTCCAATTCCAAAATCTACCTATGTTTACTACATATGTAGTAATTACGTTACCCGCAAGAGGGGAGTTTTTTAAATGTATGTATATCTTATTGGGTATTTTATTAGAAAACTCAATTTGTGCCGTTTTCCGCAGGTTCTCGATTGGAGCGTGTAAGCGCAAAGCAGAATTCCGGAGTTGTATTTTTTATTACATTTCATAAATGCTATTCATTGTATTTTCATTGGATTTTCAAATGAATAAAAATAATTTCAAAATAATTAGTCTTTGTATTAACAAACACTTAGAATTTTTGGTATGATTCAGAGTTTGCTTTTGCTTTGTCAACTGTATAATCTTTTGTATTTACCCGCCCCCTAAATACATTTGCTTAGAAGGTAAATGCGGTAGTTCATTGCAAGGGAATGGAATTTCGCAGACATTGTTCTGGGCATGATTAACTTCGAGTAGGCGAATTGCCGAAATAAACACTGCTTCGAGAATCAGATAAAAACAAAGCTACGAGCGAACAAAAAGGCTCTTGAAAGTAGACAAGGATAAGAACAAAAATTTTTGGTAGGTACTGAAACATTTCTGCTAGTCAATATTTCAACAAATTAGTCCATTTTGAAGGCATGTAGTTCTCTCACACATAGCCAAAATTAAGCATAACAATTATACGTTTCACTCAAAAAAAGGCCATATAAAACCCGTGGAACCAAAACTTCCGTATTGATTCCACCGAAGACGGTCCCAAGCCCGGGTCTGAAAGGAAGGGGGAGGCGAAAAAGTATAAAAGAATGACCAATTATGATTGTAGTAGCAGTTGAATTTGTGATTACCTGAGTAAAAGATTTATTCTTTGGTTATTAAATACGACTGTGAGGTTTGTATTTATCTAAATAAAGCTTTGCAAACTGGTCAAGTCTGAATTAGAAACATTATCAATCGATTATGTAATAGTAGTTACCTTTTACATATTCAAATATTTCTAAATTTTAGCTCCCTTCTTAAACTACACCATTCGACGAAAAATTGTATGCGGAACTTATGTGCTAGGAGTTTGAACCGCTGGCCATACCTTTATTTTTTGTTTCTCGAAGTATACGTGGGCCTTTTGTAGCTTGTTTGCCAAATGCAAGCCTTCTTTCTCTTGGAGTTCCAGTAGTTTCACTATGTATTCCTACTTTATAAATTGACCATCACGAAAACCTGTAGGTCAGCTAGTGCATTACGGATGAGTTTCAAGATATGGCAAGGGTCTGGATGAAATACAATTTTTCCTTCATAATTATATACCTTGATAAAGCCTTGAGAATTCAGATCACGCACATCAGACCCTTGCAATTTTGACATGGTAAAATTTTCCGATGCTCCCTCGAACGTGATTCCCACAATATGCACGCCCGTGTCAATGAGATTTTTAACACATAAAGTAACTATATTCGATTTTTGCTCGACGTTCAAATTGACGATTGGGAAGTATGCAATCGGAATTTGTCAAAGCTTGTTAATAAAAACTGCCATGAAAACAAACAGATGTGTTGCAATAGTATTGCTGCTGCCGTCTTCACCAAAATCAACATATCCGTGTGCGCGTTCTCCATCCCAGTCGATATGTTGCCTCATGGAAATCTCATCGAAAACCATATTTATAAACATTTTGTCGCCATTTGTGGTTGACTCAACTATTTCCTCAATAGCTGTGAATGATTCGTCCATGAATCCTGGCTTGCAACCAACTTTCCCATATTACTTGCGCAACGTTCTTGAGTGCGACAGGCAGTCATCAATATACTCATACGCTTTGGGTGAAAGGAAGTTCAAATTTTGAGCAAAAATTTTTATTTCGTCACAGTAGGCTTTTGAAATGATATTTTGTCGGCTCTTGAAAATCTGTCGTATGATAATTTGCCTGTCGGTGCCAGCAATATTTTTTAAGGTTTCACTCAACCCTTCACATATTAAATTTTTGTCCTTGAGTGACGAAATAATTGTTTCAAGCCACTTATTTTCGACTTTTTTCTTTTTTTTCCTGTCTCAATGTATGGAGCAGTCTGTTTTTGTGCTTGAATTTCCTTTCGAGTAGTTTGATTTTTCCTTTTAATTTTACAACTAGTTCATTTTCTGAACAAGTGTACATTTCGCAATTTTTCTATTCTAATGAAACATTTAAAGATACATTTCAACCAAACTTTATATGCTTGTAACAAATTCCCACATCTACCTTCTAAGCACATGGAATCAGGAGAAGATGAACACTAAAGACTACACAGTTGACGAAACAGAAGCGAATTGAGAATTATTTCAAAAATGCTAGGTATTTTTTAATATAAAGTTTTTATTTCAACTTACTTCCCATTAACAAATTTTATAATTTAAGAACTAATAGCATTCGAGAAATGCAGGTATATATTGAAAAGACTAATACTTACAACGTCAGCTTGTTGTTTTCCACCTTCAAACGGGAGAGGATTTGTATTCAGCATCTGCAATCAATTATCAATGTAAGATTTCTATATGACAAAACAGAAAGAGGTGTACTTACATCAAAATCTATTGAATTTTCTTCAAAGGGGCTCTCTTCAATACACCTGCCAACTCATGATATTTGCGAAGCCATTTGAAAGTAAATAACATAAATTGTGTTTTTTTTGCTGAATATTTTACCTAATCGAAAAGGGGTATATCGTGTACTGCTAAACTGGCACGATCTGCCCCTGCAAAATAATGAAACAAATTAGACTTTGTACTCAAATCCACAACAAGATCACACCTTCCGTACACCGATATTTCACTCCGACCCTGCATCGTAAACTTCATCTGAAATCTACAAAACGTACTTATATCTTTGAAATGTCATATATTTTAGAATACCTTATTGTTATAAACAAAAACTTCGTCTAAAATAGTGAAATTACCACCGCAACCGCTACTCTGCTTCTAAAAAAAATAATAGAAACAATTTCGCATCTGCTTTACACATAAACTTACTTTATTGGGAGACACTAAAATTGAACCGCAAGTTACCGACAACTGGTGCGTAGAACTCTGGTAAATTTTAAATAAACCCGATATAATATATTTTTCTCTAACATTATATTTTTATACCAGAGCCGAAATTGAGTTATTCAATTCATTGGCATCTACGTCGAATCCATAACAGCTCGTTGCTTCGCTGGTGCCACATAGTAACTAAACGAGTAATTCGTTCGTTGGATTAACTGGTGTTATAGATTTATAATAAAACTATTTACCATCGTCAACGATGAAAGAGCTTCCCTGCTCAGCGAACTACTAGATATCAAACCCGTTGACATGCCAATGGTATTAGTCTGTAAAATTAACCTTGCGTCAAAGCTCTAGAGCTAATTCGTATTATAAAAATTTTACCAATTGTCGCCTACCACTCCCTATAACAAGGGAAATCGCATCTTCTGTCAGTACCGTCCGGATTGCGAGTCTTATTAAAACGGAGCCCGAGAAATACTCGGAGCGTATCAAAACTTTTCCCACATAGATTCCACTGATATTTATCGAATTGTACCACGTTATCTATTCCTAATCCTTGGTAGAAAATCTGAAAATTATTTATCCACTGCCATCAAATTATGCTATTTTCTTTGAATTCATATATATTAATAAAAATTATCGTTAATTTATTTTATCAGATATACAGGTATTTCGCTTGAAACACTCACGCTTCCTCAGTGAGATCTCACTTGAATCACTCAAGCTTCTTCAGTGAGGTCTCACTGAGAGATCTTAGATGTTTCAAGAGAACTACCTGCAAATTAGATAGAACAACACATCGAAGATGGAAAAATAAATACGTATTAACGATGGAAACACTTTTTTAGTATTTTTGTATATTAAATTTTCGTTAGAAAGAGTACAACTTTTACCTGAAGCCCCAAAATATTTTTATATTATAGTGTCTTATCTATAAATTATAAAAATCTTTTGTTAATAACTTGCAGGGAGTTTTTCACAATAAAATCAAATCAATCAAATTTTCTTTTAACCTATTATACTTTAAAAAGGCCCCTAATTTTGGGCAATACTGTATGAAAGTTAACCTTATAACATGGCCCCCACCATAACGAAATCACAATTTGGCTGAAGCATATTTCGTTGAAAAACAAGACTTATAAGTACTGTTTTTCATTCTTCTTCTTTATATCAATACTTACCGATTAAACGACACACTCGCTGGCCGGTTGTGGCCTTTGTTGTAGCAACTTTTCACTACGCATTTCATTGTTCCCACTATTCACAAAACTTGAAGATTCCTAGCTCTATATCAAAGTCTTTACAATTTCGCACTGCCTAATCATTCAGTTATCACCTTATTATCGTTTCTCACTGTTGAGATCCGCATTCACACTGGTTTTTATAGAACAACTTTACACGAAACAGTTTATTTACACTCAATAACACTTTCTGGGCAAGCCAAACTTGAAAGCCAAGGTAACAAAACATATGATGATAAGAATCCTCCTTATCAACGGAGAGAATTGATTACAAGAAAAAGCCGTGTTCCAATTGCAATTGGCCGTTCCTGTTAGGTACCTGTTCCATAGTCTAGAGCTGATTGTCATTTCATTTCTAAGAATTTCCAATTTCTATTGAGTAATTAAATAATACTGGAGTGGTCAACCACGACACCACGTGGGCGCAACAACCCCTGCGACCACCTTTCCTACTGCTACGCTCTTGTTTACAACCTAGAGAGAGCCAAATTGCACAAGCGAACTTGGCTGCTGCTCAATGAAAACAAATTTCCATGCTATCCTAACAATTTGTTTTCTATTTGAAAAGCTTTCACCATTATGAGGAAAACATGCAAAATGTTAACATATATTTAACTTATCTGTGAAAGGAAGCATCTACAGATCCTTTCCGACTATAATTTTTACACGAAGGCATAACACACTTCACTTTGAAATAGTAAAGTAATTTCACAATGTCACCCGTTAAAGTTACTTGAACCACAAACCACAATCGAAACTTTAAACCCTTGGATCAAATTCAGATCTCGAAGACTTTCCACAGTTTTAATATCGGATCAAATTCGCGACGAAACTTGCAAATTGGCCGATTTGGCGAAAAAGTTGCATCAGTCAACTTGACAGAAAGATCGCATCTACCCAGCTTTTGGAACAAGAAAGTGACAAGCAAGAGTCAGACGGGGATGAAATGACAAACAGATCGCTTCGAAGAGAGCAGAAATTGGTCGCATATTCTCTCATGCATCTTATATGAGCTTAACCCATCCAGTTCTTGTGCATCTGAGCCAATTTCTCCTCTCGCAAGTCCGATTTACTATTTGAAGACTAAACATGGATGCGAAATTTACATGACGCGTGAGATACGATTCGGAATTAAGTCGTTTTTTTGGTTCGAGTACGTGTCCGAAGGTACATATTGACTGAAGTGAAAGTAATATTACACCTAATTTAGGGGTAACAATATTTTAAGAAGTGACATTGTAAATCAGAGCGAGGAACTCAATAAAAAGTGTAATGTGCGTTAATGCTAGAAAGCGATGAATTATCAATACGAAAGTGTTTTCAAACCTTAGTAGCCATCATGTTTTATTCATAATCAATTCTATTTTCTGGTTTTGTGAAGTGTTGTTTGCAATAAAATCATATTTACGAGTTCATAAGCGTTTGTTTACTTTCATGTGACAACCCAATGGGTTCCGCTCAAAACTGACGATAGATACAAGCCATATGGCAGCAGCGCTTACTACCACACACATGACCATTAGTAGGCCGACTTTGCTGGCTAACTTACATGGCGTTATATGAAGAATTGTGGAGATGCCAACAAAAATTCAAGGTTTTGTACGGTTTAGAGACGGATTTCTACAGTGAAATCCAGATGATCCGTGGAGAACACAATAGCGCTCCTAGTGAAGTGAAAATTATTTCAGTTTTTATACCCGTTTGGTTTTTATCGCCTTCCAAAGTGAATTTATAGGAGTTTGTTTACATCTCAACGCTGAGCTATCAGTCGAAGGTGCAAAACGTGTGCTTCATTTGCTCGTATTGGAAAGTTTAGGAGCACAATGGGCTATACAAGGTGAATTTATAGCATGCACGGAATGCGTTCGGCACGTTTTTTATTCGGAAAATAGTATATATTACGAAATATAAGCATTTGCCAATGCCGTGGTTGGATGACAGCTACCGGAAGCTTGTCCATAGTAGGCCGACTAATACATATGCAAATTGCTACCATATGGCTTGTATCTATCGTCAGTTTTGGTTCCGCTCTTTGAGGAACGGAACAAATGGAGGGGCTATGCTCATATAAGCTCCATAGAAAATGATATGACCACCTTCTGAGCATGATTGTCATTTCATTTCCAATAATTTCCACAATTTCTCCTCTCGAGAGCCAGATTGTCAATTTAACGACTAAACATGGACGCGAAATTTCCCTGGCGCGTGAGATACGATTCGGAATTTAGTCGTTTTTTCGGTTCGAGAACGTATCCGGAGGTACATATTGACTGCAGTGAAAGTAATATTACACCTGGTTTAGTGATAACAACATTTTAAGGAGTGACATTGTAAATCGGAGCGAGGAACTCAATTAAAAGTGTGATGTGCGTTATTGCTAGAAAACGATGGGTTATCGATACGAAAGTGTTTTCTATCCCAAGTGGCCATAATGCTTTATTTGTATTCAATGCTATTTTCTTGTTCTGTGAAGTGTTATTTGCAATAAAACCATATTTACTAGTGCATAAGCGTTTGTTTACTTTCTTGTGACAACCCATTGGGTTCCCCTTAACTAGCTTTAGAATCACGGTCGCAGGGGTAGGTGCAAAAAGACACGTAGTTTGGCAGGCGGTCGCAGGGGTAGTTGCGACAACGTGTACACATGGATGTCCACTCCGGTTTTATCTTGTTCCTCAAATGTTCCACTCAACTAGCATTAGAATCACGGTCACAGGGGTAGGTGCAAAAACACACGTAGTTTGGAAGGCGGCCGAAGGGGTAGTTGCGACAACGTGAATATATGGATGTCCACTCCGGTTTTATCGTGTTCCTCAAAGTGACCGCGTTCCTCAGACCAATTGTCATTTAATTTCCAATTTCTCCTCTTGAGACCAATTTTCAATTTGACATTGACGCGAAATTTTACATGCGCGTGAAATAGGTTTCGAAATTTAGTATTTTTTTCGGTTTGAGAACGAGTCCAAAACAACATTTTGACTGTAGTGAAAGTAATGTCACACCTGGTTCACGGATATCAATATTTAAAGCAGACATTGTAAATTGGAGCGAAGAACTCAATCAGGTTATAGCACTCTTTTATCGAATGGTTACCACTGAACCGATTGCGTTCAAATTTTGTATTCCGGAGCACTTTTTAATTCTCAAAGCGATAAGGTGAGGTAAATTCCGATCCAAAACCTTTTTCAATATAATTTTATTAATTTTAGTATCGAACTGACAGATGAGCACTACATTTATTCGTCAATTGACAACCCACACATTTATTCAATTGTGATCAGATGTTGTCATATAACACAATTGTGATCAGATGTTGTCATATAACACAATTGAAGAAAATGGGATGGGAATTGTATTTCAACAACATATTGGTGGAATTTAAGGCATTAAATTATGTTTGAAATGGCAGATCCCCGATGCTGCTGTAATATATTGTGCAATGACGGGTTCTAGAAGAGCAGCCTTCTTTTCTCTATAAGGGCACCCTTCTATTCTCTAGAGGAGCAACCTTCTATTCTTCAGGTGTGTATTCTATAGAAGGGCATCCTTCCATTCTCTAGGGAAGCATCCTTGTACTCTTCCTTCTACTCTACAGAAGCGTACCCTTCCATACTTGATGATATTTCTATTCATTTGAAGAGTACCCTTCTATCGAATTAAAAAGTGCTCCTCTTGAGAATAGAAGGGTGCCCTTCTATTCTTTGGAAGGGCACCCTTTTATTCTTTACAAGAGCACCCTTCTATTGTTGACAAGGGCACTTTTTTAATTTTTAGAAGTTATTTTCTTCATTTGTGTTATATGACAACATCTGGTCACAATTGAATAAATGTGTGGGTTGTCAATTAACGAATAAATGCAGTGCTCATCTGTCAGTTCGATACCAAAATTAATAAAATTATATTGAAAAAGGGTTTGCATCGGGTTTTCCCTCACCTTATCGGTTTTAGAATTAAAAAGTGCTCCGGAATACAAAATTTGAACGCAATCGGTGCAGCGGTAACCATTCGATAAAAGTGTGCTATAACACTCAATCAAAACTGAAATGTGCACTATTGCTGCGAAACGATGGGTTATCGATGTGAAGGTGTTTTCTATCCTTAATACCATAAAGTGTTATTCGAATTCAATGCTATTTACTAGTTTTGCTAAATATTATTTGCAATAAAATAATATTTACGAATGCATAAGCGTTTGTCTACTTTCGTGTGACAACTAATTATATGTCTTAACCAGCTTTTGAATCAAGGTCGCCGAGGTGGGTGCAAAAAGACACATTGGTTGGCAGGCGGTCGCAGGGGTAGTTGCGACAACGTGTACATAAGGTTGTCCACTCCAGTTTTATCTTGTTCCTCAAAGAGCATAGCCCTTTAAGGAACCGAACAAATTGAGAGGCTCTGCCAAAACTGACGATAGATACAAGCCATATGGTAGCAATTTGCATATGCATTAGTCGGCCTACTATGGACAAGCTTCCGGTAGCTGTCACCCAACTGCGGCATTAGCAAATGCTTATATTTCGTCATATATACTATTTTCCGGATAAAAAACATGACGAACGCATTCCGTGCATGCTATAAATTCACCTTGTATAGCCCATTGTGCTCCTAAATATTCCAAGACGAGCAAATGAAGCACACGTTTTGCACCTTCGACTGATAGCTCAGCGTTGAGATGTAAGCAAACTCCTATAAATTCACTTTGGAAGGCGATAAAAACTAAACGGGTATAAGAACTGAAATAATTTTCACTTCACTAGGAGCGCTATTGTGTTCTCCACGGATCATCTGGATTTCACTGTAGAAATCCGTCTCTAAGCCGTACAAAACCTCGAGTTTTTGTTGGCACCTCCACAATTCTTCATATAACGCCATGTAAGTTAGCCAGCAAAGTCGGCCTACTAATGATCATGTGTTTGGTAGTAAGCGCTGCTGCCATATGGCTTGTATCTATCGTCAGTTTTGGGCTATGCTCATACATACTCCATAGGAAATGATTTGACCCAAAACTGATGATAGATACAAGCCATATGGTAGCAATTTGCATATGTATTAGTCGGCCTACTATGGACAAGCTCCCGGTAGCTGTCACCCAACTGCGGCATTAGCAAATGCTTATATTTCGTCATATATACTATTTTCCGAATATAAATCGTGCCGAACGCATTCCGTGCATGCTATAAATTCACCTTGTATAGCCCATTGTGCTCCTAAACTTTCCAAGACGAGCAAATGAAGCACACGTTTTGCACCTTCGACTGATAGCTCAGCGTTGAGATGTAAACAAACTCCTATTCATTCACTTTGAAAGGCGATAAAAACTAAACGGGTATAAGAACTGAAATAATTTTCACTTCACTAGGAGCGCTATTGTGTTCTCCGCGGACCATCTGGATTTCACTGTAGAAATCCGTCCCTAAACCGTACAAAATCTCGAATTTTTGTTGGCACCTCCACAATTCTTCATATAACGCCATGTAAGTTAGCCAGCAAAGTCGGCCTACTAATGGTCATGTGTTTGGTAGTAAGCGCTGCTGCCATATGGCTTGTATCTATCGTCAGTTTAGATTTGACCACGTTCTTAGCCCGTTTGTCATTTCATTTCCAACAACTTCCAATTTCTCCTCTCGTGAGACCGATCGTCAATTTGACGACTAAACATGGATGCGAAATTTACCTGGTGTGTGAGATATGATTTGGAATTTAGTCGTTTTTTCGGTTCGAGAACGTGTCCGAAGGGATAACAACATATTACAAAGTGACATTGCAAATCGGGGTTACAGCACTCTTTTATCGAATGGTTACCGCTGCACCGATCGCGTTCAAATTTTGTATTCCGGAGCACTTTTTAATTCTAAAACCGATAAGGTTGAGGAAAAATCCAATCCAAAACCTTTTTCAATATAATTTTATTAATATTAATTACGAACTGACAGATGAGCACTACATTTATTCGTCAATTGACAACCAACACATTTTTTCAATTGTGATCAGATGTTGTCATATAACACAATTGAAGAAAATGGGATGGGAATTGTATTTCAATACCATTTTCGTGGAATTTAAGGCATTAAATTACATTTGAAATGGCAGATCCCCGATGCTGCTGTAATATATTGTGCAAGGACGGGTTCTCGAAGAGCAGCTTTTTTTCTCTAGAAGGGCATCCTTCTATTCTCTAGAGGAGCACCCTTCTATTGTCTAGAGGAGCAACCTTCTATTCTTTAGGTGCGTATTCTATAGAAGGGCATCCTACTATTCTCTAGGGAAGCATCCTTGTACTCTTCCTTCTACTCTATAGAAGGGTACCCTTCTATACTTTATGATACCCTTCTATTCATCTGCAGAGTACGCTTCTATCGAATAGAAAAGTGCTCCTCTTTAGAATAGAAGGGTGCCCTTCTATTCTTTAAGAGGGTACCCTTCTATTCTTTGGAAGGGCACCCTTCTATTCTTGACAAGGGCACCTCTTTAGTTTTTAGAAGTTATTTTCTTCAATTGTGTTATATGACATCTGGTCACAATCGAATAAATGTGTAGGTTGTCAATTGACGAATGATTGTAGTGCTCATCGTCAGTTCGATACTAAAATTAATAAAATTATATTGAAAACGGTTTTGGATCGGATCTTTCCTCACCTTTTCGGTTTTAGAATTAAAAAGTGCTCCGGAATACAAAATTTGAACGCAATCGGCGCAGCGATGACCATTCGATAAAAGAGTGCTATGACCGCAAATCGGAGCGAGGAAGTCTATTAAAAGTGTGATGTTCGTTATTGCTAGAAAACGATGGGTTATCGATACGAATGTGTTTTCTATCCTAAGCCAGAGCATATCTACTAAATAGCAGCTGCAATTAGAACTAATTTTTTTTCCTACATTACTTATGGAATAGAGAGAATTAGACTAAAAGTGTGTATGTATGGTAAAAAAAACTTGAATTTGCTTGCAATTTTACCAACACAAGGTAAACTTTAATCTGTCTTTTACACGTTTATTTGCCTCTCTTTTCATTTTGACAGCTCCTCGATTGCAGGTGCTAGTTAGTATATATGCTCTGCCTAAAGGATAATGTTTAATTTGTATTGAATGCTACTACATTATAGAAAACACATTCGTATCGATAGCCCATCGCTTTCTAGCAATAACCCACGTTATGCTTTCAATTGAGTTCCTTGCTCCGATTTGCAATGTCACTCCATAAAATGTTGTTATCCCTAAACAAGGCGTAATATTACTTTGACTGCAGTCAATATGTACCTTCGGACTCGTTTTCGAACCGAAAAAACGACTAAATTCCGAATTGTATCTCACACCTCAGATCATTTTCACGTCCATGTTTAGTCGTCAAATTGACAATCGGACTCCCGAGAAGACAAGCTGAAAATGATTGGAAATGAAATGACAATCAGGCTCAGATAGTGGTCATATCATTTCCTATGGAGTTTATATGAGCATAGCCTCTCCATTTGTTTCGTTCCTCAAAGTGGAGAGCTTGGAACAGGCAGCATACAGGAACGGCCCGGTGCTAATGGAACACTGATATTTCTTGTCATTATATCTCGCTGTCAATAAGGAGATATCTCCATATAATCTATGATTTTTCTGCATTCGCTGTTAAATTCGGCTGTGAAAACGCGTAAACCAAGTCGTTTGTGATGTAATTTTTGTGTCCAAACCAGTGATAATTAATGATTTGTGCATTGTTAATTAACAAGACAATAAGGGACAATTTCGCGGTTAGACTGCAAGTGAGAAAACTTTATATTTCGACTGAAAAGTAGGAAAATGCAATGAAGTTTCTAAAATCATGTGCATTGTGAAAATATGCTATAATAGAATGCACCGTCAGCCCACAGGAGTATCATTTCATAGGTTAGTATCAGTTTAAAACGTAGAAACTAAAATACAATATTCAAAAGTGTTTTTTCACTCAAAATCACTGCTTCCAATTCATGCATGATTATGTTGAAATTTCGGGGTTGACCATATTATTCGATTAGTTTTCGCGCAGTTACGCCTGAATTTCGGGGCAATTTTTCGCTACCATATTGCATGAATAATTTAATCGATGAAATCAATTTTATTTTCTTTTTCCAAAAATCTGTTAGAAATAATTAATAGACAGCGATTGGTAAACTGTTTACTGTCATGAATCTCATCTGGATTTCAGACATATTTTTATGTTTGCAGGCAAGTGCAATCAGCTTAGTGACAGTATAGATTTCAAGTGCTTCTCAGGGTTGGGAAGCTATTTCATTCTCGAATGCGGAAAGCAGAATCCCGCTGTTGTCATTATTATTCTCTTAACTTAAGGCATTCTTACAATCTTTGGAAGAAGTCTTTATACCCAAAGTTGTCAAAAGATTCAATGCAATATTTTACAGACGATATGTGGATGACTGTTTCATTGTGTTTGACTCATAAGAAAATACATCAGATGAACTACTTACCTAAATGAATGAAATTCACCCGAGTATAAAGTCCACTATGGAAAAAGAAACAAACGGACAACTCAACTATATGGACCTAACTGTAACACGGGAACAAACACGATTGGACTACAAAATATACAGAAAACCAACCACAACTGATCAAACCATGCATGAAACATCTAACCATCCCGCACAACATAAGCTAGCAGCGTATAGATCAATGGTGCAGAGGCTTCACTCCATCCCCATGACACCTACTAACTACTCCAACGAACTAAACAACATTTACAGAATAGCTAATAATAACGGATACAAAAGATGTAACAATTACAAACTCGTCACACAGTACAAACAAAAACAGGAACGCCAACAGACTGAAACTCATAAGAACGACAAACAGTGGGTATCGTTAACATACGTGGGCAAAAAGACATACAAACCATCAAACATCCTTAGGAAATACAAATTGCAAACTGCACGCAAAACGAACAACAACATTGGAAACAAACTGAAACCAAAACGGAATGATACATCAATATACGAAAACAGCGGCATATACAAACTGACATGCAAGGACTGTGACATGGAATATATAGCAAGGACAACACGAAAACTACCGACAAGATACAAAGAGCACTTAAGATCTTTTTTATACAACAAGGCAGACTCCAATTATGCGACGCACCTACAAAACCACGCACATGAGCCCGACGCTATGACAAACTCTATGGAATTGCTACACAAACAAAGCAAAGGACCGAGACTTGACATCCTAGAAAGGCTTGAAATTTATAAACATAGAAAGACAGACGGTGATATTATCAACGAACAACTTGTTACCAATTCCGACGCAATTTTCTCAGTATTAACCACACTCTTAGACGAAAACGGAAACGAGATGAAACAGAACAAACGGACAGCCAGCAAGCAAAAAAACAAAAACATTATATAGCAATATAATTTAACCTCCTGATCTCATTACCCATCCACTAATTACCCATCCGCTAATTACCCATCCGCTTATTACCCATTCGCTAATTACCCATCCGCTTAACCCATCCTACGACTATATAAAGTCGTTCCCTTCAACACATCCTTTAGACACTGAAGATGACTCAAAGTAGTCGCAACGCGTCTGCTCACACAACTAAGCAAGGCCCGACGGCTTTTAAAGAAAAAAAAAGTAGGCATGTACTTCCTAAATGCCATTTAAATATTATTATTGAATTTTCAAATGATTAAAAATAATTCCGAAATTAATAGTCTTTATATTAACAAGCAGAAGGATATATGAACTCTTGAAAAAGATACTTTGTATAAAAAATGCAATTTTTGTATTAAAACTATCGATCAATTTTATAGCCTACATCAACGAGATAAATTTCCTATCGAGGCGGAGTGTAATTCATTCAAAGAGAATCGTTGGAATTTCAGGGCAAATTGATGGTGTGAGAAATCCTACTGTTATAGGCGACATAGCCAATAGTATGCTTAAATTTGTTATCTCGTATCAATTACAATTAAATCAGGATCACATCTAGCTAATTCTTCATTTCGATCAGGTCTCGGCTATATCGCTATAGCTGATCAAGTCTCCACTATATTGCTAGCTGTAAGGCAATTTACTGCAAGTTACGAGAAACTTTTATTTCGAGTCCAGCTTCATTTCATCATTGTACCGACGTAGCGATACTATCTAAAATAACTCTAAATAGTGTACATAAAAATGAACAAGTGGTATGCGTTGGACAGCAACTCTTTGTTGCATATGGTGAGCACATAAACAACAAATAACACGTCAGCTTGTTGATTAAGCTTATAGTAGAAAAATATATTAACACAAAATACTATTTCATTGCGAAATAAAAATCTGAATAAATTTCTGTTAGGTGATATCTCAACAAATTAATTCACCTCTCCTAGGAGTGGAACCTCATTTCAAATTCTGTCATCATTTCCAGATGCACCACGAACGTTGCTCTTTTGATTTAATTTTCAAAGAGTGTAGTTTAAAGGGGGAGCTAAAATTTAGAAAATTTTGAATATTTAAAAGTTAACTGCCATTGCATAATTGATTGATAATGTTCCTATTTCAGACTTGAATAGTTTGCAAAACATTATTTAGATAAAAACAATCCTCGCTGGGACATTAAATAAGCAAAAACTAAATCTGTTTCTTAGGTAATTACAAATTCAACTACTACTGAAATTATACTCGTTCATTCTTTAATTCTTTTTCACCTCCCTTTTCCTTTCATAACCAGGCCTTGGAACGTCTTCGGTGGAATTAAGGTGAAACGTTTAATCGTTGGGCATGATCTTCGCCATGTGTGAAAGAATTACATGCCTTTAAGGTGTACTAATTTGTTGAGATATCTATTAACAGAAGTTTATTCTTAATTTTAATTTGCAATGGAATAAGTTATAAGCTTAATCAACAAGCTGAAACGTTGTTTGTTGTTCATGTGCTCACCATATGCAACAGAGAGTTGCTTTTCGATGCATGCCACTTGAACAATTTTTAGTATACTATTTAGAGTTATTTTAGATAGTATCGTTTTGTCGGTACAATGATGAATTGAACCTGGACTCGAAATAAAAGTTCCTCGTAACTTGCAGTAAATTGCCTTACAGTTAGTATATTGCCATACCAAAGACTTGATTGAATGGATAAAAATGGCTTGATGTGATCTTGATTTAATTTATACGTGGGAACAAATTTAAGCATGCTATTGGCTATGTCGTCTATTACAGTTGAATTTCTCAAACCAGCAATTAATCCTAAAAATCCAACGATTCTCTTTGAATGAATTATACGGCGCTATGATAACAAATTTATTTCGTTGATGTAGGCTTTAAAATTGATCGAAAGATTTAATACAAAATTTTAATTATTTGTACAAGGCATCTTCATATATCCTTCTGCTTGTTGATATTAAGACTATTTATTTCGGAATTATTTTAAATCATTACAAAATTCAATAATAATATTGAAATGGCATTTAGGAAATATATGCCTACAGTTAAAATAATAATACTGATAACTCCGGGATTCTGCTTACTGCTTTCGAGGTTGAAATAGCTTCCCCACCCTGAGAAGCACTTGAAATCAATACTGTGGCTAAGCTGATTGCACTTGCCTGCAAAAATAAAAATATGTCTGAGATCCAGATGAGATTCATAAAAGTAAACAGTTTACCGATTGCCGTCCACTGATTATTTTTTCATCTTCATATACTCGTATGTTCAATATCATTTAACAGACTCCTGAAAAAGAAAATAAAATTGATTTCATCGATAAATTATTCATGCAATATGGTAGCGAAAAATTGCCCCCAAAACTAAGACGGTACTCTGCGAAAACTAATCGAATAATATGGTCGTCCCCGAAATTTCAACATAATCATGCATGAATTGGAAGCAGTGATGGCTGTTGGCTATTATATAATTTTATCTTTGCATTTTCCTACTTTTCCGTCGAAATATAAAATTTTCTCACTTGCAGTCTAACCGCGAAATTGTCCCTTATTGTCTTGTTAATGAACAACGCATAAATCACACTGATTTTAGCATCAAAATTACCCAGGAAAAGAGTTTGCTTACTTGTTTTCACAGCCGAGTTTGAAAACGAATCCAAAATAATCATATGACAATTTGAAGGTATCTGCTTATCGACAGCGAGAAATAATGACAAGCAAAATCAGTGTTCCATTAGCATCAAGCCGTTCCTATTAGCCACTGTTTCAAGGCACTGGTTAATTAAATAATACTGGAGTGGGCAACCACCCAACCGCGTGGTCGCAACAACCCCCGCGACCATTTTTTCTACTGCTAAGCTCTTGTTTACAAGCGTAGAGGGAGCCAAATTGCACAAGCGAACATGGCTGCAGCTCAATGAAAGAAATGTTTAAACGATCCAAAAAATATGCCTTCTATTTGAAAAACCTTCACCATTATGAAGAAAACATGCAAAACATTAACATATCGATTCTAATTTATACACGAATTTCACAGTGTCACATGTTAAAGTTATTTGGATCACAAAGCATAATAGAAAGTTTAAACACTTGGAATGAAGTTGATCAGAAACACTTTTCACTGTTTTAATATCCGAAAAAATTCGCGACGAAAGTTGCAATTTGCCATTTTGGCGTTCAATTTAAATCAGTCAACTTGACAGACAGATCCAATTGAGTGAGCTTCTGGAACAATAAAGTGAGCGGCAAGAGGTGGAGGGAGAGGATATGACAGACAGACCCTTTGGAAGAGAGCAGAAACCGGTCGCATGTTCTCTTATCCGTTTTATATAAGCTTAGCCCATCTAGTCTTATTCATCTGAGAGTAGGAATGGGTCGCATGTCGTCCTATCGGTTTTATATGAGCAACCTTATTGTTTGAACTTTGAGGAACAAAATATAACCGGAGTGGACATCCACATGTACACGTTGTCGCAACAACCTCTGCGACCGCCTGACAAACTACGTGTCTTTTTGCACCACCCCTGCGATCGTGATTCAATAAACTGGTTAAGGGGAACCTTTGAGGAACAAGATAAAACCGGAGTGGACATCGATGTGTACACGTTGTCGCAACTACCCCTGCGACCGCCTGCCAAACTACGTGTCTTTTTGCACCTTCCCCTGCGACCGTGATTCTAAAGCTAGTTAAGGGGAACCCAATGGGTTGTCACAAGAAAGTAAACAAACGCTTATGCACTCGTAAATATCATTTTATTGCAAATAACATTTCACAGAACAAGAAAATAGCATTGAATACAAATAAAGCACTATGGCCACTTAGTATAGAAAACACTTTCGTATCGATAACCCATCGTTTTCTAGCAATAACGCACATTACACTTTTAATTGAGTTCCTCGCTCCGATTTACAATGTCACTCCTTAAAATGTTGTTATCCCTAAACCAGGTGTAATATTACTTTCACTACAGTCAATATGCACCTCCGGACACGTTCTCGAACCGAAAAAACGACTAAATTCCGAATCGTATCTCACGCGCCAGGTAAATTTCGCGTCCATGTTTAGTCGTCAAATTGACAATCTGGCTCTCGAGAGGAGAAATTGTGGAAATTATTGGAAATGAAATGACAATCATGCTCAGAAGGTGGTCGTATCATTTTCTATGGAGCTTATATGAGCATAGCCTCTCCATTTGTTCCGTTCCTCAAAGAGGGGAACCCAATGGGTTGTCACAAGAAAGTAAACAAACGCTTATGCACTCATAAAGATGATTTTATTATAAAGTACACTTCACAAAACCAGAAAATAGCATTGAATATATATATAACATTATGGCTACTTAGAATAGAAAACACTTTCATATCGCTAACCCATCGTTTTCTAGCAATAACGCACATTACACTTTGAATTGAGTTCCTCGCTCCGAATACAATGTCACTCCTTAAAATGTTGTTATCCCTAAACCAGGTGTGATATTACTTTCATTACAGTGAATATGTACCTTCGGACACGTTCTCGAACCGAAAAAACGACTAAATTCCGAATCGTATCACAGGCGCCAGGTATATTTCGCGTCCATGTCTAGTCGTCAAATTGACAATCGGTCTCCCGAAAGGAGAAATTGGAAATTATTGGAAATGAAATGACAATCAGGCTTAGAACGTGCTCATATCCATTGAGTAATTAAATAATACTGGAGTGGACAACCACGTGACAATATGGTTGCAGCAACCCCTGCGACCACTTTTCCTACTGCTACGCTCTTGTTTACAACCTCAGAGAGAGCCAAATTGCACAAGCAAACATGGCTGCTGCTCAATGTAAACAAATTTTAATACAATACCAAAAATTTGCTTTCTATTAGAAAAACCTTCAGCATTGTATGAAAAACATACAAAACATTAGTATAATAACTACTCACTTGTGAAAACAAACACGTCCAGATCCTTTTCCACTATGATTTTTTCACAAAGGCACTACACATTTCATTTTGAAATTCTAAGTTAATTACACAGTGTCACACATTAAAGTCACTTGAATCACAAACTCCAATCGAATGTTTAAACACTTGGAACGAATTTAGATCGTGAACACTTTCCACAGTTTTAATGTCGGATAAAATTCGCGACGAAACTTGCAAATCGGCCAATTTGGCG
Organism: Odontomyia ornata; assembly: GCA_963969285.1. Classification (NCBI taxonomy): domain Eukaryota; kingdom Metazoa; phylum Arthropoda; class Insecta; order Diptera; family Stratiomyidae; genus Odontomyia; species Odontomyia ornata. The sequence continues at coordinate 184,816,145 of OZ017739.1, forward strand.
TCCAATTTGCATCAGTCAACTTGACAGTCAGTTCACACCTAGTCAGCTTTTGGAACAAGAAAGTGACCAGCAAGAGGCAGACGGGGAGGAAATGACAGACTGTTCACTTGGAAGAGAGTAGAAAACGGTCACATGCTCTCTCATGCATTTTATATGAGCTTAGCCCATCCAGTTCTAATCAATCTTAGGGCATATCATTTCCTATGGAGTTTATATGAGCATAGCCCTTTGAGGAACGGAACAAATGGAGTGGCTATGTTCATATAAGCTCCATAGAAAATGATGCGACCACCTTCTGAGCATGATTGTCATTTCATTTCCAATAATTTCCACAATTTCTCCTCCCGAGAGCCAGATTGTCAATTTGACGACTAAACATGGACGCGAAATTTACCTGGCGCGTGAGATACAATTTGGAATTTAGTCGTTTTTTCAGTTCGAGAACGTGTCCGGAGGTACATATTGGCTGTAGTGAAAGTAATATTACACCCGGTTTAGGGATAACAACATTTTAAGGAGTGACATTGTAAATCGGAGCGAGGAACTCAATAAAAAGTGTAATGTGCGTTATTGCTAGAAAACGATGGGTTATCGATACGAAAGTGTTTTCTATCCTAAGTGGCCATAATGCTTTATTTGTATTTAATGCTATTTTCTTGTTCTGTGAAGTGTTGTTTGCAATAAAACCATATTTACGAGTGCATAAGCGTTTGTTTACTTTCTTGTAACAATCCATTGGGTTCCCCTTAACTAGCTTTAGAATCACGGTCGCAGGGGTAGGTGCAAAAAGACACGTAGTTAGGCAGGCGGTCGCAGGGGTAGTTGCTACAACGTGTACACATGGATGTCCACTCCGGTTTTATCTTGTTCCTCAAAGGCATAGCCTCTCCATTTGTTCCGTTCCTCAAAGGTTTTGAATAGTGAATAAGACGGAAAGGGAATGATAATTGTATCCTTTGAGAATGGAGCACTGGAGTGGAGCATCACCTCAAATTCTGCCATCATTTCCAGATGTGCCACGATCGTCGCTTTTTTGATTTGGGGGGGATTTGCACAGCAAACTCACCGGCAATACTGGAAAATTGTTTGAACACGTTGAATCGGTGTGTGAAGTGACGAAATCGAAATTAAACTTCACCATATGCACCTGTCATTCCACCATTCATAATTCAAGGAAGTGTCAGAGCGCTCGTTAGCAACTACTATCTCATTCTGATTCCTCAAGCGACACCTTTGTGTCGTCAAGGTTCCTTAAATTTGTTTTCTAATTTTGAAGAACAGGTATATATTTAATTATATAGATTTAGATGTGTTTTTTTGTAAATTAAAGTTCGTTGATACACCTAGTGTCTTTTGCTACTAGATTGTTGATTCGGGTGCAGCCTAAGCAGGGAATGCTTTGTACCTAGCAAAACAGCAAAGTAAGATATAATAATAAATTAAACTTTGTAGATTCACCTAAAATAAATGTTTTTTGTTTCCAGGTTACCGATTGGGGTGTAGGCTGAGCAAGGAATGCTATGTTCCTGGCAAACCGACAAAGTAAGGTATAATTATAAATCAAATTTTGTAGATTCACCTAATGCAAAGGTTATTGTTTGTACGCTAATGATTGGGATGCAGGCTAATCAAGGAATGCTATGTTCCTAGCAAACCGACAAAGTAAGATAAAATTACAAATCATATTTTGTAGATTCACGACATGCAAAGGTTTTTGCATCTAGGTTGTTGATGGAGGTCAAGGCTGACCAAGGAATGCTACCTTCCTAGCATATCGACAAAGTGAGATAAAATTATATATCAAATGTTGTAGATTCACCTACTACCAAGGTTTTTGCTTCTAGGTTGTTGATTGGTGTGCAGGCTAACCACGGAATGCTATGTTCCTAGCAAAGTAAATTTTAAATTAAATCTTCTAGATTCGCCATATGTTAAGGGTTTTTGTTTCTAGGTTGTTGATTGGGGCGGAGGCTGGACAAGAAATGCCACGTACCTGTAAAAATTACAAAGTAAGATAAAACGATGACTCCAATTTTGTAGATGCACTAAATGTAGATGCATTTTGTTTCTATGTTGTTGGTGGGGGTGTAGGCTAACGCAAGGAACGCTATGTTCCTGGCAAACCGACCAAGTAAGGTGAAATTATAAATCAAATTTTGTAGATTCACCTAATGCAAAGGTTTTCGTTTCTAAGTTGTTAATTGGGGTGGAGGCTGGGCAAGGAATGCCACGTACCTACAAAAATTACAAAGTAAGATATAACGATGAATTCAATTTTGTAGATGCATTTAATGTAGATGTTTTTTGTTTCTAGGTTGTTGATTGGGGCGTACGATGACGCAAGGAATGCTACGTTCCTAGCAAACCGACAAAGTGAGATGCAATTATAAATCAAATTTTGTAGATTCACCTAATACAAGGTTTTTTTCGAGGTTGTTGATTGGGGTGTGGACTAACCAAGGAAGGCTATGTTCTTAGCAAACCGACAAAGTGAGATAAAATTATAAATCAAATTTTGTAGATTCATCTAATGCAAAGGTTTTCGTTTCTAGGTTGTTGATTGGGGTGGAGGCTGGGCAAGGAATGCCACGTGCCCACAAACATTACAAAGTATGATATAAGGATGACTCCGAATTTGTAGGTGCACTCAATGTAAATGTTTTTTGTTTCTAGGTTGTTGATTGGGGTGTAGGCGTACCGAGGGATGCTCCGTTCCTAGCGAACCGGCAAGGTTAGACAAAATTATATATCAAATTTCGTAGATTCACCTATTGCAAAGGCTTTTGCTTCGAGGTTGTTGATTGGGGTCTAGGCTTACCAAGGAATGCTTTGTTCCTAGCAATCTGACAAAGTGAGATAAAATTAAAATTTTAAATTCACTGAATGTAAAGGCGCTTGTTTCTACGTTGTTGATTGGGGTGTAGGCTAACGCAAGGGATGCTATGTTCCTAGCAAACCGACAAAGTGAGATAAAATTATACATCAAATTTTGTACATTCACCTAATGCAAAGGTTTTCGTCTCGACGTTGTTGATTGGGGGGGAGGCTCGGCAAGGAATGCCACGTACCTACAAAAATTACAAAGTAAGATATAACGATGAACTACATTTTGTCGATGAACTTAATGTAAATGTTTTTTATTTCGAGGTTGGTGATAAGGGCGGGGACTGAGCAAGGAATGCCACGTGGCTACAAAAATTACAAAGTAAGATATTATGATGACTCCAATTTTGTAGATGCACTTAATGTAAACGTTTTTTGTTTCAAGGTTGTCAATTGGGGCGGAAGCTGGGCAAGGAATGCCACGTACCTACAAAAATTACAAAGTAAGATGTAACGATGACTCCAATTTTCAAGATGCACTTAATTAAACGTTTTTTGTTTCTAGGTTGTTATTGGGGTGTAGGCTAATGCAAGAAATGCTATGTTCCTGGCAAACCGACAAAGTAAGGTCAAATTATAAATCAAATTTTGCAGATTCACCTAATGCAAAGGTTCTTGTTTCTACGTTGTTGATTGGGGCGGAGGCTTAACAAGGAATTCTATGTTCCTAGCAAGCCGACAAAGTGATACAAAATTATAAATCAAATTTTGTAGATTAACCTAATGCAAAGGTTTTTGCTTCCAGGTTTTTTGATTGGGGTGTGGGCTAACCAAGGAATGCGATGTTCCTAGCAAACCAACAAAGTGAGACAAAATTATAAATCAAATTTTGTAGATTCACCTAATGCAAAGGTTTTCGTTTCGAGGTTATTGATTGGGGCGGAGGCTGGGCAAGGAATGCCACGTACCTACAAAAATTAAAAAGTAAGATATAACGATGAGTTCAATTTTGTAGATGCACTTAATGTAGATGGTTTTTGTTTCTACGTGGTTGATTAGGGCGTACGCTAACGCAAACCGATAAAGTGAGTCGAATTTGTAAATCAAATTTTGTAGATTCACTTAATGCAAAGGTTTTTGTTTCTATGTTGTTGATTGGGGTGTAGGCTTATCAAGGGATGCCATCTACCTAGCAAACCGACAAAGTGAGATAAAATTATAAATCAAATTTTGTAGATTCACCTAATGCAAAGGTGCTTGTTTCTACGTTCTTGGTTGGGGTGTAGGCTTACCAAGGAATGCTATGTTTCTAGCAAACCGACAAAGTGATATAAAATTATACATCAAATTTGGTGGATTCACCTAATGCAAAGGTTTTCGTTTCTAGGTTGTTGATTGGGGCGTAGGCTAACACGAGAAATGCTATGTTCCTAGCAAACCGTCAAAGTGAGATAAAATTATAAATCAAATGTTGTAGATTTACCTAATGCAAAGGTTTTCTTTTCTAGGTTGTTGATTGGGGTGGAGGCTGGGCAAGGAATGCCACGTACCTTCAAAAACTACAAAGTAAAATATAACGATGACTCCAATTTTGTAGATGCACTTAATGTAAATGGTTTTTGTTTCTACGTTGTTGATTCGGGTGTAGGCTTACCAAGGAATGCTATGTTCCTGGCAAACCGACAAAGTGAGACAAAACTATAAATCAAATTTTGTAGATTCACCTAATGCAAAGGTTTTCGTTTTTAGGGTGTTGATTGGGGCGTAGGCTTACTAAGGAATGCTACGTTCCTAGCGAACCGACAAAGTAAGATAAAATTATATACCAAATGTTGTAGATTCACCTAATACAAAAGTGTTTCGTTTCTATTCTGTTGATTGGGGCGGACGCTGGCGAAGAATGCCACGTACCTACAAAAATTACAAAGTAAGATATAACGATGACTACACTTTTGTAGATGCACTTAATTTTTAATGTTTTTGTTTCTAGGTTGTTGATTGGAGTGTAGGCTAACGCAAGGGATGCTATGTTCCTAGCAAACCGACAAAGTAAGGTAAAATTATAAATTAAATTTTGCGCATTCACCTAATGCAAAGGTTTTTGCTTCGAGGTTGTTGATTGGGGTATAGGCTTACCAAGGAATGCTACGTTCCTAGCGAACCGACAAAGTAAGATAAAATCATACATCAAATGTTGTAGATTCACCTAATACAAAGGTTTTTCGTTTGTATTCTGTTGATTGTGGCGGGCGCTGGGCAAGGAATGCCACGTACCTACAAAAATTACGAAGTAAGATATAACGATGACTCCAATATTGTAGATGCATGATTTTTATTTCTGGGTTGTTGATTGGATAGTAAGCTAACGCAAGGAATGCTATGTTCCTAGCAAAGCGACAAAGTGAGATAAAATTATAAATCAAATTTTGTAGATTAACGTAATGCAATGGTTTCTGCTTCCAGGTTGTTGATTGGGGTGTATGCTTACCAATGAATGCTATGTTCCTAGCAAACCAACAAAGTAAGATAAAATTATAAATCAAATGTTGTAGATTCACCTAATGCAAATGTTTTCATTTCCAGGTTGTTGATTGGGGTGTGGGCAAACCAAGGACTCCAATTTTGTAGATGCACTTAATGTAAATGTTTATTGCTTCTAGCTTGTTGATTGGGGTGTAAGCTGACGCAAGGAATGCTATGTTCCTAGCAAACTGACAAAGTAAGGTAAAATTATAAATCAAATTTTGCAGATTCATCTTATGCAAAGATTCTCGTTTCGAGATTGTTGATTGGGGTGTAGGCTTACCAAGAAATGCTATGTTCCTAGCAAACCGACAAAGTGAGATAAAATTATAAATCAAATTTTGTAGTTTCACCTAATGCAAAGGTTTTTGCTTTGAGGTTGTTGATTCGGATGTGGGCAAACCAAGGAATGCTATGTTCCTAGCAAACCAACAAAGTGAGATGAAATTATAAATCAAATTTGGTAAATTCGTCTAACGCAAAGGTTTTTCGTTTCTAGGCTATTGATTGTGGCGGAGGCTGGGCAAGGAATGCCACGTACGTACAAAAATTACGAAGTATGATATAGCGATGACTCCAGTTTTGTGGATGCACTTAATATAAATGTTTCTTGTTTCTAGGCTTTCTATTCGGGTGTAGGCCACCTAAGCAATGCTATGTTGCTAGCAAACCGACAAAGTAAGGTTAAAATTATATATCGAATTTTTTAGATTCACGTAATGTGAATGTTTTTCGCTTGTAGTGTGTTGATTATGGTATAAGCTCATCGAAGATGAAAAATCGTTTTCAGGTTTTTCTTGTTTGTTTAAATCCCTTAATTTTTAGCCAAGGTGATTATGTTAACACTTTATAACTCAAATTTACCTGCAGGAAAATTGATTATTCAGTGTGACAAGCTTATCAAATATAACAATTCTTAATTTAATTCCAAAGGCCAGTCAAGATTCGAGTAAATGAAACATTCTGGCAATCCAGGAAACGGATTGGACTGGAAGTAGTATTCAAGATAAGAGATCGCACGCAATACTAAAAGTGGGAAGGCTGCTGAAAAGCGAGAATTTGGAGTGCATTTCGTTGTAGATACGGAGTTCAAATCGCACGTTATAAATTTTAAGGCAATGAATGAGCGGTTGTGTGCGGTCCATATAAAAGCGAACTTCTTCAAAATTTGGCTGATTGACGTCCACTCCCCAAAGAAAAGGACGAACAAACGAGAGTCACTGTAGAGCTACAAAGAAGAAGTTTAATCAAGAAGAAGAAGTTTAATTAAATTACAAAGGCATTGTCAGAATTTTTTAGTTTTTTGTAGATGAATGTTGTACTTGACTTAAAGAAATACTTTTAAAAGTGTGATGAATCTGAGTCAATTTTGAAGCTTTTTGATATCTTGATGATATAAATGTAGGGGAATCTCCCAATTGGTTTACGTAGCAAAGTAATCTGAGTAAATATTGAATTTTCATATGCATTCCGTAATACATTCGAAACGAGTAATTTTGGTAGGTGGCCGTAGGGCGTAGGGAAGTTTCAAAATGTAAATTTGCCATCCAAAGTTTTAACGCAAGCTTTCTTAGAATGAAAATTCATGTAGCAAAAGAAAAGAAATTTTAATGAAATTTTTCAAATAAAAAGCGAATTTAAAACATATAGATTTTTTAAAAAAGTGTTAAAAAACTATCCATCTATATTGAAAGGAAATCAAATATGATGCAAAGGCAACCAAGATATTGAAGACAAGAATATCGACAGCAATTACTACGACAATCACGCACAAGTGAGCGAAAATCACTTGAAACTGCTGTGGCGTTTAGTATGACGTGAGCGCATAGAAAGCAAATGACAGAGCAGGCAAGGTCAGAAATTGAAAAGAAAATTAAGAAACCGAGCGACCCAAAGCTGCTGAAAAACTATGGTGGAGAATTAAAACCTTGGGATGCCTGCTCTAGGCAACGCGCAGGACAAAATTCTCACCCTTGACGATCCGAAGAAGAGCGGTTTTAAAGGAGACTGAAACAATTTCAAAGTGAGTTAAAGCCCCCTGTGATGTATAAAAGAACCTAAGAAGAGGAATAAAATTCAGTCCCATCATTAATGAGCTCCTGAGATAGGTGATTAGACTCAGGTGTCTGAGTGAAGGAGAGGATCAAACCACTAAGCCTTCTAGCAGAGTTCCAGTCTTCACAGCACGAATTAACGGTAAGGGGAGGAAGTACCGCCGATAAATATGTTCGGGCAGTATAGAAGTTCGATGGTCCTTCTCTTAGTGGCTGAACAGAAAATTAAATACATTTAAACTAAGAAAATAAACTTTGATAAAATTAATATCAGAAATGAACCACTGATTGACTTCAAATCAGCTAGAGAGAATTCAAATAATGGGAAAATTCCACACTGCACGGAAAAACCTTACCTTTCCGTTGAATAACCTGGAAGATGGGGAAAATAAAGTTTAGTTCCATGAGATGTTAGAGTAAGCGGCACCTACATTGCACAAACTGGTAAAGTAATTTTGCGTCTGGCGCTGAAGGTGGTCGGCAATACCGACCAAAATGCATACGTATGCTTTAGAATCAAACACATCTGTAACATCTTGGTTTAATATAAACTAGATTATTTGCGGTCCATAAGGGTGAAAAATCTTTTCAAATTTAATCGATACCAACACAATAGTGTTCATCTGACAGGTTAAACTGTTAGAGAAAAGGTTCTGAATTTCCCAGTAAGGAGATCAACAATTAATGGGAAAATGTAACATTTCTAATCAGTAAAATTTTCAAAAGTCCGTGTGCCCTTCAACAGATAAAACAATTTATTGATGATTATAACTTTGAATCAATTGAAAAGTACGTAAGACTTTAAAAAACTTTCATTTAAAAAGAAATATCCGAAAATTCTAAATTCCTATATTAAAATAAAAACAATAGTAACAAGCTTATTTTTAAGCTTAGCTATTCCAAGCATAATGAAAAGTTAAAATAACTAATTAAAATTAAATTTTTTGATGATTCTTTTCATGGGGTGCTAAGCATGTTCTTCGTGATGGGGTGCTAAGTATGTTCTCCAGCAAGAAAGAGAAAAATTATCAACCATAATTATAATCAAGTAATAACCAGCTGTCATATTTGTAGTATTCCTGTTGCTTATAGGAAAATAAAAATGAATTGTAAAAGAAGAAACCTTCGTTCTACTTCCTCCAAGATTTCATACAGTATCGTAGCGAATAACCTCGGCTAATAACCTTTTTCTGTTTGTAGTAGTTGCTCTCACTAGGAATGGAGGGTCCTTGTATGTTGGCTTCACCTTCTGGACCTGAAGACAGATTAGGAGGGATACTGGGGGTACCAATTCACCTGGGTGCCCAACTTTCTTTTTTGCATTAAAAGTTTCTTATCGAGGACGAGGTAAATTTTTGACAGCGTGCAGGGAACAGGACCGGTAAGTGCTAGGAAACAAGAGACCTTTAGATATCGTGCCTGCGCTCACAAGCATTTTTGTTCTGGGATTGGTGTTTACTCACTCTAGAAGACATGTATGTGAGGAAATAATTTGTAGTGCAACTTGGTGCCAGAAGAAAGAATCCACCTCATGAAACTTCAGATGCTAGCCTGACTGCGCATACACGCGTTCCTGGACCAAGTCACTCTCAGTGAGCACCAACATCTAGTTCACTGAGGGAGCATCGCTGCTAGTCGTTCACGGACAATATAAATAAAGTATATAACGTAAGCAGCAATAATGAGCTACTTCTCAAAATTTATCAACAACTTGAAATTTTATAGAAATGATTAGCGAGCGAAATGCATTATAATTTGCGCATTCACCATTTAGGTCAACATAAAGGATTTTCCATTAAGGACTTAATAATTTTATCTATTAATAAAACACAGAAATATTTCAATTTTTCGTGGCTGTAGTGCAAACATTAAATTTCATGACCAACATGAGGCCGTTTAAAGCGGTCGATTCTCGAGACCCAATTTCCCACCACTTTGCCACACATTTCAACCGGAACGTTGGCAATTTCACGTTAAATGTTGTCTTTAAGCTCGTCTTGTTGTCTTTAGGCTTGTTGGATTAGACCATTAACTTAATATAGCCCTATAAAAGGAAATCCAATAAAGTTAGATCGCATGAACGTGGCGGTCATTCGACCGGACCATTTCTCGAGATAACCCGTTCACCCAATTTGCCTTTCGATAGATCGATTGTGAGGCGTGCTCCGTGGCTAGTGGCTCCGTCTTGTTGAAACCACAAATCATTGGTGTCAATTACATCCGATTCTGGGTACAAATAATCTTCCAACATTACACAATAGCGCTCTCCATTAACGGTAACATGATGGTCGTTTTCATAAACGCAAAAATCACAGCTCCGGCATGAAAACTGCACGAAACAGTAATTTTTTGCGGATGCAACGTGGTCTCAAGAAGTACATGTGGGTTTGTTGCTGACCAACAATGCAAATTTTGTTTATTAAAAAAGCCGTTGACCCAGAAATGAGCTTCATCGCTGAAGATGATTTTTCGATGAAATTCTTCATTAAAGGTGCGTTCATATAAAGATACGAAATTGTAATGTCCTTAATGGAAAACCATATACATGAAAATGTATAAACATATTAATACAGATATATATATATATATATATATATATATATATATATATATATATATATATATATATATATATATATATATATATATATATATGTGTGTACACAATATATCTGCATATATTGTTACATGTACAAATAATTCTGCGAGCTACTGTCGCAATTGTTTTCACAACATCATGATCAACAAAAGAATGTACCCGAAATCTTGCCAAGCATGATCAACATCTGAAAGTGACGTCACTGCCTCTTCAGTATTGCTCGAATATTCCAGGTAGTTCGCCAATGTACGAGAAATGGATTGAATGGCTAGAGACCCCATATAAAGGCGAGCTGAATGAATGGACGGATGATTACAACTGCGATAGTAGAATTGCGATAGTGTGGAGTGCGAATTAAAAGCGATATTGATTGTGAAGTGAAAAACAATTGAAGTAAAAATTGATAGACAAATTGTGAAAAAGTGAAGTAAAGTATTGTGCATTTTTAGTAAATAAACTATTTCAACTTAATTTAAAAGACATTGCGTTTTCACTTTCCCGGAACATTAAAAATTATTGTTCGCGGACCATAACACGCGACAATAGATATCTATATATATATATATATATATATATATATATATATATATATATATATATATATATATATATATATATATATATATATACATATATATATATTTATATATATATATATACATATATATGTATATATATATTGTCTTTTATGCAAGATCATCCCTTAAAAACCCTTTCCCATATGTTATCCTCATAAAAGTTTTCACCTCATCTTATCTATGAAAATAATTGTAATCTCCCTTTATGTAATCCTAATACCTTTTTCTAACGCAAATTGTAAAATAGATGCGTTTTCATATTCGCATAACACTATTCTATGAAACTATCAGCCCTCGTAACAAATGCACCGTTAGAAGAACAATGTATATCAGGAGTTAAATAGTAACTTCACATTATCTTTGGAAAAATGATGTATCCATCGTGATGGCGCATAGGGTGGATCCATAGATAGAGGTACAAACAGCAGACGGCGAAAGATCGAATTCATGAAGCTTTTGCCATTGCTATTGTGATAACTCGCATAGGCTCGAAGTTAAATTCGAAATTGGTGTCAAAATTTTGTTCATTATATGATAAGGTTTATCATATTGATGGCGATGATAAAATTTATGAGAATGCAGCGTTTGCAAATTAATTGTTTACTATAGAAAGATAGCCAAAAAATTGTCATATGTGCTGATATTATTAATCGTTTGAGAGGGCACAACCCTTGACCTACGCAGAAAATTTTATCACTCTAGCTTGTGTAGTTTGCGAGAAAACTTGCTGTGACGCAAGGATGGACGGACAGAAAGTCGAAAAGACAGATCACGATTTTAAAAGGGGCATTGTAAAAATATTCCATAATTCTCTCAAATGGTTTGTTGTAAAAAATTCTTACAAGTTAAGCCATTAAAAACGTTTCCATGGAAAATATTCAATACTTCAGTTGCTACTAAAATAGCGAATTGCACTTACCTTCTGATTTTTCGGGGCCATCATTTTGAATGCACGCATTTTTTTGGATTTTTTTAAATATTTCTGTCTTAGAGTCTCATCAGTCAATCCGGCAAATCTCATTCAAATCGTGATTTCCCTCTAGACAGGGCAAAAGTATAAAATTCATAAAGAAAATGGCAACTAAAATTATTAAGTTTTACTTATTCATTTTTCATCCGATTTCGATAATTTTTTTGTTTAGTAAAAGAACTTTGTACAATTATCCATAGCTTGAAGTTTCATCAAAATCCATTGGAAAATGTGGCCGCTAGAGGGCCACAAAAATCTGAAAAAATCGCATATTTGACTCGCCACCATTTTGTAACTTGCGCATTTAGATCTAATTGTTCTTTATCTTGAAAATAAATTTCATTTACATCGAATCAATATTGGGTCTTTGAAATGCCTTTGAAATTTCAAGCTTCAACTAGTCGCCATTTTGTTTTTAAGACCTGATCTCTAGTTTTTTATATAGTTCATGAGACACTTATAGTCTTTCCAAAATTATCGAATTTCATTGACATCGGTTGAAAAGTTTGGTCACAACTACAACATCCAATGTTTACACGTTATTCGACGTCTGAGCGGCTGCCATTTTGTTTCAAACTGTTCGACTTTGGATTTTTTATTGTGAAATCCATCGCATACCTCAATAAACCTCTGTACCATATTTCATACCGATAGGAACTATGGTTTCGTCAGAACAGGAATCACAGCTTTTCGTCAAAAATAGCCGCAATTTTTTTTCCCCGGCCGATTTAGCTGGTTGAAGAACTCAACCGAGATATTTACCCAATACACCTTATCTAAAAAATGGGATGAAAACTGGAGCAAAATTGCAACCTCTACAGTGATCACAAATTTCGTTGTATCCCATACATGCATATATATATAATATATATATATATATATATATATATATATATATATATATATATATATATATATATATATATATATATATATATATATATATATATATATATATATATATATTTATATAATTTATGTATGTATATATATATAATATATGTATATACGTAAAGATATGTGTATGCACATATATATATACATATAAATATATATATATATATATGTATGTATATATATTTTTTTCTTTAAAAGCCGTCTGGCCTTGCTTTGTTGTATGAGCGGACGTTTTGACTACTTCGAGTCGTCTTCAGTGAAGATGACTTGAAGTCAAAGACATATAAAATAATGGACGCGAAATGAGCTTATTTTCATCCATACGTGAGTGAAGTACTTTTACTACATACAGGCTTTCCTCTCGCATGCGAATTGAAATCCCCTAGCCTTTCACGCCACTAGAGAATCAACATATTCAAGTGGCTCTGTAGTTGCTCTCACGAAAATCCCACTCCTCTTATACCTTAACCCCGGATTGTCAACGAAATATCAACCATATGATTGAAAACATATGATTTGTGAAAATTCAACATTGATGGGAAACGTCTAATCAAGTTGAATTTGAAATTGTACACAAAACAATTTTTTAAAAATAAACCCGGTTGAAACTAGAGCAAAAGCATTGCAAATGTGATAATGCACCAAACTAAAAAGTTTGTTATGGATTGCGAGTGTTTTTGTGTCGAAAAATAAAAAATGTAGTGACGCGTGTGCGATTGTAAAAACAGCTCTAGGAAGCATGTCAGGGACGTATCCTTCGTAGGGTAAGTAATGTTCAATCTTTTATATCGTTCAAGTTAGAATACCCGCACGGAAAATTGATTGAGTTCAAGATGCGGAAATCAGTGGGAGACGACACGTCAAATTTATTTGAAATTCGAATCAACAGCTAATAACGCGCCAACATTATAAAGTGCTTCAATTCTCTCGAGGCATTTCGTATCCATTCTCTCTGAGATCTATGCTCAAAGTAGTCGAAACGTGTCTGCTCGTACAACAAAGCAAGGCCCGATGGCTTTCAAAAGAAAAATGAAAATTGGCTTGCGGATATCAAATAAACAAAATTATTGAATATATATATATATATATATATATATATATATATATATATATATATATATATATATATATATATGTATATATCTATCTACTATACGTATGTATATGCTTGTGTTTTTATGTGTATATGTAATTATGTATATAATATATAGTACAAAATTTTAAATTTAGGATTTAATAATCCATGATCTCCCACTGCAATTGTTCGTTGCACAAAATTGTCGCCTCAGTTGGTCTCTTGAACTCCTGAAAAAAAAGGCATTTAGTAATTTCGTGTAGATATTAACTCATACTTACCTTTGTGATCAGCGGCATAGTTCCTAAATTAATCGGCTCGATTTTCAACATCAATTCCAGTCCCATCACCACGACTCCAGAAACTTAGAAACAATTTTTTAAATTCAACCGACCAGTTTTCGAAATTAATAAAAGAGCCCCTATATTGTAGGTGCACTGCGCTGATAGGAGATCTCGTATTTTAGAAAACTTTCAATGTTTTTCAATTAAAACGCTTACTCCGATGCATGGAACTTTTAAAAGCACCACCGCAACAGCAAAACGAATTATTTTCAACAATTTAATCTTAACACCATTTTGAACGGAGCCGACAAAACTTCAACTTTTGCGCGGAACATCTATTTCACATGCAATTTGCATTTGATAATAATGAACTTTTACTTAAAAACACAATTAATTATTTCCACACGAAGCTTTAAGGATAACTTAGGCTCATTTGAATCCATAGCAATAAAAATCAGAAAAAAGCGCGTAAATACTTACAATGCAAGCGAGTTTAATTTACATGAGAGAAAATCTTTAAATTCGCGTCTCCCATATACCATTTATAGCAGGCACGATTCACACAACATTCGAAATTATGTTTTCATTTACGAAACGCACCGAAAACCCGGACGGACACAGAAAACATCACGTAAATTATACCCGGACACATAATTGTTTCCTTGAATGTACTTTACTTACCTAAATAATGAAAAATACTCGGTTATGCTTTCACTTTTTTACTCACGTTCGCACCTTGAACACTTTATTTTCGAAATCACTTGTACAATCTACCCGAAACAAGCGATTTCATTGAAAATTTTAAAAAATGACGATCTTTGATGAAATTTTCGCAAGAATTGTCAACTGACTGTTTTCCATCAGCCGAAACATTATATCCAATATCAGGGGTGGCACAATTGTTGATTTCGATCGAAAACGATTTAAATGTGGCTTACTTAATAGTTTGTTAGTACATTTTATGGAAAAGAAAGAAGTATGTTGAACAATATTTGGGGGCATTGTTTACAATTGTAAATGCTGTATGATCATTAAAGATAAAACTTAAACTAATGAACTTTTTTAGCTATTTCAAAATTAATTTCGAACAATGTTAGCATTTGGACAATCATACGTAAGCTCATTCGTGAAAGTCCAAAAGCTTTCGAAAATTGGAGTGTACGTACATGAAATGTTTGTTCGTATTGAGCATGTGTTAAGAGCCTTCAATATTTTATATGAGTAATGAAAGCTCGCCGTCTCTAGTGTATATCTCTATGGGTGGATCGAAAATGTGTTTCTCTTTCTTTTTTGGATTTTTGTCTAATCGCTGAAATTTTAATAGAAATGTGCGAAATAGATGTGTGGCATAATTAAATTTTGTGTTGTAAAGTATTTTTGCATTGAAGATGGGATTATGTTGTTCTGTTTCATAACATGTATGTAGTTAGAAATTGATTAATTTACTTCTATTATATAGTGATGGTATTTGCAAACCACCTAGTTACACATATTTTATTGCAGAATGGAAATGTGCAACCCAAATTAGTTGGACATCAATATTCGATCACGGTGGACATTCTCGGTGTACATTAAAAGTGTAATTGTTTATCGTGGATAGCTAAAAATAATCACAAAATGGCGACAATAAAAGTTCATCCTCTAATAAAAAATTTTTATAATTATTTTTCATTCGCGAGTTTCCGGGATGATAACGATGCAATCACGTTCTAAGAAGAAGTTGGTCTGTTCCCACGAGGTACTCGAAACCTCCGCAATGCTGTGGAATCCCGATGAAGGTAAGTTGTTTTATGTTCATGAAAATCATGTCCTGAAGTTAAATTAAAACTCGACTTTAAAGTTATGATCAGGAAGGACATATATTTACGTATAAAATGAATGAAAGATCTAATAATATTCCTTTAAGAGCACTATTTATGTTTTATTTCCAATATATTGATATTTAGAGAATCCCCGAAATACCAAAATCTTGCAAAACAAATTGGTATTTTAAAAGAATATTTATAAATCTTCCATTTATCTTTTATATCTGTGCAGTGAAGTGAAGGGCTTCATGCCCATGAAATGTGAAATAGAATTGAATTAAACGGAGTTCTATTTAATTTAAAGCAGCACTTATTGTCTATATGTTGAAATTTATTGTCTATATTGTTGAAATTTTTTTGACCTAAAAGGACGATACTTTTCCTTCAATAAGTGATCATAACTTTAAAGTCGAGTTTTAATTTAACATCAGGACATCACTTTCATGAAGATAACATGAAAATTATGTGCCATAATAAACTGAAAACGGAGGCGATGAATATCGAATTAACGCAAACGAGTGGTTTTTAAATAAATTTCTTGAGATTAATTGCGGATTTTACTTTATGTTTATGCATATATATATACATATATATATATATATATATATATATATATATATATATATATATATATATATATATATATATATATATATATATACAGGGTCTTGATAATAAGTAACCGGACTGACCTCAGGAAATTTTTTATTGGCAAAATATGTACAATTTTTCTTTAGAAATCTTCAAAATAGTCCCCATTGGAGTCGATAACACGCTGATACCGGATTTTCCGATGCCCGAACGCCCCCTGAAAGTCGACAACCTCGATGCTGTCTAGAGCCCTCGTCGTAGCACGTTGAACGTTTTCCAGAGTCCCAAACCGCGTCCCCTTAAGGTGTTTCTTGACCTTGGGGAACAGAAAGAAGTCCACTGGTGCCATATCCGGGCTGTGAGGAGACTGTGGCAACGTTGCCCTCGACTGTTTGGCCAACTGCTCGGTGACGAGCAGGCAGGTGTGCGACGGAGCATTGTCGTGATGGAGGATCCACGAATCGGCAATCTCCGGATGGACTCGGTGAACCGGGCGGTTAGTCGACGGAGCACCCCTCTGTAGTACTGGCCGTTTACAGTGTGGCCGGGTGGCACAAACTCTTTGTGAACAATGCCTTTCACGTCACAGAAAGCAATGAGCATCGACTTCACGTTCGATTTGCTGATGTGCGCTTTTTTCGGTCGTGGTGATGCCAGTGTGTGCCAATCCGAACTCTGCTGCTTCGTCTCAGGATCGTATTCGAAAACTCACGTCTCATCTCCTGTAATAGCGTGGTTAAAAAACTCTTTTTCAGTTGCTCGATCGTACGCTCCATTTTCACCCCGACGACGTAAATGAACACGCACTCCGCTCTCGCTCGATGCTATCTCTCCAAGCGCTTGGAGGCAACTGCTGCAGCCCGGTTTCCTTTACCTAGACCTCCTCCACCACTACAGCACCAGATACCGGTTAGCAGACACTTTGACGGCACGGGGCAGGCTCAGTCCGGTTACTTATTATAAAGACCCTTTATATATATACATTTATATAAACATATATATGTATATATATATATATTTATATATATATATATATATATATATATATATATATATATATATATACATATTTATATATATATATATATATATATATATATATATATATATATATATATTATGCATAATCATATATATATATATATATATATATATATATATATATATATATATATATATATATATATATATATATATATATATATATATATATATTGTTACATGTACACATAGTTCTGCGAGCTATTGTCGCAATTTTTTTCACAACCATTAACAACATAATGATCAACAAGCGAATGTACTCGAAAGCGATAGAATACGCCAAGCATAATCAACATCTGAAAGTGACGTCACTGCGCCATTGCTCGAATATTCCAGGAAGTTCACCAATCTTCAAGAAATGGATTGAATGACTAGAGACCCTATATAAAGCCGAGCTGAATGAATGGGGGGTTATTGCAACCGAGATATAGTAAAACTGCGATAATGTGGAGTGTGAATTAGAAGCGATATTGATTGTGAATTGAAAGACAGCTGAAGTAAAAATTGATAGACAAGTTGTAAAATAGTGTAATCAATTATTGTGCATTTTTAGTAAATAAACTCTTTTAACTTAATTTAAAAGACAGTGTGTTTTCACATTAAAATTATTGGCCGCGAACCATAACACGCGACAGTGGTTTCAAGAAGTGAGAACGGAAGTTTTGAAAGTGAAAAACTTTTAAACATTTTTAAAATGCACAATAGTGAAACATAACATGGAAACTGGTGGAAAAAGAATAATAGCTGAAATAACAAAAATACCCCGAAGCTAACATTGATAAATTTACCATGGCGGGTGAGCCCTCAGATGCGGAAAAAGGCATAGAAGGTGGAGAAGCAGAAACACCAAAGTCAATGGAACCAAAAAATGCGCTGATGCAAATGTTGATGCTGATGCAGCAAGAGCAGTGACAACAGTCATCCAGTTTAACTGCAAAGTTAAATGAACAGTCATCTAACTTAACTGAGAAGCTGAACTAGGAGCTCGACCAGCAATCAGTTGAAATCTAGGCAGACATCACGCAGAAGCTGGAGAAACAGTCAACCGAAATAAAAGCGGAGCTTGGTAGTCTGAACAAGTAAATAAAAGGCGTCGAGGAAAAGGTTGACCAGGTTGAGGAAAAGGTTTACCAGGTTGAGAAAAAGGTCAGCCAGGTTGAGGAGAGAATCAACCATGAGATGGAAAAAAAAAAGGAATTGGCAGCAGCGAAGGCAGTAGTAACCACCTCACCAGCCCTGCTCACAACCGCATCGCAAAGCTCATCCAGAATTGTGAAGGCACCAATATTCGACGGGCAAACGATGTGGACTATTTATAAAAGTTTGAAGCCGCCGCTTGGATAAATCACTGGAATGAGCAAGAACAAGCAACTGCATTGATCCTTGCTCTAAGAGGCCCAACTGCCGAGCTTTTGAAGACGATCCCCGTTGAGTTGCACTCAAACCCGGCTGCTATAATAAATGCGCTCAGCATGCGTTATGGAGACGATCATCTGAACCAGATTTATCGGTCACAGCTACGGCATCGGATGCAGAAGTCTGGCGACACTTAACAGCAGCTAGCTCAAGACATTGAACGACTGGCACTTTTGGCTTACCGAGCTTACGTCCCAGAACATCGAGATGACGCAGCGACAGAAGCATTCACCAGCGCATTAAAGGACCAGGATGAGCAACACGCCATGCGTTTAGCTCAAAAGCAAACAGTTCAGGACGCATTGGCTTATAGTCTGAGCTTTGAGGCAGCGAAAAATGTCAGTCGTACCAGTGCCCGGTTTCGCGAGGTAGTGACAGGTGAGTGTAGGTGTGAGCGCGTGGAAATTAAACGAGACCTGCGTGTAAATGGTGGGTCTAGGTAGTGGAATTGCGGTGGGAAAGGGCACTTGCAGGGAGATTGCGAGAAGCGAAGTAAACCGAACTATTGTCCAGGGTGGAGGAGATTCAGACCAAGTCAGGAGCCCAGAATGGAAGCCCTTCAAACTGATGGGGTCAACTTCGTGGGGCAAAGGTTGGCTAGGAGGAACGACGTCCCCGGCACTGCCATTACCGTGTCAAGATTACATCGTGGAGAAGCGAACCTGCGCCTT
The DNA here is from genome assembly GCA_963969285.1 of Odontomyia ornata. Taxonomy (NCBI): domain Eukaryota; kingdom Metazoa; phylum Arthropoda; class Insecta; order Diptera; family Stratiomyidae; genus Odontomyia; species Odontomyia ornata. Next base: position 184,835,472 of record OZ017739.1, read on the forward strand.
CGAGGTCAAGTTGACGGAGAACATTGCACCATAACAATCGACACTGGTGCAACCCGATCGATTATCCGGCCAGACTTAGTGAGACAACAACTAACATACTTCATAAGGGCAGGACTTTCTCACTATGGGCAGCTACGGGAGAAACTGCACCTGTCCATGGAGAGGCCAACCTCCAGATACAGTTGGGAGACCTTGCGGTCCGACATAATTTTCTGGTCGCGAACATTATGGATGACTGCATTCTCGGAACGGATTTTCTGCGACCACATGTAATCACGTTGGATTTGGCCAAACGGGTATTGAAATGGCAGAATGTCGAAGTAGTGATGGAGGATCCCAGCGTCAAAACTCCCACGATGAATGTTGTAGTATGTACCGAAACTGATATATCAAATTCTTCCGAAAGCATTGTATGGGCGAAGCTTGATGGTGATTCTGGAGACCACGGATCTTATCTGAAAGAGCCAACAAAGAAGTCCACATTCTATAGTGAATAGATAATTTCAAAGTCCGTGAAGGACTGCAGCGATGGTCTGCTGCCTTGGCAGAAGAAGATGTAAGTATCCGCTGAGAATGCCCTTGTCTGGGGACGCGTGAGTGCGCTGGCAGGCTAGCATTGCGGTGTCGTGGGGCGGGTTCATTCCCCCAGCATAAGGATCCCCTACAAAAGAATTTCGCATTCACGAATTACTGGGGTCAAAAAGAAAGGCGACCGAAGTCGCAAAAATTGTAGGCAACCATACCGAGAGACATTGACTTGTTCAGAGAACAAGCGAAACAAGTAAAAATGGGCGGAATTAGGGTAACTTCGTCTTTATCCGAAGAGGCTCATAGCTCACAAATGAGAGAGGGGCAACCGGGTGGTGATGGAGCCCCCGAGCACCCGCCTAACCGGATCAAAATCCTTAATTGTTGTAGTGGCCAGGTATTCCTCTTCTGAGTGGAAAACTCATACAACTTAACTTGCATGAGCCTTCCCATCAGCGGAAAAGTACCCCGGTGACCGATTTATGTCATCGAATTATGCAATTCGATTACATAACCCTATGTCATAAAGAGGCACCTTGCTCGGGCCACTCAACCCGCGAAGTCACCTGAAACAAAGGAGGTTAGTATGTACCCGGCGGCTGGCTCATGTTTGGTGGTGAGAGCCTGCCACCGTACCGGGTCCTATACCCGGTCAAAAGAACAAAAACGGAAAGACCGACGTTGTACGTTTAATTCAACATTCCTTTAATGGATATATAAAGTGCACAACATAGAAATCAATTTACAATTTAAATTTATAAATTTCTTATTTAAATTTTATAAATTTAATCATATAAATATATTTTTGAATATATTATATATGGGAACAATAATTAATGTTAAAATATAAACTTTAAGTCACGTTCGCTTTGTGCTTCATAAGCTTAAATTATCCTCAAATGATCAAAATGTTAATAGCGTGTGCAAGTCGAGGGCAATTATTATCAACGCTTGAATAAATCGTAGTCCTTTATCGAAAAGGCAACTATTTTACCTCTGCGAAGAGAATTTGAGTTGCGAGCAGATCGTTTCTACCGGTTTATTTTTAAAGACTTTTCAGGATTGCTCTTTTGTTTGATGATAATAATCATCCGTGTTTTCTGTTTTATCACTTGAACCTTGGTATAATTGTGTTTTATTGTATTTCCAAATTTTATGTAAGTTTGTTTTCTGTCTTATGTTTACATGCAAGTACTCGTGCATAGTAATATTTGTTGTTCCGCTATCATTTTTATGATTTTCGTTTACTTTGTAGAATTATTATAAATACTTATTTGTTGTTTTGTTTTCAATACCTTGTATTGTTTATAAGATGAAAGATCATTAGTGTATAGTATTTTGTACTTGTTGGGATGTTTATCTTTAATATAATAAAATAATTAAATATTTGTTACCGCTTAGCAAAAAAATGATTCGTAATATAAATATACCAAAAGGGTACTTACCCACATGGTCCATCAAGCGCTCGATGACGATGCAGGTTTACTCTAAATTACAGGGCATGGGACACAAAAAACAATTATGATAATCATCAATTTGAAAAATTATTGCCAGAATAATTTAAATCAGAATCGCCAGATACAATAACTACAGGTAACAATTCGATAAAACGGAGCTGTAATCTTTAAAAATTATGTTGAATCTATGCAGTGTAAAGCCATTAGGTTTGATATAAACATTCCGCGAGCAATCGCTTGGATTCAATACGAGATAAAATGCCCGTAATTTCGCTTTATAGGCAGGTATAGAAGACAGGAGATCCGATTTCAAGGCTTCCTCCGCTAATTTTCACATCATTGTTTTCATCGTTTAAAAACCAATACTAACGTTTCGACACTAGCGAGCAATTACGCAAATCAAGCAAGTCTAAATGCGAAAAGATACTTTCAAATATGTGAACCGGCAACCGATTTATTATGGGTTCGTCTATATTTCCACTTCGACTTCCGCTATTCCGATTTGTGGGCTAGCACTCGAAGGACTTGTAGTTGGGAGATCCGCCTGTCTGACTGTTACAACTTATAATCAATGCTCATCACGAAATGCTTTAACCAGCCGTAACTTTCCGATAAGCACTGTGTAGGGGACGCGGGTTTTTACAGCCAGAGTATGGAGATAACTTTTGAACGGGAAGTTAATACATTTCATATTGAATATCACTAGAGTTGTAACAAAAAATTTACTTTTAGATGAGCCTGACATACGAATCGCAATTGTATGCACGCAGGACGGAAAACCCGTAATGAACCACTCTCCAGCACAGTCGTCCAATCGACATCCCCATATCAACTCCCTTGATAATCCACTAATGGAACTAACAAAGTTCAACGAATCAAACGGCACAAGCCAACGGGAAACCCGTTTTTCTTGTCTTCTCCACTGCTTTTCTTTTCTCGCCGATACCAATCGAAAAGCGGAAATCCACACTCCGTCAGATGTTCGACGAAGTACCTGCCGCAGCGCGCCACACACGGATCCCCTGAACCGGTAGTCGCCACTAAACAAACGGAATCGCTTTACATGGAAATTCGAGGGTTTTCCGCTGACCGTCACACATGTGCTTCTACGCCGACTTCCTCATACAATCTGAATCTTCAATATTTTACTATTCCAAACTGTTGTAATCTTTGCCCTTTAAATTCTTACTGAAATTCTACTTGTCACACTCTCGAGCAAGAAACACCGTCACACTCAATGTTATTCGCACATAACTGTCAGGAACATTAATCCATTTAAAGCCAAAGCACGGTCAAGGTGCTCCCGTGATCTCGATGTTGGGTAATCCGTTATAAGAATACAAGCCCGTTGGCTATTTTCGACGATAAAAAGGATTTTGTTGGCTTCAAGAACTTAAGTTTTTCGAAATTCCCCATTCGACCGCTCAACGAACGTAACAGAAACAGAATCCACACCCGTAGGTTGTTCTTGAGCACAGTCAGTCTTTCCGTTCGATAATCATACGAACGACACACACACATGACCGAGTGACCGTTCCTCCTAGTGGATCGCGTGCAGGGTGACTTCCTGCTTCCCAAAGACGATTCGAGGTTTACGAATTCGCGTCCAATTCTGGTGAAAAGCTCGATTTCCCACACAAAACTTAAACGAGTCGCGATTTTGCAACATATCCATGTACGGCCACACTCCAAATTCCCTATTTCTCACTTCGTCTTTCAATAATTCTACCGCAATTCTTCCTCCCTACCTTGCATTCCCATTTGGAATCTTTCCCAGCTGAGCTAACTTGCTCGCTCAAGTGCTGCACATACACTCGTCCCACAAATGTCTCGAGCCAGGTTGTTCAGCTCACGACGACGATTCGGCCACCATCACCGCTGTGTAGCATCCAATAGCATACCATCACTCTCTAGATCTGGATGCTGTTGATGTTGTTGTAGCTGTTGTTGACGTTGAATTGGCTCGAACATTTTCATTATGTGATCAATACAAACTGCACGCAAATGTATGGAGGCAGGTTGTGGAGCTTAAATAGTTTGTGCGACATGCCTGAATGTAAATGTGCATCCGCTCATGGGATGCATGGAATACGAAATTGCGTTGAGTAGGTTGTTCACTCATAAGAAGTGTTACTAACAGTTCTATGAGTGTAAATGTACTTTTTTTTGTATGTCTAGGCTTCCGATGAGCTGAGTGAGAGAATGTGTGTTTTACATACTTTCAAGTCATAGTAGGATTTTCTAGATGGAAATGATTTGCTGGTTGTGTAGGGAACTAGTAGATCTGGTCTATATTATGCATGAATTTTCTTTAACCCTTTGCCTGCGCCGAATTCGAATAGAGCATTTTTATTTATATTTAATATATAAAATATTAAATATTTAAACTCAACATAAAAAAATTTAAATTTTATACATAATTATTAAATAATTTAAATAAAAAATAATAAATTAAAAAAAAACTGCTCTATTACTACAGGGCAGCTAATTTTCTCGCGATCCCAAGGTGACGAGGATTGCGAAAAAGGAGCTGAAGGATCTTTCATTATAGCATGGGTTGTCTTTGGCGTTGGAATTTGGTGACATTTAATAAAAGAAAACACAATTGACAGACGGACAGACTGATGCGTATGTTTGTGCTTTGCCGTAAGTATATAAACCTTGCGCGTTTTTGAAACTGTGTGCGGACAGACAGAGCAGACGTGGCTAATTATCTATCGGCACAGGTCTTTTGCGTGTTATATCCCAACTTCTTTTCCCGATGCATCTGTTGTCAGATAACGATTGGGTCCCACTACCTTTTGTATACAGCTTTTTAAGAAGCACCGGTCCAGCTAGGCATTGTGATGCCCAGCGGCATCACTTTGGCGGAAATTGCGCCGGAAAACCTCATCTCCTTCTTTAAAATTGAAAGATCGTGACCTGAGGTTGTACTGCGCCTCATTTGCACGTCCCGCGGCCTTCATCTTCCGTCCGATTTGTTGGCGGAGACCTCCTAAATGGTCGTGGGGCTCCAGTGCAACGACGGGGTCTCCCAAATACTTTAATTGCCGTAACTGCCGGTATGATTTACCATGGCAAATCATGTGCTGTCCGAAGGCAGCAAAGTAAGGTGCGACATCGGTGACGGAATGATAAGATGATCACAGGGCGCATGTGATGGCGGATAATCTGCGGTCCCAATCTTTCTGAGACGGGTGAACGTAAGAACGGATCGTGGCTAACAGTGTGCGATTCAACCGTTCTGAGGCGTTAGACTGAGGAGAGTATATGAGCGTCAGTTGGTGTTCGACGCCATACGGTTGGAGTAGGCCCTTAAACTACCGAGACCTGAACTGTACTCCGTTGTCCGAATACACAATCTCTGGAGCTCTGAACACGTAGAATACCCGGCTCTCTAGAAATTTCACGATGGATGGAGTCGTGAACTTACGAAAAGGTTCCTCCAGTGGGAATTTCGAGAGCTGGTCTAGAACAACTATAGCTCCGATGTGTCCCATCGATGATCGAGGATATGGACCGAGTAGATCTATGTATAGACGTTGGAATAGTTGACCCATAGGAGGTCGGAGGGGCTGGTTGGGCGCTTTAGTGCCTTTACAGGTCTCACAGGCGCTCACGTAGTCTTTGACCTGGGATGCTATTTTAGGCCAAAAGAAGTATTTCTTGAGTCACCGTAACGTCGGACCACCTCCGTGGGCACTGAAAGGATGGTCATGTGCGCGGAGGATCAGATGCTGTGTCATTTCCTCCGGTACCCAGAGTTTCCAGGACTCTTCTTCCTGCCATGGATCACCAGTGGCGTATTCATTTCGTCTATATACGTAGCCGTCTATCACTTTCAAATCAGGCAGCAGTGATTGTTGGGTCACGATGGTTTGCCTCAACTCTTTGTAGCTGTCTGATTCAAAATGTGGTCTGTCCAAATCTATCTTGATGGGGTCCTCGTCATTTATTGTCGATTCGGCTCCCTCTGGTGAAAACATTCGCGAGAGAGTATCGGGTACGATGTTTTGGGTCCCTTTCCGATGTTTGATGGAAAACTCGAACCCTTGCAGTTTAAGAGCGCATCTGGCTAGGCGTCCACTTAAATCTGCTTGGTTCATCAACCATTGTAGCGAAGCGTGGTCTGTGATGGTCTCGAACTGGTGGCCCTTGATATAGCCTCGGAGTTTCTTCACAGCCATTACCGCTGCCAAACATTCCTGCTCGGACACAGTATAGTTCCTTTGGGCCGAGTACAGCTTATTAGACATGAAGGCGATGGGAGCTTCTTCTCCCTCATCGGTCAATCGCACCAGCACGGCTCCAGCTCCATGTTGACTGGCGTTACAATGAATGGAGAAGGGCTTCGTAAAGTCGGGGCTGTGCAAGACCGGAGCTGATGTTAGGGCTTGTTTTAGCTCTTCAAATGCCTTTCGGCTGAGCTTGGTCGAAACGAACTTCCCTTCTCGCAGCATGTCCGACAGGGGCGCTGAAACTGTTGCATAATTTCGAACAAAGCTTCGGTACCAACCGCACACACCAAGGAAACGTCGTAGCTGCTAAACTGTTTTTGGTAAGGGGAACTCATCAATCGCACGAGTTTTGTCTGGATCCGTTTTGATAGTGCCATGTCCGATGACATGTCCTAGGTATCGGACTTTGTTCATGACAAACTTCCTTTTTTTTGGGCGTTGATGGTGAGTCCCGCCTTACTGATGTGCAGGGCTGCTTCTTGTAGGAGTAGGAGGTGTTGGTCGAACGTTTCCGTGATGAGTAAAAGATCATCCAGGTACACGAACACTTGGTGTTTCAAATGAGGTGGGATGACTTTGTCCATCAGCCGGGTCATCGTTTGCGGCACGTTACACAGGTCAAGGGGCATTGTGACGAACTGATATAATGGTCGTCCAGGCACTGTGAAGGCGGTCTTATCCCTCGACCCCTCATCGAGTGGAATTTGCCAGAAGGCGTCTTTTAGGTCGAGACTGGTAATATAATTAGCTTTCGGCAGTCTCCCTAATATTCCATCGATGAGCGGAAGAGGGTGAGCGTCCTTGATGATCACCGCATTTAACCTTACGGGCATCTAGACAAAGACGGACTTTACCTGGCGTCACTACCAAGGTTACCAGTGAGGACCAGGCACTTTGGGACTCCTCTATAACCCCCAACTCGAGCATCCTATCCAGCTCCATGGCCGGTGAGATGGCATAGTGTCTCTGCTTAATTGGCTTACTATTGCCAACGTCGATGACGTGTGAGACTAGAGTGGTGCGGCCAAGGCCTTGGGTAGCGTAAGATGGAAAAGAAGCGATGGATGCTTCCAGGCGTTGCCGTTGGTTAAGCGTCAACTCATGCCTATCGGGAATAGAAGCGAATTCGTTGACATATCTGGTATTTAAAGACAAATCTGTGAATAAATCGGAGGCCAATCCAAAACGAAGGACGAAATCGACGCCAAGGTATACATTCTGAGTCAGGGACGGGATAATGTAGAAAGTAATATCCTTCGTCTGACCTCTGAACGTCACGGGTGTTGTCAGTCTACCTCGTATAGGGTGTTTGGTGCCATCAGCTGTACTGATTTCAGTGCGCCAGGGCTTAATCAAGGTAGGATATTCATGGAGCACCTTCGAGCCAAGGCTCGAGGCAAGACAACTGATACTGGCACCCGTGTCAATCAATGCAAACGTGATTTCACCCAACACCTTAATTGGGTGATAAGGTCTGATATCATTCTCAGCAACCTCCGAGATGTTACAAAAGTTCAGTGTTTGACGGCAGGTGCGCACTCTTTTGCGGAAATTCCGCCAACGACGGGTTGACCATTTTGTCTTGCGTGGGCGAGAAGTGACTTCTTCGGAAGCAAATATTCGCACTCGAGCCACCCGATATTCCTGCAGTCGAACATGATATGGTTTTAGTATGCGTATTTGAGGCTGCCGAGGTCCTTCAGGCAGTGACTGCGGTGGTCGCTTCAATACTGTCGTTGGCGAGGCCTCCGGAAGGGAGTGAACATCCGCAGTCATAGTGGTCGTGGCTGGTGGGTTATCGTCAGGGTTGTTGGGGTGAGCAGCTGGCTGGGGAACTACTGCGGGGGGGGGAAACTGTCAGTAGACGGGACGGCATGCCATTCCGTTACTGAGTCTGTCGCGAGTGCTGCGGGCTGTCGTGCGCACTCGTTTGCAAGTTTTTTGACTGGCTTCCCACACCGAAAGCAGAAAATGCTAGCCTCTGCTTGGCATGCACGTGGTAGTTCGGGCCCTGGGAGCCAGTTCATGTACCTCCGACTGAGGTTCTGGATCGAAATCGGTGGCTAATGGAGAGAAAGTCTCCGGGGTGCTGACGCTGGTGGGTAGAATGAGGACAGCTGGCGCGGGTAGGGCTGGTATATGGCTCTCGAGCTCAGCGATCGCGCGTCGTTCTGGCTGATCTCCTCGGCCAAAGGGTTTACTATGTGACGCGGAGCACTGGGAATACTGCACCGCTTCCAATTTCTTCGCTGATGCGCGAAGCGCATACACACTGTGGCGCGGGGCGAACACCAGTCGCTCTCGCAGCTCCGGTCTGATCCCCTCCCAGAAGAGGCTGAGAAACTCCGACTCTGGCATGGGGATCATTAGACACTCTAACAGACAGCATAGGACTTCATAATACTCGTCCACGGTCTCCTGTGCCTGTCGGCGTCTGTTTTGGGTGCACTACTTCAGCGTGTTGTCTTCCTCAACTGGGGTGAATTCCCACAAAGCCGCCCGTTTCAAGGTTTCCCAATCAAAGGTGGGATCCGTGTCGACAAAACGCCAGAACCGCCGAAGAGCTCTCTAACTAAAAAGCATCTGCGCACAGCGGGAAACGCCTCGCAGGATCCCTCTTAGGTTCTGCGATGCCATGTTTGCGACCCTCCTTAAGAAGGCACCGATAGTCGTAGGGTCGTCGCCCTGCCCAGTAAACATAAGTTTCCAACTTGCCACTATATGGGCTATCTTAGAGGGTGGAATAGCCCCTGGCTAACGATTACGTTCATAACTAGGCTGCCTGGGTGCGACATCTTCGCGGAGAGTAGGCCGGCCCGTGCGGCGAGCTCCTGGCTGGTCTGAATATGCAAAGTCCCAATTGTACCAGGGCATCGAGCCGTGGTCCCAAGATGCTTGCTCGAACTGTTCTCGCTCTGGGCTCCACGCACTCACATGATTCCGCCGCTGCGGTCGCGAAATCTGGACCTCTCCCCTGGGTCTATATTCTGGGGCCATGGGGCTCATGGCTCCGCTGAGCCAAGGAGGTACTGTATCCCCCATCACTGCCACTGGTGGCTCGATATAATCTGCTCTGGCCGTGGATAAGAAGGGCTGCGCGGTTGGCTGTGGAACCGGCAGATTCTGTAGCTGTTACCTCATTTCTTTCATGCTGGTGGCCATAGCTTGCATTAGCGCCAGTAGCTTCGACATCTCCGGTGACGCTGCTGATGCTGGTTCGATACCAGGCCGACTGGTCGGTAAGGCTCCGGCTCCGTTGTCTTCACCTCGTGCACCCATTGTCGTTGATGGAGGGGGTCCGCCTTTGGGCATTGATCCACTTGCGGTGGAAGACTGAGGCCTTTCGTTTACTATCGGGGTTGGCTCCAGAGGCTGACGACATAGCGGGCACGTTGACGAGGTTTGCCTTAGCTGGCTTAAGCACAGCTGGTGTAACCGGTGGCCGCACGGCAGTGTGTGGCTTGCCGACTCGTCCAGGTCCTCGTGGCAAATGGTACACAGGAGCGTTTGTCCCGCATCAGATCGCAACTTCCTCCTCTCGGGCGTGCGTTTGGTGGGCATTGCTGAAACAATTTATTTTTAGCAAAGAAAAACTTAGGACTACAAATATACAACGTAAACACTATCGAAATGAATGTATATAGGTATATATGGAAAATGACGTGAAATATATATAATTTTCAAGTGGCCGTCAGTGGCGAACTATAAATGAACCTCAATAAAAACCTTTGGATATCTATCATGAAAGTTCGGTCTTTCCATTCCGTTCCTTCTTCCCAAGCAAGGATACCAATGGCACACTCCTCCTGAGGCGTAACAGGGACTATTCTCTTGCGGCACCATGAGAATCAGGGTTCGGAAGTGTTCCTTCATCTGCAAGTTTTTACAAGTTACAACTTGTCAGCCAAGGGTTGAATTCTGACCCACAAGCAGCGCGTGTCTTGTCATGGATAGTCATGGATTAGCCACTCAGCCAATCACATGAAATCAAAATCCATGTAGTGTAAGACACTCAGGCACCGCTTGGTTTGGGGAGCAGATCAGAATCCTCCGCAAAAGAGATGTTGGAATAATAACCTCCAAATACAAATAGGGTAAAGTAAAAATGGGCGGAATTAGGGTAACTTCGTCTTTACCCGAAGAGGCTCATAGCTCACAAATGAGAGAGGGGCAACCGGGTGGTGATGGAGCCCACGAGCACCCGCCTAACCGGATCAAAATCCTTAATTGTTGTAGTGGCCAAGTATTCCTCTTCTGAGTGGAAAACTCATACAATTTAACTTGCATGAGCCTTCCCATCAGCGGAGAAGTACCCCGGTGACCGATTTATGTCATAGAATTATGCAATTCGATTACATAACCCTATGTCATAAAGAGGCACCTTGCTCGGGCCACTCACGTGAAACAAAGGAGGTTAGTATATACCCGGCGGCTGGCTCATGTTTGGTGGTGAGAGCCTGCCACCGTACCGGGTCCTATACCCGGTCAAAAGAACAAAAACGGAAAGACCGACGTTGTACGTTTAATTCAACATTCCTTTAATGGATATATAAAGTGCACAACATAGAAATTAAAATCAATTTACAATTTAAATTTATAAACTTCTTATTTAAATTTTATAAATTTAATCATATAAATATATCTTTTGAATATATTATATATGGGACAATAAATAATGTTAAAATATAAACTTTACGTCACGTTCGCTTTGTGCTTCATAAGCTTAAATTGTCCTCAAATGATCAAAATGTTAATAGCGTGTGCAAGCCGAGGGATATTATTAAGCATTGGTAACAATTCGATAAAACGGAGCTGCAAGCTTTAAAAATTATGTTGAATCTATGCAGTGTAAAGCCATTAGGTTTGATATAAACAATCCGCAAGCAATCGCTTGGATTCAATGCGTGATAAAATGCCCGTAATTTCGCTTTATAGGCAGGTACAGAAGACAGGGGATCAGATTTCAAGGCTTCCTCCGCCAATTTTCACACACAATGCATTCGCCAAACATCATTGTTTTCATCGTTTAAAAACCAATACTAACGTTTCGACACTAGCGAGCAATTACGCAAATCAAGCAAGTCTAAATGCGAAAAGATACTTTCAAATATGTGAACCGGCAACCGATTTATTATGGGTTCGTCTATATTTCCACTTCAACTTCCGCTATTCCGATTTGTGGGCTAGCACTCGAAGGACTTGTAGTTGGGAGATCCGCCTGTCTGACTGTTACAACTTACAATCAATGCTCGTCGCGAAACACTTTAACCAGCCGTAACTTTCCGATAAGCACTGTGTAGGGTACGCGGGTTTTTACAGCCAGAGTATGGAGATAACTTTTGAACGGGAAGTTAATACATTTCATATTGAATATCACTAGAGTCGTAACAAAAAATTCACTTTTAGATGAGCCTAATATACGAATCGCAATTGTATGCACGCAGGACGGAAAACCCGTAATGAACCACTCTCCAGCACAGTCGTCCAATCGACATCCCCGTATCAACTCCCTTGATAATCCACTAACGGAACTAATCGAAAAGCGGAAATCCACACTCCGTCAGATGTTCGACGAAGTACCTGACGCGGCGCGCCACACACGGATCCCCTGATTCGGTAATCGCCACTAAACAAACGGAATCGCTTTACATGGAAATTTGAGGGTTTTCCGCTGACCGTCACACATGTGCTTCTACGCCGACTTCCTCATACAATCTGAATCTTCAATATTTTACTATTCCAAACTGTTGTAATCTTTGCCCTTTAAATTCTTACTGAAATTCTACTTGTCACACTCTCGAGCAAGAAACACCGTCACACTCAATGTTATTCGCACATAACTGTCAGGAACATTAATCCATTTAAAGCCAAAGCACTGTCAAGGTGCTCCCGTGATCTCGATGTTGGGTAATCCGTTATAAGAATACAAGCCCGTTGGCTATTTTCGACGATAAAAAGGATTTTGTTGGCTTCAAGAACTTATGTTTTTTTAAATTCCCCGTTCGACCGCTGGACGAACGTAACAGAAACAGAATTCACACCAGTAGGTTGTTCTTCAGCACAGTCAGTCTTTCCGTTCTATAATCGACCGAATGACACACACACTCGACCGAGTGACCATTCCTCCTAGCGGATCGCGTGCAGGGTGACTTCCTGCTTCCCAAAGACGATTCGAGGTTTACGAATTCACGTCCAATTCTGGTGAAAAGCTCGATTTTCCACACAAAACCTAAACGAGTCGCGATTTTGCAACATATCCATGTACGGCCACACTCCTAGTTTCCTATTTCTCACTTCGTCTTTCAATAATTCTACCGCAATACTTCTTTCCTATCTTGTATTCCCATTTGAAATCTTTCCCAGCTGAGCTAACTTGCTCGCTCAAGCCCTGCACATACACTCGTCCCGCAAATGTCTCGAGCCAGGTTGTTCAGCTCACGACGACGATTCGGCCACCATCATCGCTGTGTAGCATCCAATAGCATACCATCACTCTCTAGATCTGGATGCTGTTGATGTTGTTGTAGCTGTTGTTGACGTTGAATTGGCTCGAACATTTTCATTATGTGATCAATACAAACTGCACGCAAATGTATGGAGGCAGGTTGTGGAGCTTAAATGGTTTGTGCGACATGCCTGAATGTAAATGTGCATCCGCTCATGGGATGCATGGAATACGAAGTTGCGTTGAGTAGATTGTTCACTCATAAGAATTGTTACTAACAGTTCTATGAGTGTAAATGTATTTTTTTGTATGTCTAGGGTTCAGATGAGCTGAGTGAGAGAATGAGTGTTTTACATACTTTCAAATCATAGTAGGATTTTCTAGATGGAAATGATATGCTGGTTCTGTAGTGAATTAGTAGATCTGGTCTATATTATGCATGAATTTTCTTTAACCCTTTGCCTGCGCCGAATTCGAATCGAGCATTTTTATTTATATTTAATATATAAAATATTAAATATATAAACTTAACATAAAAAAAAAAATTTAAATTTTATACATAATCATCAAATAATTTAAATAAAAAATAATAAATAAAAAAAATTGCTCTATTACTACAATTGCGCAGTTTGATTGTAGGACGAAGCCTTGTAAGATCTATAAGGAACGGATACGTGACAGTTAGAGTCCTCAACACCGCAGACTCAACCACGAGCAACAAAGCGGGAGAAGTCATCGGCAGCTGCCAGCCTGTTTCCACCATCACCTCCTTGGAAGCCACTCACGACCATCATTTGAAAAGGAGGCAAGACGCAGACAAAGCCCAGGAATCTACGTCTGCAATATTGAAGCAGGTCAAATTGCCAGTGCAGCTATTGAAGTGAGCCTCTGATCTAGTCACCAAGTACAGTGACATCTTCTCAACAAGCCCGGATGGCTAAGGCCAAACGAGCATGGTAACTCACGTCATAGCTACACAGGGAGCCAAGCCAATTCCACAAGCACCGAGACGTCTTCCTGTAGCCAAACAAGGAGAAGCGAGTGCACTGATCTCGGACATGGAAAACCAAGGCGTTATCGAACCTTCTGTCAGTCTATGGGGCGCACCAGTAGTTCTAGCGAAGAAAAGGATGGTAGCACTCGTTTCTGTGTCAACTATAGGCAGCTTAACGACGTCATTAAGTAAGATAGTTACCCGCTCCCACGCATCGATGACATCATGGACACTTTAGCCGACGCAAAATGGTTTTCTACCCACGATCTCAAGAGTGGCAGGTAGAAATCGACAAGAAGGACCGAGAGAAGATCGCATTTTCAGTTGGGACTAGATTGTGGCAATTTGTTGTGATGCCGCTTGGGCTTTGCAATGCTCCAGCCACTTTCGAACGCCTGATGGAATACGTGCTACGAGGCTTGACTTGGAAAATCTGCTTGGTGTACCTAAATGACATCATTGTTATCGGGAGAACGTTCGAAGAGCATGTGTAGAACTTAGAAGAGGTTTTCTCCCGATTGCGACTGGGAATTTGAAACTTAGTCCCGGCAAGTGTACCCTTTTTGCAGCTGAAGTAAAATACCTGGGACACGTCGTATAAGTAGAAGGGTTCAAAACAGACCCGGAGAAAATTGAAGCCGTGAAAAGCTGGCCAATACCAAACAACAAGCGCTAACTACGAACTTTTCTGGGTCTGGCAACCTACTATCGAAGATTCGTCAAACACCTTGCCGAAAAACTAAGCGCCTCTATCAGCTAGCCGATACAAATCATCTGTATGTCTGAAATGAACAATGCCAGACAGCCTTTGAGGCCCTGAAGGAGAAGCTGTGTGAATCACCCGTGCTGGCATATTCAAAACCCGGAAAAATGTTTTTAATTGACATCGATGTGAGCAACGGCGGGATTGAAGCCGTACTCTCCCAGCAGATTGATGGCGAAGAAAGAGTCCTCTCGTATAACAGTCGAGTCCTCTCAAAAAGTTAGAGGAACTAATGCGTGACCAGGAAGGAGCAATTGGCTATAATAGAGCCCACCAAACAGTTTCACAAGTACCTATATGGCCAGAAATTTGTTCTTCGCATGGACCATGCATCATTGAGATGGCTGCTCAGCTTCAAAAACCCCGAGGGACAAGCTGCGAGATGGATCGAAAGATTGCAGTCATACGACTACGAAATTGTTCATTGGAAGGGCGGAGTTCATAGAAATGCTGACGCCCTATCCCGCTGACCATGTCCAGCTAACTGCAAGCATTGCCGATGGATTGAGGAAAAGGAACCGCCCGTTGATCTGCGATTGATGACGGCCGAATTCGATGAAGGTTTGTCATCGGAGGAGTTTCGAAACGCCCAGTTAGCCGATGAAGACATGGGACCATTGCTCGTATGGAAGGAGATGACTGGGCAACCTGAGTGGAAAGACGTTTCAATGCATGGCGCAACCCTGAAAAGCTATTGGGCACAATGGAACTCCCTTCAAGTGGAGGGTGGTGTACTCAAGCGAAAATGGGAACCGATGGATGGCAGCTCCTATAGGATGCAAACTATAGTTCGAAAAAGCCGAACCCACGATGTGGTCAAGGAGATGCACGAAGGATCCTCGGAAGGCCACCTAGGGTAAGGTTCTACTGGCTCCACGCTCGAGAAGACATAGAGATCCAAAGCGGTGACTGAAAGGACAAATGCAAACCTACAACATGGGCGTGACATTCGAAAAGATTGCTGTTGGCATCGCAGGACCCTTTCCTGAATCCGAATGGGGTAATCGATACTTGCTAGTTGTGGCCGATTATTTCAGCAAGTGGCCCGAGGTCTACCCCATTCCCAACCGGGAAGCAACTACTGTAGCCGAACAGCTAGTGCTAAATTGGGTCAGTAGGTACGGCGTACCTTGCGAACTACATTCGGATCAAGGCCGGAACTTTAAGTCACTTGTTTTTGGCGAAATGTGTGAGCTGTTGGGAATACGGAAAACGAGGACGACACCACTGCATCCGCAATCCGATGGAATGGTCGAACATTTCAACGGCACACTCAATAAACGCCTGGCCAAGATGGTCGACGAGAACCAAAAGGGGACCGAGACATCTCATTATTTTTGATATCGTACATAGCAGCCGAATATGCATCGGCAGGCCAAGCCCCAGCCAAAGTCATTTTTGGAAAGACTATTCGTCTGCCGGCTGATATAAAGTTCGGAACAACCCCTGAGAAACCCCAAATGATCTCGGAGTATGCAAGCGATCTAAGGCAACGGTTGAACCAGATACATCGGACAGTGCGAAAACACCTCGAATCGGCTACTGACCGCATGAAGACCAGGTATGATCTAAAGGCAAAGTCTACTGGGATCCAGCAAGATGATTTGGTGTGGACACATAACCCACAACGGTGGAAAGGTAGGTCTCCAAAGTTGCAGCATAATTGGGAGGGACCATACCGAGCTACAAAGCGAATCAACGACGTCGTATATCGCATACAGGAACACCGTAAGCTGAGAGCCAAAATGAAAATCGTGCACCTGGACCATCTTGCCCCATATCTCATCCAAGGAGAATTGACTACAGCTGGCGACACATCTTTTCGGGACGAAAAGAAGTGAGATGGGGGCAGTGTTACATGTACAAATAATTCTGCGAGCTACTGTCGCAATTGTTTTCACAACCATTGACAACATCATAATCAACAAGCGAATATACTCGAAAGCAAGAGAATCCACCAAGCATGATCAACATCCGAAAGTGACGTCACTGCGCCATTGTTCGAAGATTCCAGGTAGTTCGCCAATCTACCAGAAATGGATTGAATGACTAGAGACCCTATATAAAGGCGAGCTGAATGAATGGGGGGATGATTGCAACCGCGATAGTAGAACTGCGATAGTGTGGAGTGTGAATTAAAAGCGATATTGATTGTGAAGTGAAAGACAGTTGAAGTTAAAATTGATAGACAAGTTGTAAAATAGTGAAATCAATTATTGTACATTTTAAAGTAAATAAACTCTTTTAATTTAATTTAAAAGACCGTGCGTTTCCGCTTTCCCGGGACATTGAAATTATTGGCTGCGAACCATAACACGTGACAATATATATATATATATATATATATATATATATATATATATATATATATATATATATATATATATATATATATATATATATATATATATATATATATATATATATATATATATATATTTATATATATATATATATATATATATATATATACATATATATATACATATATATATATATATATATATATATATATATATATATATATATATTTATATATATATACATATATATATATATATATATATATATATATATATATATATATATATATATATATATATATATATATATATATATATATATATATATATATATATCTATATATGCATATTGTATATATATATATATATATATATATGTATATATATATATATATCTATATATATATATATATATATATATATATAGAATAATACGAAATTTGTGCCTGGAGGTCGCAATTTCGTTTTGATTTTCGCCAAACTGACTGCAAATAAATATTTTGACTAGTTTTGCTGATCATTCATATTGGTCAAGCGAAAACAAAATAAAGGCTGTTTTAGAAGAAAACCCGTGATTTCTGTGCTGACAAAAGTATAGCTCCAACATAAGAGCCCCTTGCATGTGCACTATCACTAAAGAAACAGGGAAAACTGATATAGCACTGCTTCCATTAAATTTATTTCATTCTTTTTAGGGCATTTTTAAGTTGGTTTTCAATTTTTTTTTTTAATTTTTTTACTTTTAGAGTTTGTGAAGGAGCATTAGGCTTGTTCGTTTTAGTGAGAATAATTCGTTCTCACGGTGATGAGTATTTTATTTCTTTTGGTGTTTTACAATGTCAAAATATTTTAAATTCTGAATTTTATTACCATTTGTTTTATTCAATTTATTGGTGTTTTTTTCTAGATTAAGTTGTTTTTTTTTCTTGGTCTTATTATATTGTTAAAAGATATAACTTTGTTTATTGAATCTGAAGTTGAATCTTTCAATTCAAGAAGTATTGTTTTAACTTTTTAATTAGATTGAATAGATTATTTTTATATCTTTTGTTTTATTGATTTCTTCTTTAGTCATTTATTATAGAAGGAAAGGAGAAGCTTTGAATGTTAATCGAACTATTATATTGGTTTTAATATTTGGTTTACTTTTTAATTGTATAATATTATTAATTATTGGTCCTAACTTAATCAGTATTTTTAAGGGTGATTGTTTGGTAATTTATTTCCAAAATGTATGATCTTATAATGCCAGGGTATTAACGGTGCTATCAAATCGAATTGAGTTCGTTGCTTTATTATTAGCTATTGCTTGAATATTAAATTATGGAGCATGGTTATATCTTTTATTTAAAAATAATAAAAATTGATTTTTAAATAAGAATTATTGGTCTGTTTATTATTTTAGCAGCAATAATTAAAAGTGCTTAAATTCCTTTTCTTCATGGTTACCTGCAGCAACAGCTACACCACCATCTGCTTTAATTCATTCTTCAACTGCTGGTATTTATTTATATATTCGGTTCAACGTTTTCATTGATGGAACTTTAACTACTTATATATTATTATAATTAGGTGAATTTCATTTGGTCTCTTTTATTTTATGGGTAGTATTGTTTTTGAGTATTATATATAATTTTATATTTAAGTAGCTTAGAATAAGAGTATGACATTGAAGCTGTTACCGAGATTATCATGATTCTTTAATTGAAACTTAATTTCAATATCATTAACAATGCTATGCCTCTTTTTGGCTTTAATTAATATAATAAGTTATATTATATCTAGAATTACTCGAAACTAATTTCAATTTATTGCTTCATGCGCGAGGAAGACTAAAATTAGTAGCTTTTAATTGCAAACCAAATGTTATTATTAACCATAGAACGTTACACTGGGGTACAAACGTACCCCACGCCATCTTAAGGGCTGTGTGAAAACGAGAATCCTGCATTTTTCGACCGGAGACCCGAACCAGGGGAATGTAGTAGGGAATGATGACAAGAATAGTTTGCCTTTAGCCTTCGTGTGTGTGATGCATTACAACATTTCCCCAATTTTCATTTTTACCTGCGAAAATTGCGGTCTAACGCGTGGGATACGTTTGTACCCCAGTGTAACGTCCTAGGGTAAGAAAAGTAAGTGTAACGTTCTAGGGTTAATTAAAACCTCTATATTGATCATTCTAATGCTCCTTGATTTCATTCATGACATAGACCAAATAGTAGTTCATAAAAATATATTGGAAAAATGAATGATAGGAATAATAGGTAAAATGAGAGCGATTTCAATATTAAAAATTAAAAGTACTATAGCAATTAAAACGAATCGTAATGAAAATGGTAATCGAAATGAATTTTTAGGGTCAAATCCATATTCGAGCGGTGATGATGTTATCTCGATCTACAATTGTTTTTTTTATAGAATTGAAGCTAGTGTTATTACTATTACTAAAATTGATAAAATTATAATTATTATTAATAATATTACGTTATTATTTACATTAATTTCTTAATCCTTATGATCATACTATGTCAATTAATTAAATTCATTAAACCTCCTCATCAATAAATTGATACATATAGTAATAATCATATTATATCGACAAAATTTCAGTATAGTGGTCCGAAACCAGATATGATGCGTTTTAGAAATATGAGAATTTAAATGTCGTAATCAACATACTATTAAAAAATATTCCTGTTAGTACATGCTATAAAAAATGTTGAGCCGTGAACTACATCTGCGATAATAAATGGGGCTTCAATGTATTCATATACTTGGAGAGTTGTAAAATAAACCCCAAAAAGAATTGTAAAATGTCCTTGTGTTGTTTGTGAATGATTTCCTTCTATTAAACTATGATGGACTCAAGTTACTGTTACTCCCGAAGCCAATAAAATTGCTGCATTTAAAAGATTAATTTGGAATGAATTGAATGGAATGATTCCTATTGGGGGTCATGTTATTCCCAGCTCTACTATCAGTGATAATCTTCTATGAAAGAAAAAAGTTAAATATAAAAAAACTACTTATGATACAATCAATAAAATTATACCTCATCAAAGTCCAATTGTTACGGGGAATGTATATAATCCCTGAAAAGTCCCTTTTCGTGAAACATCTCATCATATTCAATACATTGTTATAATGGTAATAATATTGCCTGAAATAAATAAAGATAGATCATATTGATGAAATCATTTTACAAATCCTGAAACAGTCGTTATTGCCTCGATCCCTCCTGTAAGAGGTTAAGGTCTTTAATCTACTCAATGACAGGGCTGGTTTAAACGTTTTGACATTAAACTTCTCTAGAATACAAAGTACTTAAAACTGCAAACACGTAACATAAGTGGGGTGATTTGACCTATTAAAAATAAAGTAATGGGTGCCATTTGTGGAATTAAAAAATAATAATTTGATTAATAATTTTAGTTTAACATACTAATCTTATTGGTTTAACTGATTTTTCTATTAGAAGTAAGTAGTAATTTACTATAAAATGGTTTAAGAGATAATTACTTGCGTTTAGTCATCTAATGAATACTAATTTAATGAAGAAATTCATTTAATAAAATAATTGAGTGGTACACTTTCAATTACAATAGCTATAATATGTGTATATATAGGAATAAATAAATATATATATATATATATATATATATATATATATATATATATATTTATATATATATATATATATGCATATATTTATATATATATATATATATATATATATATATATATATATATACATATATATATGTAAATATATATAAACTAGGTGTAAAGTAGGGTGACTTTGTATTTTTAGGGAAAAAATATTTATTTATTCATCAATATTTATGTTGTCTCCTTCAAAGTAATCAATACACTTGTGCCAACGCTTTGTTTTGTATAGCCTTGAGCTCTTCCAGCAATGCACTCCTTATCTCTTCAATCGTTGCAAATCTCCGTCCTTTCGTAGGCCTCTTCAGTTTTGGGAACAAGAAAAAATCACATGGGGCCAAATCTGGTGAATATGGTGGTTGGGGCATGATTGTGGTGTTGCTTTTGGCCAAAAATCTCTTTTCTTTGATCCATTTTTTTCTAAAGCAAAATATCGCCGAGCACACAAAGCACTTCTAACCGTAATGCTACTCACAAAAAAATTAATATATTATATAGCTGAAACTGTAAATATATGTTTGTGACGAGTGTACTAACATAAAAAATAAAAAAAATCGGTAATCGAATGTACGTCCCCCGCGAAATTTAGAAAGTCACCTTACTTTTTGAACACACTTCGTATATGTAATATAATATGCAGTAAGAAATTCCAAATATTTTTGGAGCCTCATCCTAGCAAAGCGCAAATTGCGCTAAGATGATCACACTAACAAGTCGTTAGCGAAGAAGTTCACCTGCGTTCCGGGCCTATAATCGTCTCTAACACCTTGATAAGAAAAGGGCCTAATATAGACCCCAGCGAGACCCCCGAGTCAATACAAAATGGATCTGACCTAGCTCCACTAGCCATCGCAAAGGCAGTTTGTCCCCCGATGGAGCTGTCTAAAGTTTTTACAATATAGACCCGGAAAGCCAAAATTTATCATTTTGTAGAGAAGCCCATTGATCCATATAGAGTCAAAAGCTTTCTCCGCAACAATCAGACAAGCTACTATTATTGTTGCGCCAATTTTTTTCGTTATATCGGTTTGGAACACGGCCATAGTATCCCATGGAGTGTGCTTTCTTGAAGCAAAATTGTATTTCCAGCACAATTCTTGCCCCCAAGAGAATCGTCTGACGCCTTCAAGTATTACCCTTTCAAGCATCATACCAATATTTGAAAGCGGCGAAATCGGACCAACTTCTTGGGTATTGCAAATATTTTTGCGCATTTCAATTGCTGCCATTATTCAGAATGGTCGCGAGGAGAACAAGGAAGACATGGAGAAGCCTTTTAAGCATATAATTGGTGATTCCATCAGTCCCTGCTGATTTTTTGGAATTTTGCTCTAGTGCCAATAAAGTGAGTCTCTTAGGGCTGACAAACAAACCATGGCCAGTGGATGCATCAGAGGGATTTGAATCAGAGAACCTAGTCAAGCACAACTGTTCATGGTGCCTGTTGTAATTCGTTGTGGTGCTGCTCACTAACGAAGTAACGGAAGAGTCCTCACTTGCTTTCTCTCCTTGAAGCACTTTCACAAAATGTTTTGCGATAGTCAGCGATAGCTTTGTCATCCGTGAGCCTGGATCCATCATAAGGGAAGACCCCGGGCAGCCTTTTTCTGCCAGTTATCCTATTGATGTGAGGAAACATACAAGGACCTGGTTTGATACTTTCCAAGGTCTGTCCAAATCACTCGTTAGCAAAAGCCGTGGTTCCCCTCGAAATCATTCGGTTTAGAGGTGTAATCATTATATGTATGAATGCGTTCATACTCCCAGTTGACTATATTGCGATAGCAGATTCTGGCGAGTAGTTTTCTAAGCCGACTACGTCAACGATGAAGCTCCAAGATGTCTTCTGGTAAATCTCGATAAAGGTAATTCGTCAAGGATTTCTTAATGGAATCTTAGAGATGACCGTATCCAGGGTTGAATTTTTACATGCGACTTCCTCATCAATTTCAGGAATAGAAAGATTTTTTGATCTATTGATCGGAATCCTCTTCAATTTTCCTTCAAATTCAGCACTTACTGCTGCCTAATCGATTCGCTTGTATGTAATGAAAAGTTGAGGATCTGCAACCTCAAGTTTCACACTCATTTTCACTCTTAAAGCCAGCTCAACATAAAGATGGTCAGACTAGGCATCAGGAACTCCACACTCGAAATTTCTCCAAATTTGGGAGTGATTTACCAGATTGGCAGATACGATGAAGTAGTCAATAATAGGCGAGCTCCGCCAGAACGTAGGTTCTTTCAGAGCAATTAATATGAGTTCCATATTTAATTGAACCCAGTTAGAGATAGCTGTTCCATAGCCATTAGATACAATATTTCCCCGTGAGGGATGCTTCGCATTGAAATCATCTCCCATGGCATAGAAATCGAATTTTTCGCAAAAAGTAGTGCAAAGGTGCACCCTCCCAGCATGGAGTTTATTATTTCTGCTTCGATACATTTCAGACTTGGAAGGCAGTGCCTTTTGACTTTCAGGTGATCTTTGTGAGCAATATCAACTCCAAGACTTCCCCCTGGATCATCGCACCTGATGATCTAGTACTTTTCCTGATGCACTCTGTGTCTTCCTTTGAGTCTTGTTTCCGACATAAACAAGAAGTCTGGTCTAGGGCGTTAAAGTATTCTTGAACAAAATTCCTTTTATGGCGTGGAGCTAGTGAACATGTGTTGAGGGTGAAGAGTTTAATGGAACTCATCACGACAACATACTTTGAAGCCGAATTCTAAGTATGCAGCTTTTTTCTCACTTGGATTAGGGAGTTTTTTTATGGTGGAGGATGAAAGAGTCCAGTTTTTGAGTGAGTGTGAAGAAGTCACACCAGAAAAATTGTTGGCAGTCAGTGCTTAAATCATTCTTTGTCATTCTGCGACTAGTCGGACTGCTGTTCGGGCTGCCATATAGGCTGAGGTGCAGGCTGCCTTGCAAAAGTCTAGAGTATGAGACCCCTCTTTTCCTCTTTTTTCGTTTGGAGATTATTCCTCCTCTCTTCAACTTCTTTTGCTTTAGGAAAACTTCTGAAACTTGCAGGGTACCCCTTAGCATTGCAGTTCACACAGAAGATCTTGTCTTTATTCTCGTCCTTCGAGAGTGGACATTCAATAGACTTATGCTGCTTGTCGCATTTTACGTACCTAAATTCGAGTCTGCAGTTAGAAATAACGTTTCCAAATCTTTGGCAATTGAAGCACTGGGAAGTGCAATTTTTCTGTAGGCATTCCCATTGTATCTTCTGATACAATAGAAACTTCGTGTCTATGGCTTTTTTCACTTCAAAGTTCGGTTTGAACTGGACTAAGCAAGATGAAAGCGCACTTTTTTCCCTCCTAGAGGTTATAGTGAAGAACATTTTTGCTGAAAGGATATCCTCTCCGAGATGTTCTTTCAGCCCAGCCACGACATCATTCTCGTTGTATGAGCTGTGCACGCCTTTGAGAAAGAGAGTCAATTTTCTCTCTCCCGGAAGAGTGTAAGTGTAGCAAGCCGCCTTCGCATACTGCAGAAAATTTAAAAGCTGGTATGATTCTCAGCCGTTTTAGGGTGGAGTGACGTTCATGGGGAGCTGTTCGCCATCACGTTGAACTCTGGCTCTTTCGCAGAATTTAATGCACATACTCTTTTGACGCTATCCCTAAAAGTCTTTAGGTCTGGCCTATAGCACACTATAGGATGCACCCTCTCTTATTTGTTAGCAGCCACGCTTGGCTGTTGAGGCTTCGGTTTCCCTTTATTACCCTCAAAGCCCGGCCTTCCACCCATCTTGGGTATGGTCACCGAGGAACTGGCAGAAGCTATTTTCACTACCTTTTTGAGCTTGGGAAAATGCCACCGGTCACTTCTAGGATCGTCATACCTTTGAAGTAAGCTCGTGCGTTGGAGAACCTATTGGCCTCTTTCTACCTTCTGGCTTTACGATAGTCTCCTCCTCATCACCATTGTTCATGGAACTCGCACCCTCGTCTATCCCCATGTCACTGGAAACTTCCAGCACTTGCAGTTGCATCATGTGGCTAGCAAGCAAGTCCAGAATAAACTCCTCCTTCATGTCCCTCTCAAACTTCTGGTAGAAACGCTGCAAGTTTTTTCTCGCTTTTGACGTGAAGCTAGATTTAGCGGCAGAGAGCCCCCATATTCATTATTTTCCCCAATACCCACAGATTCCAAGACAGAACTTGAAATACTGTCGCAGAGAAGTGAAAGAAAGTAAAAACTGTGACCCTTATTGCCTAGTGGATTATAAGGCTAAAAAGCAAAATAATTATATTTAAAGAAAAATAGTAACACTTAAAAAAAGCTTTAATAATTTTTTTTTTGGTGTTTTTTCAAAATACTCTAATTCCAATTCAACTGCTTTTGTCCACTCCTATCATTTGACTTATCTTCCCACTCATGCTCACTCTACGCGCCTCACCTAGGTGCTTTAGCTTCTTTTCTTTTTCCACAATTTCCAAAAAAAAAATTTTCTCCAATATACCTTCAAAATTCCGCAATCCCTCTGAATTTTCAATTTCTTCCAAATTTCAATTTGCATAAGAATTCTTTGACAGTCTTGTGCTGCTCACTCGATCCGCCCTGCCTCGACAACTGTTCTTCTCGCTTTCTCAGGACCTGCCGCTCAATAGCGATAAATATATTTGTGGATGCTTGTGTTAAGGTTGCACATTTACGTGAATATTACTTCCGCATACACATTAACAGTAAAAGTGTACACAATTGTCGCATGGATAACTAGAATTATCTGCTATCAAATTTTATAAATAAATTCATCTTCTTAATTCTTCTCTTCAAATATATTTCTCATACCATTAACAATCAATAATCTGATCTGAGCGTGATCCTTGCGAAGTTTCTCTTGAATTGTTTTCAATACCCTTAATAGTATAAGCAATTTATATTTTCAATTTATATTGTCCTGATTTTAGATTCATTTTGTATAACCGCACTTATTCCCGCTTTTAGGTATAAGAACTAAAAAGTTTGCGGCTAAGCTGGAGATGGCGCTGTAGCACCAAGCCAAAAAAACAGAAGCCGCCAAAGAATGCCGAAAAACAATCAATCCCAGGACTGGCAAATTTTTCGATGGGTTTACTTCTTGTTATAGTATTAGGGACATTTTATTTATAATTTTCGAGTTGATTCTTAAGATTAAGGTCAATGACGTCTACATTGACCAAAAATTGGCAGATATGAATGAGGGTGGCTCTATGTTAAGCAACACAACCGTTTCCGACTATTATAGGTATTGTAGGGAAATAACCGAAGTTGTCGCTTCGCAGAGCGATATTTTGTTGGGTGGAGAGGGAAAAACCATCCAAATAGACGAAACTTTCCTAACAAAGAGGAAATATAATAGGGGTCGTATAACGAAGCAGATGAAAATTGTAGTGCTTGGCTTATACTGCCCGGAAGACAAAATTGGACTTTTCTTCAAAGGCAATTCCAAAAGTAAGGTAAGTTTGTGGCCCTACATTGTTTGCTATACGCACCCCAACTGCGCCCGAGTATGCACTGATTCTGCACGCCAGTACGGCGGGGTTGGTGAATTATTTGATAGTGAATGTGTTCACCTTACTACTAACCACAGTAAGGGTGAATTCATTTCTAAAACAAACCCGATGAATAAAAACTCCTGAAAATTAATCGTTTGCCGTAGAAGTACAAAGCTTCTCCATCAATATATGGCCATGTACTTTTATTGGCAACACGTGCTAGAGAAACATCATCCAGAATCTCGAGGCGAACGAATTCAACAGTTCTTAAATGATATCAAACGTGTATACCCTCCAATAAGGATTGCAGTTAAGAGAAATTGATCCTCGAAGTTCCCTGCAAAGACCAGATTTTACAAAAGCTATCCAAGGCACTTCCTCGAGAGAATGTAATGTTAAGATGTCGATCGAAGCTGAAATCGACCATGCTTTTGACGTGCAAGAAGATCAATTTGAGGCTTTTCTGGCTGAAGCAGCATTCTATTGAGATAAAGTACCGCAAAGACTAACTTAAATATTTCATAAAATTTAATTATATTCAGGAGTATTTACATTTATTTTTGTTGACGCCTCAAAGAACCCATTTAGATAATTTCTTCAGTTTCTCATCTTTTCAACTTTCTCTCATTTCGAAGAAGCTTGATTCTTGTCCGTTTTCATTGTAACGTCCAACGTTTCAATAGAAACGTTTACCTTTTATCTGGCATCCACCCTCCTCTGTATTATTCATTAAAAAATTTTGTTAATGGATCTTAAACTATTTATAAGTTTGTTGTTTCGCTGTTTGACAGTAACATAGTAGAGTTCATTTTGTGTATATATATATATATATATATATATATATATATATATATATATATATTTATATATTTATATATTTATATATTTATACATATATATGTATATATATATATATATATATATATATATATATATATATATATATATATATATATATGTATTATTTTCAATACTTAGAAAATAAGCAAACAAATCAAATTTAGCTAATCATTTATGAAAAAAAAACATTTAACTAAAAGTTTTGAAGTAAAAAAGTGTAAAGATTTTTATAAAATAATATACCTGTTTTTTAAAATCTAAGCCAGTCTGCCCGTCCGTAAATTTAATTTTTTCTCAATACTTTGTTTTAAGCTAAGTATTGGCTTCTAGTATGTAAGTTTAAAATTCATTCATATGTCTATCCGTCCGTCCGCTTGATTTTTATCAATACTTTATTGAAGTTTAGTTTAGACTTTTAGTAAGTAAGTTTAACACTTGAAGATCTGTGCCAATGGGAACCTGTCTGTCTGTCCATCCGTACTTTATTTACGTTCAGTATAGACTTTTCGTATGTAAGTTTAAGATTCGAAAAGCTAGGTCAACGGGAACCTGTCTGTCCGTCCATTTAATTTTTTCTCGGTATATTTATTTAGTTTAGTATGTAGAAGAGAAGAGGGAAATCAAGACCAAATGTGCCAGTCAAGCATCAAAGGATATTCATTATCAATGTAAGTTATTTTGCTAAGCGTATGACTCTCGTGCAACAATATGAAAATAATTATTTGTTTTAGATTAATCCTCCAATTTCAAAATTCGAGCAGCGATAAACTTTCTTCATGGACCGAATCAGACCAACGTTTTCTGATAATATTTGGTAATTTTCATTTGATAGCATATATTGTTTATGACTAATTTTTTGATTGAATATTTTCTAAATTTAGAAGGCCATATGCTTCTCACGTATTTGTTCAACACACTCCCACAAGAAAAGAGGATTTTGGGATGTTTCAATAGATTTGGTTGGTTTTTTTCCTTTTTTCCAATTACTTGATAATATATCTTCTTCTTCTTCGTAGCACTATAGCTCCTCTTGGGCCTTCGCTTCCTGCAACAAGCACCTTCAACTATCTCGGTCTATTGACCGCATCCTCCAATTTCAAAATCCGAGCAGCGATAAATTGTCTTCGTGGACCGAGTCAGACCAGCGTTTTCTGATACTATTTGGTAATTTTCATTTTATAGCATATATTATTTTTTATGATTAATTTTTTGATTGAATATTTTTTACATTTAGAGTGCCATATGCTTCTCACGTATTTGTTCAACACGCCTCCACCAGAAAAGAGGATTTTGGAGGTTTCAATAGTTTTGGTTGGTTTTTTCCTTTTTTCCAATTACTTGGTAAAATTTCTTCTTCTTCGCAGCACTAAAGCTCCTCTTGGACCTTCGCTTCCTGTAACAAGCGCCTTCAACTGTCTTGGTCTATTGACCGTGTCCTCCAATTTCGGAATCCGAGCAGCGATAAACTGTCTTCGTGGACCGATTCAGACCAGCGTTTCCTGATAATATTTGGTAATTTTCATTTGATAGCATATATTGTTTTTTATGACTAATTTTTTGATTGAATATTTTCTACTTTTAGAGTGCCATATGCTTTTCAGGTATTTGTTCAACACACCTCCACCAGAAAAGAAGATTTTGGATGTTTCAATAGATTTGGTTGGCTTTTTTCCTTTTTTCCAATTACTTGATAATATTTTTTCTTCTTCGTAGCACTATAGCTCCTCTCGGGCCTTTGCTTCCTGCAACAAATGCCTTCAACTGACTCGGTCCATTAATCGCGTTTCCTGGTAATATTTAGCAATTTTCATTTGAAAGCATTGTTCTTTT
The DNA here is from genome assembly GCA_963969285.1 of Odontomyia ornata. Classification (NCBI taxonomy): domain Eukaryota; kingdom Metazoa; phylum Arthropoda; class Insecta; order Diptera; family Stratiomyidae; genus Odontomyia; species Odontomyia ornata. Next base: position 184,864,032 of record OZ017739.1, read on the forward strand.
GTAACTAATTTTTTGATTGGATTTTAATTAAATTTTTGAGTACTTTAATGTTCTAAAACATGGTTTTTGTATGAAATTTATTACAATTGAATCAATAAAGACCATTTGAATTTGAGGGTTTTCGATGGCATTTCAATCCACACTAAAAACACAATTGTTATTTTCATAACTATCAAAATTTATTGATTCCACTTTGCAATAAATAGCTACTTTATGGAGTGTTTTTACGTACACACATTTTCAACATGATAAGAAGGTACACCACTTGACATCGGCTCTAAAGTCTACTAACAATTATTACAAAATTCGGTCGTAATCAATTCAATGTCAAAGATTGATAAAAGTAATACGCCACCAGGTCTCGATTGAAAATGGCAATTAAGAATTATTCGCAATAAAAAACAACAAGAATAGAATTCACATGAATGATGACACTTTGACCTTACAAAATACGATAAGATATTTAACAATACTAATTAATTCATATTATGAATTAAGTAAATGAAACCAGAAGTAAGTGCTAACGTATGCTATAAAAAGTTTAAGAAATGTATTTATAGTAAGACAATGAGGGAAAGAAGAAAAAATAAATAAAATATAACAACTAAATTATCAACCAAAACCAAATGCGTAACATTCAAAACCCGGTGAGAAAATTAATGGCTTATGTGGGACTAATGTGGAAGGAGTAATTAACGAGGAATTATCTACACAAAGCGATTCGATAGGTGAGATATAATGATTAACATTCTGTAGAGGTACACTTCGATCGAATAATTCGCTGACAACTGGGTCAGGATGAGAATCCAAGAGGTTAAGCACTTCATACTCTGCTTGATCATGAAAAATAAAATTGGCCTAATTTTGGTCTCATCGTAAAGTATACTATTTCTGAAATGTTTTTTGTTTGACCTTCTGTATTTCGATTAAAATTTTTTAAAGATGTTGCGTTCAAAAATTTGAATTTCATCAGCAACAGTTGAGGAAACAGAATGCCAAACAATAAAACAATAGATAATAATCGAATGAATAAGAGCATTGTACATTAAAAGTTTAGTACTGCAACTTACAGATTTGCTTGTGAGAAGGGGTGACGATGCTATAAATGCACCAACTGCTTTTCTCAGAATTAACCAGACATGGTGATTAAGTTTTGGCCTATGATGTAAGTATTATATTTCAAGAATTTTGCCTAGGTTCGAAAGAAGAGAGATTGGTCTGAATTTCTGAATATCACCATTTGATCTTGATTTTGATAAAGGAACTAATGTGGCTGCTTTCCAAGCAGATGGAAAGTAACCATTATTAATGCAATTACTTGCAATCACGCCAAGAGGTTTAGAAGTTGAGTTTCTACATTTCCTGATTACTAGGTTTGGAATGCCATGTGGGCCTAAATATTTTTTATTATTCAAATTTACTATTATAGATTAGATTTCATCAAAACTAGCGAAAACGTGTTCGAGTAAGCAGGGGAGTGTTCCTACAAGAAGGTGTTTATAACCATTCTAGGATTCGAAGCAAATTTTCTAGTAGTATGAATCGATAATTTGAATTATCCATCCAATACTTGGATAAGAAATCATTCAAATTTACGCAAGAGATGCTGTTGCTGATACATACCATAGTATATGTATAGGTTATTGTACTAGATTCTATTCAATTCATGCATTACTCTTTCTAATAGGTGATGTCCCGTGGTAATTTATTTATTTAATCACTGCGAAGATATTGTAATAATTTATCTATTACTTTCATAATACGAGTTGAAGTTAGGGTTTTCAACTCGATCGTTCTTTGTAATGACATTTGTGGGCAATTGAACTCATTCTGCTTTGTTTGGACTGATGATATCACGTTGTCAATATCATGTTTTCCTCCATTATTAGTACTATTCATATACGAGTATCTTGAAGATCTTCCTTTCCTCTTTTCTTAATTACTTTTTCTTATTCGCAAACTGCTCATGCAATCTGCGCTTCACTTTCTTTCGTATCATCAAATGTGCCACCCAGTCAATGTTTAGAACGTCGATATAAGGGTGTACACAAAATATGCTAAATTATCCTTTTCCTATTATCTTGTTCAAATGCTAGTCTGCTTTAAAGTATAAAAATAACATACAATACGAAGCCTCAATAAAAATCCGAGATTATAAAAAAAAATTAATAAAAAACATTCAAAGTCAAAGTCAAAGTCAAAAGCGCTTTATTTAATACTCATCGTTATAAATTTTAAAAGAATATAAAGCAAATTCCAAATAATAACAATCAAAAAACTTAATGGCCCAAATGGCTCTCTAAATTTGTACGTTATCATAAACTCATTTCATCAAAAAAAAACTATAGCAAATGCAATTAATTACGATTATTACATATTTTTACAATTCAATTGGAAAAAGGAGAAAAAACCAACCAACACTATCCAAAAATTATTTATAAATAATACACAACAGTGAAACTTTGATCCTACACCTAATATGTTGTAACTTATTTCTAATAAAATACAATCAAAAAAAACTTTATCTTATACTAAAAATACTATAACAATGTTCCTAACCTAAGTGTTTAATCTTATCTCTAACGGAATATAGTAAACATTACATATACCTAACCTATACCTGATTTTAACAAAAATATATAACAATACTAAATGTAGCAATAATGAGCTGAAACTCAAAAACTAAATAACGAAAAACACCAAAACTGAAAACAAACACGAAAAATTTAGACATTGTCATTCAGCCACCAATACCTGGATTGCGCCGTCTCAACTCGATCAGCTTCAACGAATCTAGCAAATGAGTATCTCCATTGAAATCGTTGGTCTCGTGAACTCAAATTCGGAGGATATTTTATCTTCTTATCGGTGGCCCGTCGATATATGTGATATATGACTGGGACGCCGTCAGAATCAAAAACATATCCATTCATGTCCAAATACACGAATGCTTCTGGAGGAATGAAGCCAGTAGCGAGGCAAGTCGCTATATACCCGTCTGTAGGGTGGAACGGCTGTGAAATCCAAGGGTTTCCACTCACAGTCACAGATCTTGCGATATGATTCCGAAGAAGTTTCAATATGAAGATATCGACTCTAGTCACTTCAGCAGTTTGATAAATTCTTCTATTCGATATATAATGTTTCCAATCCGTCTCAGGCTTTCTGTACAAACCAGTACATGCACGAAGACATTTCCTTTCGAAAACTCTTAATTTTTCCATAGTACTAGCACTCTGGTTGTACCAGATCTGACATCCATAGGTCAAAACTGGTCTAACCAGTGTCTTGTAACAGATAATTTTGACCTTTTGATCAATGTATCTGGAATGAAAGAGTTTTCGAAGGGCCATGACTACTTTAAGTGCCTTACTGAGCATGATTTTCACATGTTCAGTATAGTACAGATACTGATCGAGATAAACACCGAGGTATCGAACACAGGATTTATGTGGAATTCGTTCTGAACTACCCTCGCCAGCCATGATGTGGAAATCTTTCCAATTACGTTTCAGGTCTTGACTGACCCCCTGCAGCGTTGTCCGAAACAAGATTGTTTCACACTTCTGCGCATTGATTTTCATTCGCCAATTGTCAGTGTACAGCTGTACATCATTGAACATTTTTTGGAGATTGCTCTGAACTATTGTAGCTTTTCGGTCAGCCGTGTAGATGATCAGATCATCAGCAAACGCTACCAATGATCGCTTTGGCGAGACGTTGAAATCAAAGCCGTTCAATAGCTTGCGAATAAAGATTGAAAAGAGCAGAGGCGCAGTAACTGTTCCCTGCTGTAGACCATTCAAGACCTTGAACTCGCGCATTGTTGTCAGATTTCCATCGGTTACAACAAACGATTTCCCGTATAACATATTACACATCATGGCGACAAGGTGTCTGGGGAACTTGTCCTGAAGAAGTTTAAAAATAAGTCCATCTAACCATACCGTATCAAAGGCTTTCTCCATATCAATGAGACATGCTCCAACACATTGTCTATCATTTAGTTTCCAAAAGATGTCTGAGGTTACTTTCGTTATTGCATGTGTGGTCGAATGCCTGGCACGAAAACCAAATTGGCAATTCGGCATCAACTCATTTTCCTCAATGTGGGCGTTTAATGCTCTGTTGAGTATCACTTCAAACACCTTGCTGATGTTAGGCAGCAAGCTGATTGGGCGATAGCTTTTGGGGCATGAAGATTCTTTTCCTTTCTTCAAGATCGGAAATACCTTAGCCTTTTTCCACTCATTTGGGAAATATGAATTGCTCAACATGTTGTTGAACAATATGCAATAGTTCCTAATAGCAACCTCAGGCAAATGTCGGAGAACTACATTTGGAATACCATCAGTACCACATGATTTCTTGTTGTTTATCTTGCGAAATATGAAACACAAGTCTTCATAGCTGACAAAATAATCAATAAGATTCAAGCTCGGTATGAGGTCAGATGTTAATGTTTCATTGAAATGAAGAATTGATTGGCCGTTCAGGCTTGATTTGAAGTCGGAAACTTTTGCTTCAACGACCTCTGAAAAAATTTCGTTCCCTCTCTCAGGGTTTGGTAGATGAACCAATTCAAAATGTGTTCCAATCAGGGCAAGTTTATCCAATCCTTCACAAATAATCCTGTTTCCATTTCTATCCGAAGTCGTACTATTAATTTCGATACCAGCCCTATCGAGAAGATTTATCTCATCACTAGTGACTTCAAGATTCGATACCTTCACTCGAGACTTCTTGCGGAATATGCTATTCACTTTCGCGAACACGCCGTCTGGGTCCTGTGGGCTAATACCCCTCAATTTTTCCGCCCATTGATTGCTGACCTCACTCCTGAAGTATGACCGGATTAAGTTCCGGACATTCCTCAGATGTAATTTCAACAAAGACAACGAGGGATGGTTGTAGTCCAAAAATCGTCGATAAATATTGTTGACGCGTGTGAGAAGGAGGCTTTTCAATCTTTTCAACCTTGCGATGGTTGGTGTTTCATATCCTTCCATATTGTTTCGATGTTTAATCTTTGGAACTACTTTCTCAATCGTTTCCAACGTCAGCTTCTCTAACTTCGACAAATAGACATCTATTTCATCGTTAGTTAGATTCCTGTCATTAGGAACCATTGAGCAAGAGTTGCCACCATCAGAAGGGGGACATTGCTTCTGGTACTCCCGATTAAACTTCTTTTGAAACTTTCCCCAGTCTGTTTTTTTGAAGTTCAACCGATGATTTTCGTGTTGAACTGGAATGAGGAAGAAATCATCCCTGTGATGATTGATTTCCATTACGATTGCGTTATGGTCGCTATCATAAGGAAGCACCTGCAGTTTCCGTTGAGGACTATTAAAGTTGAATTCGAGTCTTGCGTCAGCAATGCAAAGGTCCAAATATGAATTTGTCCTAGGGTATGTTGGGAACTCCGACCCATAAAGATCGCACCTGTATTCAATTTGGTTCTCTGTTATCCACGATTTCAGGAATACACCTCTTGGATTATTGGTGGCGTTCAGCCATGATGTATGCTTGGCGTTCAGGTCACCAGCAAGAATATAATAGTTATGCAGCCTGTTCAATTCGAGTATTTCGAACAAGGAATTGAGTTCCTCCTTGAGCTTGAGAACAGTTCCACCAGTTGCATAGGCAGAGATAACGAAGAGGTTATCCCCACCTGGCAGTGAGATTTTGATAACGGACACTTCAAGAGATTCAAAGCTTTTGAATTCGACTTTTTCAATATTTTGGAAACGATAGGGTCTTCGAACCAATATCCCGGTGCCACCTCCCCCATCACCTATTACCCTATCGTTTCTTACGAACTCAAAATCCTTGAATGTCATGAAGTGCCATGAATTGAGGTGGGTTTCGGTTAGAAGCAGGATGTCAGGCTTTTGTCTGGCAATGAATTCAAGGAGATAATCACGCCGATGTAAAGTAACAATGGAGTTGACGTTGATCGAGATGAGACGAATCCTATCCGTGGGAATGTGGCTGGATGACAACTTATTTTGAGCCATTTGAAAGTCCTAAACGCTGAAAAACAATGTTAATTTTCGAATCTTGTTTATCGATTCGCTCTGATAAGGAATTTAATTGTTGATAAATTTTGAGAAGCAGCTCATTATTGCCACTTACATTATTTACCCTGTTTTCCGCATTTTCTGCTGGTCCTCTAGCGGCGAGTGCAAATGATACTCCGGGCTTGACGAAGTTCGGAGCTAAGACACTGCGGTGTATTTGTGTTTGTTTTGGGGCAGATTTCAATCTTGCATCCTGATATCGGGAGCATCCTCGATATGATGCCGGGTGACCAAAAACACCGCAGTTCACACAATATAACTTCTCTTTTGGCTCCGTCTGAGCCAATTTGCACTCACCGGGAGCATGCACGTCTTTGCATTTAACGCATCGGTAATGCATGGCGCAGTTGGCAGCCGAATGCCCAAATCGTTGACAGCGATAGCACTGGTTGATTTCTCGTTTCTGGAGGCGTTCCCACCTCACCACTTGAAAATTTAAATACCTGATTTGCTGAAGAGCGCTTGGACTGCTCTTATTTGTTATTTGTACCAAATAAAGTGGTAAGTTTTTTTTTTCCACCGTCGACCTTCTTGTCGCGAATGTTTTCACTGAGATAAACTCGATTTGTGGCGCCGTTTCCTTGAGAACCTGAAGAAGATCGACGGTATCTTCTCCGCAGTCCAAGCCCTTCAGCAAGAACGTCTGGTTCTTCTCGCTCTTGGGGGTATAGGTGAAGTGCGGAACCTCCCCAGAATTCAAAGCATCTTTCGCTGATTTGAAATCAACCAGTGATTTCGTTCTAATTGACAGCTTCTCAGAATTTACTCGTTTGATTTCGAAATTTGTCAATTTGTTTTCGGCTGCCAACAGCCGAACCATGTCTTTTCCGCTTTGCCCGAAGACATTAATCGGCGGAACTTTCTCGGTATTCTTCGCTACTTTTTGAGGAGGACCAGCAGAACTACGGGCTGGTTTCTTCTCCCTATTTCTACTTTCATTATTTTTATTTTTTAAATATAAGATAAAATTATCGTCTTTGTTACCTTCGTCTACCTCCATGTCCTGCTGGAGTCCATCCAGCGCCGCAAAGTAGTTCTGGCTTTCGTTCGTGCCACCAGCACTTAATACCTCTTCAGTTATTATTGGAGTTGCAGCTTTCTTCTGTTTTTCGATTTTTCGTATCGGACCACTCTCTTGAACTTGTTTTGCCGTCTTGAACATTTCTTCATACGTTTGAATTCTTGCCTTTAGCTCTTCGATTTCACTTCGAAGGCGGCACACTTCCTGTCTATCCTCGAGCACTTGTGTTTTGCGACCGGCATCTGCGGTATCCTGGGTGCTCGTGTGTCTCCGCTTGTTGACACTTGCCAATTTCACACCGTCACTCTCCCCGGGGCCCCCCAACGGAGGGAAGCCGTCGGGCTCCTCCATACAGCAGTCCCGAGTTGTCTTTGGTTTGTTGCCTTTTCTTGATTTATTGGTTTGGTTGGTCGATGCCTTCGACGACTAATTCTTCCCCAATAAAATCAAAACTTGCTTTTGACTGACTCGTACAAAATTAATTCAATTATTTGAAACTGACTTTTGTGAAAAATTAATTAATTTTTAAAATTAATAATAAAAAACATTCTTACACTGTGATGAAATCTCTAAAACTAAACTCCTTATATCTTAAGTTTTCAAAATCGCCAAATTTAAAATCAAATGCGCTTTATTTCATCAACCATTAGAAAATTCATAAAAACATATAGCAAGTTTCAAAACGTTAAAATAATCGAAACAATAATGAAGCATATGTCCTCTAAATTTAAAGAATGTTGCAATGAATGGCCAGTCAACAAGAAACTTCATTCAATCCTTGATAATTTCTTCCAACATATACATACTTCGGAGCAGGTTGATCCCTTGAGTTTGGAGCACTATATATGATTGAATACGTTAGTTCTATATCATCATTTAATTAAATGAGAATTATAGCTTATCAATCTATTGAAAAAGAACCTCTGCAGCTCTATTCGAATATATAATATGAAGAATACTACAAAATAGTGGTAGCAAATAGTATACACAGAGCATAGTATCTCGAACCACTTTTAAGCGATCTTTTTATGCATAAATTATTACAAATTGACTGCATTTCTAATATTCTATTGATTCTTTCCTGATACTTAAAACAAATCTATTTTTACAACAGCCGTCAACAATAAGATAAGATTGGATGCTGAATTCTTCGTTTTAAAATTCGACTTGATCAATTATGAACAAGAGTGGCATTTATCCATTATGCTTCAAGCGTACTCTTCATTCGACACACCCCGACAGAAAAGAGGATTTTGGATGTTCCAATAGAGTTGCTTGTGTTTATCTCTTTTTCTCCAATTAATTGATACTTAGTAATTTTCGTTATATTGTTTTTATGACTATTATACGAATTTTTGATTGAATATTTTCTAAGTTTAGAATGCCATATGGGCAGTTAAGTTTTTGAGTACTTCAATGTTTTAAAACTTGCTTTGTTTTTATAAAATTTGAATTTAAGGATTTTGGATTGCATTTCAATCCACACTAAAAACACAATTAATTTATTTTCATATTTATACAAATTTAACAATTCCATATTGTAATAAAATAATATTTTATTGAGTATTTTTACGTACATACATTTTTAACAAGATGAGAAGTCAGCCAACAATTATTACAAAATTTGGCCGTACACAATTAAATGTGATTGGAAAATTTAGAAAAATACCATTACACCCATGCACAATGGTTTTTCAATTGGAAAGAAATACAATTAAAAATTATTTGCAGAAACAAACAACGGGGAATCGTGCTTTCCTGGCATCGGCACTACGCGATATGCGCGTGGACTCTATGCGTAAATCGGTTTGTGTTTTATACTAATAATTAATTTATCCCGGAAATCGACGCGAAAACACGCAGAAGATAGTTAATTTTAGTTTGAAATTTGCTTCATACGAAACTCAAACTATATTAGATGGAAGCAAACGGTTGTACCAAAATGAATTTGGGAAACAGCTGATTGCCAGATTAAAAAATTTGAAAAGTGATGAAATTCTTGACTGGGGGCCTCGCGCGGCCGCACAGGAGCCCGCAGGTTCTTGCGCGGCCGCGCAAGGCCCCCGGTGCAAGAATTTCATCAAATTTTTCCATTTTTTAATTTGCCCAGCTGTTTCCATATTCCCTTTGGTATAACCCTTCGCTTGGTATTAATAGTTAAATCCTTCGCCTGGCATTTCTAGTAAAACAATGAATAAAATATTTGAATTACGATGATTGATCAAAAAAATATGTTATTTACCATCAAATTGCAATTTTTAAATTCATTATATGCATTTCAAAAAAATTCCTAAATTTAAATGTTTCTCCTACGTTTATCATGTCGGAAAACAGGTGCCGCTAGTTTCGGTAAGATGAAATCGAAAGCAATCTCTAGGGTACGTTAATAAAACACCATACGTCAGTCCGGAACATGTGTGATTTGACAATTGTTCATCCAGAATATTACTGCGATTTTCGGCAAAAATTGAAATTTTGCTGTTTCAATTTTCTAGTTTCATGCTCGTGGCCGCTTCATCATTAAATTTGGTGAATTTTTGCGTGTTTTCTGGGAAAAAAGTGCTAAAATAGCGCTGTCACCCAGATCTTAATACTCATCCCAATTTGATGAATTTTTGCGGAGTTTCGGGAAGAAAAAGAGCTAAAATGGCGCTGTTTGCCCAACTCATAACAATCGGCCCATTTGGTGAATTTTTGCGGGTTTTCTGAAAAAAAGAGTAAAATAGTGCTATTCGCCCAGCTCATAATAATCGTCCCTAGTTTAAAAAGGGAGCTAAAAGTTAGAAATTGTAGTAGCAGTCGAATTTGTAATCACCCGAGAAACAGATTTCTTCTTTGGTTATTAAATATCACTGTGGAGCTTGGATTGGGAAGCGTGCGATGGAATTCTCAAAAGAAAATGAACCCCACATAATATACATTCCTTTAACTGTTTATAATAGTTAATATAAACTTATTTACCATCCTCGATGATGAACTAGCTTCCCGATCCAGCGAAACGCTTGAAACCAATATAGCGGCTTTACTATTTACATTTGCCTGCAGAGATAAAAATATGTCTGAGCACAGGAAGAGATTCATAAAAATAAAAATTTTACCTATTGTTGTCCATTTGTCTCTACCAAAAGTGGAAATGCATCTTCTCTCAATATTGTTCTGGTTGCAATTTTTTTGAAATAGTTTTTCAAAAAGCGTTTGAAGCATATCAAACTGTTTCCACATTGCATCCGTCGAAAATAATTAAACTGCACCTAGTTGCCCATTCATTCTAATTTGCAGGAAATCTGAATAACATTGATTCATTAATAATGTAATTTTTTTACATGCTGAACATAATAAAATATATATTTTTACATCTTCATATGTGTACAATATCATTCAACAAACAGCTTGATAAATAAAAGAATTGATTTTGTCAATAAAATCATTCGACCAATAATATGCCAGCAAAAACTTGCCCCAAGGGTCAGGCGATACTGCGTGAAAACTTATTGCATAAAATGGCCGCCCCCAAAATGTCAACATGATCATGCATGAAATGCAGTCAATAATTTTGAGTGAAAAAACACTTCTGAAAATCGTATGCTGGCGGTGGTTTCTATCATTGCATGTTTTCACAATGCACATGGTTTTAGAAACTTTTTTGCACATTTCTATTTTTCTAAATTTAGAGTGCCATATGCTTCTAATGTATTCTTCAACACACCCCGGCAGGAAAGAGGATTTCGGATGTTTCAATAGATTTGGTTGGTTTTTTCTCCTATTTTTCAATTACTTGATAATATTTCTTCTTCTTCGTACCGCTACATCCCCTCTCGGGCCTTCGCTTCCTGCCACAAGAACTTTCGATTGTCTTGGTCAATTGACCGCGTCCTCCAATCTCGAAATCCGGGCAGTGATAAACTGTCTTCGTGAACCGAGTCAGACCAGTGTTTCCTGGTAATATTTAGCAATTTGCATTTGAAAGCATTGTTCTTTTCTGACTAATTTTTTGATTGAATTATAATTAAATTTTTGAGAACTTTAATGTTTTCAAACTTGCTTTTTGTTTTTATGAAATTTATGACGATTGAATCGATAAAGATCATTTGAATTTGAAGGTTCAATCCACACTAAAAACACAGTTAAGTTATTTTCATAACTATACAAATTTATTAATTCCACGTTGGAATAAAAAGTTATTTTATGGAGTGCTTTTACGTACACACATTTTCAACATGATAAGTGTCAGGATGATTCGGTGGGGAGGAACAATGGATGTGAATAATAATAAAAAGAACGAAAATATCAATCAAACAATTTATTTGGCAATCAATTCACGGCGGATGGCGGACCTTGACTGCCTCATGTCGAATGACAGTATCGTGGTGTATATCATGTTCGGTGCGCTTACACTGACAATATCGTGGTGTATGTCATGTTCGGTGCGCTTACACTGACAATAACGTGGTGTATGTCATGTTCGGTGCGCTTACACTGACAACTCGGCCATTCCTGCATCGGAATCGTCCTCGATTTCGTCACTGCTGTCTTTGTCATTGGTTTCTTCGTCGGTTTCGATTTCCAGTGGTTTTGAACTCCTCGGTCGGATCTTGTCAACGGCGTAAACTGAACAAAACGGCTTTTGTGAAATTCGTAAACCTGGTATATCCTCGATAAGGTACCGGTCCTTGCCAAGAATGCGGGCGATCATATAGGGTCCCTTAAATTTGGGTTCCAACTTTCGACTCTCCCCAGTCGAAACAGCTTCGTTCTCAATGAGTACAATATCGTTAATCATATATTCTTTGGGCGAAGAATGCTTTTTGTCGAAACATTCCTTCCAACGCAGCCGCTGATTTTCAATATTCTCCAAAGCTGTATTTCGTTTAGTTGCTAGGTCCATGAGTACTGGTTCTGATTCGTTTTTGTTAATAAACTCGTCTTGCAGAACTGAGATAAGATTATTATTTGTCACATCTCTGAGTGTAAAATCGAATATGATTTCGTTTGGACTAAATCCAGTAGTATTATTCCTCTGCGTATTTATACTCCATTGCAGCGCGGGTAGTAAATCATCCCAATCGTTTTTATTTTCGGCGGTCGTATGTAGATAAGACAATATGGTTTGGTTTGCACGCTCCACTTGCCCGTTTGCATGCGGAGTATGGATGGCAGTTTTGATATGAGTAACTTCTTGCAGAACGCAGCAAATTTTAGCGACGCAAATGCGGAACCACGGTCGGTTATAATTCGCGTAGGCAGACCGAAATAGCTCGTTAGATCAATTAAAATATTAATCACGGGTTGCGTAGAGGTATTTCAGACGGGTTTTGCCACTAGATATTTCAAAAAAGGATCGGAAATCGCAACTAAATACATATTGCCCCTTTTGCTACGTTTGAACGGTCCCAGGTGGTCGATATGCAATCGACGGAGTGGTATCGGTAACATCGATTCCGTATATAAACGTCCTTCAGGCTATCCTGAGCGCGATTTATTGTAGCAGCAATTAACACACGAGTCTATATAGTCTTTTACCACTTTACGCATTTCAGGAAACCAATAATTTTTTTGGATGCGCTCCATTGTCTTTTCAACCCCGAAATGTCCGTAATTATCGTGAAAATTTTGCACTACGCGTAGTCTGACGGATTTTGGTATCACTAATTTTAGCTGCTCGTTAACCCTTCGATACAAACGGAAATCTTTCAGTTCATATTCACTTTTGATTTGTTAAACACGTTCATCTTATATTTTATTTTGAATAACGTTCACTTTGTGCCGGAGTTGATCGTCTTTCAACTGCATAGTATAAATCCAATCGTTTGATCCACTTGTTATAGCCATGACAAGTCCTGCAACTTCAGGATCTTCGGGCGGCAGCTCGGGAGCTCGGCTGAGTGCATCGACATGTGCAAGTCGTCATCCGGGTCGGTGCACAAGCTCAGCATCGTATTCAGTCAATCGTAACATCCACCTGGCAATACGAGGGATCATTTCGGTTTTCGTCTTCATATGCGTTATCGCTGAACAAATGGTAACTACACGGATGGGTCTGCCTAGAACATAAACACGAAATCTGTCTAGACTCTCGACCACAGCGAGCACTTCAAGCTCGTAGCTGTGATAACGCCTTTCGGCTTCGGAACAATGGCGGCTATAGTAAAAGACGGGTTTCCAATTCTTTCCATCCATCGACTGCAGTAATACACCAGCAAGTCCGACTGTACTAGCGTCAGTGTGTATTTCGTGTCGTGCGTTGATATCGAACAGCGCCAACCATGGTTCGTTGCATAGAATCTCCTTGAGTTTCTGGAGCGATTCGGATTGGTCACTTCCCCATAGGAAGTGTTTCGATCCCTCCGTGTGTTTTCTCAGCAGTTGAGTGATCGGTTTTGAAATCAGCGAATAATTGGGTACGAATTTTCGGAAAAATCCTGTGAGTCCGAGAAATCGTCTCACTTCGGTTACATTCCTCGGCGCTTCAAAGTTCTTTATCGCGCTAACCTTTTGTTCTCCTAGTTTTATGCCTTCATCGTTGACAATATGTCCCAAGTACTCGATTTCGTCAGCAAGAAAACTGCACTTGTCAAGTCTCATTGTTAATCCGTAAGATTTCAAAAACTCTAAAAATTTTGGGAGCGACGATAGACCAGTCTCTATGTCTTTGCTCGGTAGATCTATATCGTCCAAATACGCAATCGCTTCTCCGGGCCCCATTTTTGAAATGATCTTGTTTATTAAGCTTTGAAAAACGCACGGCACGTTCACCAGACCAAAAGGCATGCAATTGTACTCATAATGTCCATTATGAGTAACGAAAGTGGTGTACGGTTTCGACGTTTCGTCCACTTCGATTTGATGTTAGCCCATCCTTAGATCAAACGTGGTGTAATATTTGTTGCCTGCTAATTTAGCAAACTGATCCTCGATATTCGGCATAGGGAAAGGTTGCTTTATCGTTTTTCCATTTAATTGGCGATAGTCCACGCATAAACGATTTTCGCCGTTTTTCTTCTCTATGAGAACGATAGGCGAAGCATATGCGGATTCCGATGGACGTATAATATCGGCGGCGAGTAGTTCGTCTATGATGTTTTCGACGGCTTTTCGTTTTGCATATGGGAGTCGATATGGTCGTTGTGTAACCGGTTCGCGTGTGTTCAACGATATCGCCATCTTTACAGCCGAACATTTTCCCAATTCGTGTAAATTTGTTGCAAAAAGTGTACGGAACTCAGACAACAGCGTTTTTACTTGGTTTTGTTCCTTGGCTTTTAAGGATGTTCCCAATTTTAATACCTCATCATTTTCCAACCAGCATTCTTTCCCTCGAATTACCAGCAATTGTCCGTCTCTACATAGCACGTCTCGACCTAATAGCATTTCGTATTCGATACAATCATCCTCGACAACTAACACATCTACGGCGTACGTCCTGTGATCAATGTTCATTGAGACGATTACTTTGCTCGTACATTCGTATCTACCAACCGCGAATCCGCACAGAACAACACTGCAAGGAATGATATCACGTATAGTGTTCGCCAACGACGCTCTCATCAACGTTCTATTGCTCCCCGGATCCACGAATGCTCGAATCTCACGACCTCGTATTGACACCACTTTGATGATTTCCTTTCCATTTTCATTCGTCTGGATTTCGTACGTTTTCGCGCTATCCGGCGCAGATCTCATATACGGGCAATCGGTGGTTTGATGAGTGGTACGATTGCATGTTACACATCTTGCAAGGCATTGTGGTTGTGGACAATGGACGGATATATGTCCGGGCTTGAAACAATTATAGCAGACGGGTTCTTTCGGTTTTCTCGGTAATGACGGTGTTTCAGGCTTACTCGTAGGACTCGGCGGACGCATGTCGTATGATCGGGGTTTCGGTTGGAAAGATTTCTTTGAACGGCAAGTGTCGGTATAGCGTCGAATTGCTGATAATAATTCGTGGCAAAAATTAAATTGTTGTGCCGATGATATCTTCCCGAAATCGATATCGTTGCAACCATTTATCACGTATTTTATGATTGCTGCGTCAGGCAATCCACCTTTCCGGCCTAACGCTAGAGCTCGATAATAATATTCCTCCATCGATTCGGTAAAATTGCGTTTCGTTTCAGCCATACGGAGATGAATATCGGCTATGTTGATGAGACACGGAAAATCTGTAAGAAATTTTCCGACAAACTCTGTCCAAGAATTAAAAACTGGCGACATGTCGATCCATGTTTTAGCAGCACCCTTCAACTTCGAAAACATTGAAAGCAGCACAAGGCAGTCACTCCATCGGTAGGCTTCCTTTAGTTGTGTGACACAACACACAAACTGTTCGGAGGTTAAAGAATCGGCGGCAAACGGGTGAAACTCCGGCAAAACATCGGCAATGTCGCGAACATTCACAGACCCGATCTCGCTCGTCGGTTAATATACATACGAGTACATGCCTGTTGGCGGTTGAGCGAGATGCGGACCCATCGGAGCGGAGGCATCTGTGACCTGCATGCGCGGCTGGTGATGTGAAGCAAACGAAACATTACTCATCATCGGTCCATGTATATGCGTTGGCATCGTGTATGCGAGTGGTTGAGTCATATTCATCGACAACGGCAACTGTGGTGGCACATACGGTTGTGTGTGTGCGTTCGTGTTTACACTTCCACTTATGAACGATTGAACGTTTTCGTCCACGCGTCGTGAAACTGTTTGTGTTACTGGCGTCGAAACGCTTTGTGGCACACCAACAGTCAAATTTTGCAGCTGACGGACTGTTTCTTCGAGTTCGCGGACTCTCGGCAAGAAATCACTATCTGTCCCTATCGGACTTTTATCACCCAATTCGGCGAGGCGTTGAACAAGCATGGACTTGTTCCCGGCGGCCACCAATCCATGATATCGGCACTTCTCGCGCAGCGCTTTCCCCGTCAATCCATTTAATTCGGTTATCAATGCCATCATCCCACTTCTGAACTGTCAGGATGATTCAGTGGGGAGGAACAATGGATGTGAATAATAACAAAAAGAACGAAAATATCAATCAAACAATTTATTTGGCAATCAATTCACGGTGGATGGCGGACCTCGAGTGCCTCATGTCGAATGACAGTATCGTGGTGTATATCATGTTCGGTGCGCTTACACTGACAATATCGTGGTGTATGTCATGTTCGGTGCGCTTACACTGACAATATCGTGGTGTATGTCATGTTCGGTGCGCTTACACTGACAATATCGTGGTGTATGTCATGTTCGGTACGCTTACACTGACATAAGAAGGTACACCACTTGACATCGGCTCTACAGTCAACCAATAATTATTACAAAATTCGGCCGTTATCAATTCAATGTAATTGAAAGATTGATAAAAAGAGTAATGCACCAGTGCTCGATTGAAAAAGGCAACTCAGAATTTTTCGCAATAAAAATCAACAAGAATAGAATTCACATGAATATGACACTTTGAGCTTACAAAATACGATAAGATATTTAACAATACTAATTAATTCATATAATCAATTAAGTAAATGAAACCAGAAGTAAGTGCTAACGTATACTATAAAAAGTTTAAGAAATGTATTTATAGTAAGACGATGAGGAAAAGAAGAAGAAATAAATAAAATATAACAACTAAATTATCAACCAAAATCAAATGCGTAATATTAAAAATCCGGTGAGAAAAATATTGACTTAAGTGTGTTTGATGAGGAAGGAGTGATTAACGAGGAATTATCTACACAAAGCGATTTGATAGGTGAAATATACCACTTACCATTCTCAAGAGGTACGTTTCGATAAAATAATTCGCTGACAACTGGGTCATGATGAGAACCCAAGAGGTTAAGCACTTCATACTCTGCTTGCTCATGAAAAATAAAATTGGCCTAATTTTGGTCTCATCGTAAAGTATACTGTTTCTGAAATGTTTTTTGTTTGGCCTTTTGTATTTCGATAAGGATTTTCCAAAGATGTTGCGTTCAAAAATTTGAATTTCATCAGCAACAGTTTAGAAAACAGAATGCCAAACAGTAAAACAATAGGTAATAATCGAATGCATAAAAGCTTTGTTACATTAAAAGTTTAGTACTGCAACTTACAGATTTGCTTGAGAGAAGGAGTGACAATGCTACAGATGCATCAACTGCTTTTTTGAGAAGTAACCGAACATGGTAATTAAATTTTGGCCTATGATGTAAGTGAATGCTTATATATTTTATTGATATTTTGAGAGGAATATTGTACCCATCAATATTTACTTTCAGCTGGAGCATTTTTATGACCTTTTCCGTAAGCATAACAAAAGTAAATTAACTCACACTTTTCAGGGTTAATTTTCAGAGCCCAATCAAACATATAATTTTCTAGCATTTGAAGGTGATAATTAAATTTATTTCAAACTATTAAGGGAATTGTATCGCTTTCAAGAAGAATAATATCGTCTGCGTAAAGATTTTGATGATCACAAGGAATATCAGCCAAATAAAAACTGAGTAGGGATGGACCAAGAACGGAACCTTGAGGAACCCCAGAACATACAATAATTAAAGAAGAGTATGAATTGCCTATTTTAGTCGATAAATTACGGCTAGTAAGAAAACTTTGAAAATGCAAGCTAATGGAATAGGACACTTACTATTTAAAAGTTTGTAAATTAAACCTTTTAACCACACCGAATTGTACACGCCACTGTAACTTCTCTGTTTCCCAAACCAGAAGAAATTTTATGATGAATGGATAAGATTGCATGTCCAGCCGTTATTTATGGCCTTGAAGCCAAATTGTTCAATAGTAGTGACTGTTTTAGAAAATATTTTAAAAGACCGCAGAATAATTTTTTTCAAAAACTTTGCCTAGGTTCAAAAGAAGAGAGATTGGTCTGAATTTCTTTATATCACCATTTGATCTTGATTTTGATAAAGGAACTAATGTGGCTGCTTTCCAAGCAGATGGAAAGTAACCATTATTAATGCAATTATTTGCAATCACGACAAGAGGTCTAGAAGTTGAGTTGCTACACTTCTTGATTTCAAAGTTTGGAGTGCCATATGTGCCAAACAATTTTTATTACTTAAATTTATTATTATACATTCGATTTCATCAAAACTAGTGAAAACGAGTTCCTAGGGCTCGAAGCAAATTTTCTAGTAGTATGAATCGATAATTTGAATTATCCATCCAATACTTGGATAAGAAATCATTCAAATTTACGCAAAAGATGCTGTTGCTGATACATACCGCATATGTGTAGAGGTTATTGTACTAGATTCTATTCAATTCATACATTACTCTTTCTAATAGGTGATGTCCCGTGGTAATTTATATATTTAATCACTGCGAAGATATTGTAATAATTTATCTATTACTTTCATAATACGAGTCAACGTTAGGTATTTCAACTCGATCGTTCTTTGTAATCACATTTGTGGTCAATTGAACTTATTCTGCTTTTTTTGGACTGATGATATCACGTTCGTAAAAACAATCGAAACAATAATGAACCATTCGGCCTCTAAATTTAAACAATATTGCGATTAATAGTCAGTCAACAAGAAACATCATTCAATCCTTGATAATTTGTTCCCACATATATATACTTCGGAGCAGGTTGATCCCTTGAATTTGGAGCCCTATAAATGAGTGAATACGTAAGTTCTATACCATCGTTCAATTAAATGAGAATTATTGCAGAGCATAGTATCTAGTACCATTTTTAAGCGATCCGTTCGTGCATAAATTATTACAAATTGACTGCATTTCTAATATTCTATTGATTCTTTCCTGATACTTAAAACAAATCTATTTTTACAACAACCGTGAATAATAGGATTAGATTGGATGCTGAATTCTTCGTTTTAAAATTCGAATTGATCAATTATGAACAAGAGTGGCATTTATTCATTATGCTTGAAGCACACTCTTCATTTGACACACCCCGACAGAAAAGAGGATTTTGGATGTTTCAATAGAGTTGCTTGGTTTTTCCGCCTTTTCTCCAATTGATTAATATTAATAATTTTCGTTTGATAGCATATATTTTAGTAATAATTTTTTGATTGAATATTGTCCAAGTTTAGAGTGCGATATAGGCAATTAAGTTTTTGAATACTTCAATGTTTTAAAACTTGCTTTGTTTTTATAAAATTTGAATTTAAGGATTTTGGATTGCATTTCAATCCACACTAAAAACACAATTAATTTATTTTCATATTTATACAAATTTAATAATTCCATATTGTAATAAAATAATATTTTATTGAGTATTTTTACGTACATACGTTTTTAACATGATGAGAAGTCAGCCAACAATTATTACAAAATTTGGCCGTACACAAATAAATGTGATTGAAAAATTTAGAAAAATAGCATTACACTCATGCACAATGGCTATCAAATTCGAGAGAAATACAATTAAAAATTATTTGCAGAAACAAACAACGGGGTGTCGTGCTTTCCTGGCATCGGCACTACGCGTTAGGCGCGTGTACTCTCTGCGTAAATCAGTTTGTTTTTTATACTAATAATTAATTTATCCCGGAAATTGATGCAAAACAGGCAGAAGATAGTTAATTTTAGTTTGAAATTTGCTTCATACGAAATTCAAACAATATTAAATGGATGTAAATGGTTGTACCAAAAGGAATTTGAGAAACAGCTGGTTACCAGATTGAAAAATTTGAAAAGTAATAAGATTTTCGCGATATGGGCCTTGCGCGGCCACGCAGGAGCCCTTTCGGGTTCCTGCGCGCCCACGCAAGACCCTGGCGCAAGAATTTCATCACTTTTTTTTAATTTTTCAATCTGCCTAACTGTTTCCATATTCGCTTTGGTACAACCCTTCGCTTGGTATTTATAGTAAAATCCTTCGCCTGGTATTTCTAGTGAAACAATGAATAAAATATTTGAATTATGATGACTGATCAACAAAATATGTTATTTACCATCAAATCGCAATTTTTAAATTCATTATATGCCATTTCAAATTCTTCGTTATCTCGGTTTTTTGGCGCCATTTAAAAAATTCTCCAAATAAATGTTCCTCCAACTTTTCCAGAAACACGCAAATATTGTAAATCTAATGTTAAACAAATAAATATTTCGGAGGTTAGAGTTCCTTTTTCTTCAGTGTTATTTGTTGTAACAAAAAGAAAAAAACACTGAAGTAGGAGGAACTCTTACCTCCGAAATATATATTTGTTTAGGTAAGAGTTCCTCCTTCTTCAATCTTTTGTTATAACAAAAATAACACTGAAGAAGGAGGAACTCTCACCTCCGTAATATGTATTTATTTTACATTAAATTTACAATATTTGCGTTTTTCTGGAAAAGTTGGAAGAACATTTATTTGGAGAATTTTTTCATTATACGCATTATAAAACAAATTCCTAAATTTAAATGTTTCACTTACGTCACTTACTCGTGTCAAAAAATAGATGTCGCCAGTGTAGGTAAGATGAAATCGAAAGCGATATCTAGGGCAGAGCATATATTCTAGCTAGCACCTGTAATCAAGGAGCTGGTCAAAATGAAAAGAGAGGCAAATAAACATGTAAAAAATGGATTAGAGTTTACCATGGGTTGGTGAAATTGCTTGCAAATTCAAGTTTTCTTTTACCATACATACGCACTTTTAGTCTAATTCTCTCTACTCCATAAGCACCTTAAGAAAAAAAATTTGTTCTAACTGCAGCTGCTATTTAGTAGATATGCTCTGTCTAGGGTACGCTCACAAAACGCGTGACGTCAGTCCGGAACATGTGCGATTTGACAATTGTTAATCCAGAATATTACTGCGATTTTCGGGAAAAATTGAAATTTTTTTGTTTCAATTTTGCAGTTTTATGCTCACGGCCACTTCATTAGTTAATTTGGTGAATTTTTGAATTGTTTTTTGTTCACGAAGCTCATAACAATCATCCCATTTGGTGAATATTTGCGGGTTTTCTGGAAAAAAGAGTAAAATAGTGCTATTCGCCCAGCTCATAATAATCGTCCCTAGTTTAAAAAGGGAGCTAAAATTTAGAAATATTTGAATATGTGAGAGTTAACTGCCATCGCATAATTGAATGATAATGTTTCTATTTCAGACTTGACTAGTTTGCAAAGCTTTAGTTAGACAAATAGAAACCTCACAGTGATATTTAATAACCAAAGAATAAATCTGTTTCTCAGGTAATTACAAATTCAACTGCTACTACAATCATAATCGTTCATTCTTTTATACTTTCTCGCCTCCCTCTTCCATTCGGAACCGGACTTAGGACCGTCTTCGGTGGAATTAAGGTGGAATTTTCGGTTCCACGAGTTTTATATGGCCTTTTTTGAGTGAAATCTACAGTCGTTGAGCTTGATCTTCACTACGTGTAAAAGAACTACATGCCTTCAAAATGTACTAATTTGTTGAAATAATGCCTAGCGGAAATTATTCAGTGCCCTACAAAATGTTTGTTCTTATTCTTGTCTGCTTTCAAGAGCCTTTTTTCACTCGTAGCGTTGTTATTATCTGATTCTCGGAGCAGAATTCATTTCGACAATTCGCATACTCGAATTCAATCATGTACAGAACGATGTCTACAAAATTCCATCCCCTTGCAACGAATTTCCACATTTACCTTCTAAACAAATGAATTTAGGGGGCGGTTAAATACAAAAGATTATACAGTTGACATAGCCAAAACAAATTCCAAATTATTCAAAAAATTCTAAGTTTTTGTTGATACAAAGACTAATTATTTCGAAATTATTTTTATCCATTGGAAAATTCAATAAAAATATAATAAATAGCACTTATGGAATACAATGAAAAGAAAAATACAACTCCTGGATCCTGCTTTCCGCTTACACGCTCCAATCGAGAACCTGCGGAAAATAACAAAAATTGAGTTTTCCAATAAAATACCCAATAAGATATACATACCCTGAAAACTCCTCACTTGCAGATAACGTAATTATTACATACGTAGATACTGGAGGTGGAGCTTGGGTTGGGAAGCGTGCGATGGAATTCTCAAAAGAAAATGAACCCAACACAATATACATTCCTATAACTGTTTATAATAGTTAATATAAACTTATTTACCATCCTCGATGATGAGCTAGCTTCCCGATCCAGCGAAACGCTTGAAACCAATATAGCTGCTTTACTATTAACATTTGCCTGCAGAGATAAAAATATGTCTGAGCACAAGAAGAGATTCATAAAAGTAAACATTTTACCTATTGTTGTCCATTTGTCTCTACCAAAAGTGGAACTGCATCTTCTCTCAATATTGTTCTGGTTGCAATTTTGAAATCGTTTTTCAAAAAGCGTTTGGAGCATATCAAAGTGTTTCCACATTGCATCCGTCGAAAAAATTAAACTGCACCTAGTTGCCCGTTCATTCTAATTTGCAGGAAATCTGAATAACATTGATTCATTAATAATGTAATTTTTTTACATGCTGAACATAATAAAATATATATTTTTTCATCTTCATATGTGTACAATATCATTCAACAAACAGCTTGATAAATAAAAGAATTGATTTTGTCAATAAAATCATTTTACCAATAATATGCCAGCAAAAACTTGCCCCAAGGGTCAGGCGATACTACGTGAAAACTCATTGCATAAAATGGCCGCCCCCAAAAAGTCAACATGATCATGCATGAAATGCAGTCAATAATTTTGAGTGAAAAAACACTTCGAAAAATTGTATGCTGGCGGTGGTTTCTATCATTGCATGTTTTGGTTATAGCACTCTTTTATCGAATGGTTACCGCTGCACCGATCGCGTTCAAATTTTGTGTTCCGGAGCACTTTTTAATTCTAAAACCGATAAGGTGAGGGAAAATCCGATCCAAAACCTTTTTCAATATAATTTTATTAATTTTAGTATCGAACTGACAGGTGAGCACTACATTTATTCGTCAATTGACAACCTACACATTTATTCAATTGTGACCAGATGTTGTCATATAACACAATTGAAGAAGATAACTTCTAAAAACTAAAGAGGTGCCCTTGTCAAGAATAGAAGGGTTCTCTTTCAGAGAATAGAAGGGTGCCCTTCCAAAGAATAGAAGGGTACCCTTCTAAAGAAAAGAAGGCTGCTCTTCTAGAAACCGTCCTTGCACAATATATTACAGCAGCATCGTGGATCTGCCATTTCAAGTATTATAATTTAATGCCTTAAATTCCACCAAAATGTTGTTGAAATACAATTCCCATCCCATTTTCTTCAATTGTGTTATATGACAACATCTGATCACAATTGAATAAATGTGTGGGTTGTCAATTGACGAATAAATGTAGCGCTCATCAGTCAGTTCGATACTAAAATTAATAAAATTATATTGAAAAAGGTTTTGGATCGGATTTTTCCTCACCTTATCGGTTTTAGAATTGTTAAATTCTTTAACATTAAATTATTTAACTACATTTGTAATCAATAATTTTCCATTGCTTTAGATCATTCAACTTAAATTCTTTAAGTCATCAATAATTTTTATTGTTAATTCAAGATCATTCAACTTCATAAATTTCCATTCAATGTGCACTTTGGCCATAATTTTCTTTATTGCATATCACGCATAAGCATTTCCACATTTTCTTCATTCAAAAATAATTCACGTGTAGAATTAAGCGACTTACAAACGATACATATTTTAGATGTAAGCAATTTTTAAATGTATAAAAGTAAATGGCAATTATAATTTCTTCCCAGTTCAACAAGAACCACGGTGTTTTAATTACGTTCCTCGCTACATTCCCATTCCAATTCCCTAAGGGCTAAAAGACTTTACAACAATTAAGTCTTTTAGCTAACATCCAAACTGCATCTGGTGTGGATGCTCTTTGGATACTTTTCATTGGTCCGTCGAGCCTTTTCTTGTGCAAATCATTTTCCTATCCAAGTGATTCCCAGTCTCCAAGCTCTATACGTTTTAGATAAGTGCGCGTACAAATTCGACAATGGATACATCGCGAATTTCGGAAGACCAGCGAGCGCTAGTCACGCAAATGGAGACCATGGAGCGGAACTTTAGGAAGGACAGCGCAATAAGAAAAACAACGGAATATTTCGAAAAGAAGATATCCAACTTGGACGAAATATTTCGGAGCTTGCAAGAAAACCACAAGCTGCTTATGGAGAATCTATCCTCAGAAGAGCCATATTTTACAAACGGCCTGTTTGAAGCTGCAAAGTTTAAACTTGATGCAATGAAGTCACTTTTCCAACAAGGAAAGGAACAGATAAGATCCGAACTTGTGACTCAAGAACCTAAAGCATTTCAACTAACAAACCCTGGCGTACAAATAATCGATCCGGTTGTAAAACATGATATGCAGCCATTAAACAGCGGATTTCACTTCGAGCTGCCGAAGCTTCCACCAATCCAAATACCAATTTACAACGGAGATAGTAAGGATTGGCAACGTTTTTACGATCTTTTTAAAGCAGTTATCCACTGCAATCCCACGTTGGGATCCATTCAGAAGATGCAATATTTGCTGGGTTATCTTCAAGGAGAAGCCAAAGAGGCAGTGAGTCATTTGCAATTAGATCCAAATAATTACGAAACTGCGCTTTGTATGCTGGAAGATCAATTTTACAACAATAGAAAGCTGGCAACAATATACATTGATTCAATACTTGATGTCAAGAAGATGGAATATCGAGTTGCTGCAGATGTGATCGATTTATACAACACAATTCGAAATTGTATGGCGGGGCTTAAGAACATGGGCTATAAGACCCAACATTGGGACCCGATCATCGTACGAATTGCGATCAGAAAATTTGACAATGAAACATTGCGTATGTTTGAAGAAAGACTAGATAACGGCAAGGAGTTTCCATCAATTCAGAAGCTTTACGATTTCCTGATGCGACGATATCAGCTCCTATCTACCATTAAGACCCAGCCAAATTCAGCTCAGCCGTTGAAAAAGAAAGTACTAGTGACAACAAAATCAAATTGTGCATATTGTAGAGGAACTCACATTTTATATCATTGCGAAAAATTTAAAAGCTCATCACCTGCAGATCGACTCCAATTTGTCATTGACAAAAAATTGTGCAAAAACTGTCTGGCCCACAGCAGTGGAACTAAATGCAAAAGTAAGCTACGATGCTTTGAATGCGAACAGGAGCACCATACACTCTTGCACATGGATAACACAATTAAAGCCAACTTGGCTACTAAAAACGAAACAACGCACATCTCATGCAGCTCAAATGTGATGTTAGCCACAGCATAAATAAACGCAAAAACATATTCTGGAGAATATATATCCTTGCGAGCATTAATAGATCCAGGTTCTCAAACATCATTTATCTCAGCCAAGGCAGCAAAGAAACTATGCATACCCTCGGAAAACGTACTTGCTACCATAACAGGTATTGGTGGTGTGAAAGCTGCGACAATACGAAAAAAGATTACCTTCAATATATCACCAAGATTCGCATCCACCTTTAAACTTTCAATAGAGGCATTTATTATGCCCTCACTTCTGACAATGATGCCAGACGAACAAACACATGCTGTTAAGCCAAAGTGGACGCGAGGTCTGCAGCTCGCAGATCCGGAATTCAATATATCAAGCTCTATAGACATGATACGTGGTGCAGATGTGTTTGAAGAAATAATCGAAGGTAAAATAAAGAAAGGAAATCCTCTTTTAGCGCAAAAAACCAAGCTAGGATGGATTTTATCTGGCAAAGTTCTGAGCGAGCAGTCGAATCCGCCAGAGATATAGATATCATCTAATATCTCTATGGCTGAATTCCACAGGTCCATGCAAAAGTTCTTCGAAATGGATGCCGAAGATGGTGAAAACTCTATATCACAGCAGAGTTGTGAAATCATCTATGAAGCAACAACTACAAGAGATGCCAGTGGTAGATACACCGTCACGCTTCCCTTCAAAAACGAAGCTCCAATTCAAGCACTTGGAGAGTCGCGAAACAGAGCGCTCATTCGTTTTAAACAGGTCGAGAAGCGTTTGAGTAAAAACGAAGACTTGAGAAAGGCATACCATGAATTTCTTCAAGAATATCTGGACCTAGGCCATATGGAGAAGGTGACTCTGTAGTGAATAAGGAGTTTTCCATAAATCCGTGAAGGACTGCAGCGATGTTCTGCTGCCTCGGCAGAGGAAGGTGTTGGTTCCTGCCGAGAATGCCCTCGTCCGGAGACGCGTGAATGCGCTGGCAGGCTAGCATTGCGGTGTCGTGGGGCGGGTTCGTTCCCCCGGCACGAGGACTCACTAAAAAACATTTCGCATTCACGAATTGCTTGCAGAAATCAAAAGAAGACGACCGAAGTCGCAAAATTGTAGATAACCTCCACGAAGGAATTATGACTTGTTACGAGAACAAGTGCAACCTGACAAGAAAGTCGAACTTGGGGTGACCTCGTCTTTACCCAAATAAATTCAGGGCCCATAAATGAAAGAGGGGCAGCCGGGTGGTGGTGGAGCCCCTTCATACCCACCCAACCGGAATAAATCCATTGTTAACTTGTTGAAGTGGCCAGGTATTCCTCTTCTGAGTGGAAAACTCATACAACTTGAATTATATGAAATTTCTCATCAGAAGGGGAGTACCCCGGTGACCGATTTATGTCATAGAATTATACAATTGAATTGCATAATTCTATGCCATAAAAAGGCACTTTGCTTGGGCCACTCAACCCATAAGGTCACCTGAAACAAAAGAAGGAATTAATTTGTACCCGGCGGCTGGCTCATATTTTGGGGTGGAAGCCTGCCACCGTACCGGGTCCTATACCCGATTGGAAAAGACCGGAAGAGAAAGACCGATTTTATCCGCTTAATTCATAATTTTTTTTTTTTTTTTATATAATTTATTTTTAAAACAATTTTTATAATTTTAATTTAATTTTTGAAAATAAATTATATTATATTAGGAACCGTAGATTTAAACCACACAGTGACCTAACAAAAATTTGATACGTCATGTACGAAATTTGTTACTTGAAATTACAAAGAATTATAGTTCACTTTACTATAGCATACACATCACGACCATAAGAAATAGGAGAAAAATTGTACCTAGCAACATAAGTTACACTATTATTATGGAAATAATAGAATATTGCTTTTTAAATTTCTTGACACTATTAATTTTTCTTGGTTTTTAATGCACCAAGCTGCTCCCTCAAATAGTTTTGGTTAATTGAGTTCATAAGCATTTTTAAAATCTCAAAGGAAGTGATAAAATCGCTGCAACAAAGATCAATTTACTCCTTTTTTTTGTTGAATTTTAGAAAAATTTCATGATTATATGCTATCTACTTCTTAAATAAGGATATTATTCATGATTTTTTTTTTTTTAAGATATGTTCTTTTCTCACTGGTTGTGAATGCATGCAAATATTAAATTCCTTTTGGTTTGAATATATTTACATTCTTACGCTAGTATTTAAGAAACCTGATTTCAATTTCATATATTTTATGTAGAATATATTCGCTTAGTTTCGTTTCTTTGAATAGGATATTGATACATATCGTACATGCGGATATTTGAGATAATTAAATATTGTGTGCCAATATTATAAGAACTAGTATACGCATGCTATTTTGGTTAAAAAAAAGCATAACTTGAAAACATCACATTATACAAATTGTGACAGTTTATGCACTATTTTACATATTATGATATATTTTCCTAATTTATCCTGTTCTGTGTTTGCTTCCATACATCTTTTTCCGATTGTATAGTTTAATATTTTTTTTCAATCGTTATGACGTTTGTATGCTTTTGTACCCAGATTATTGTTTTATATTTAGATTTTTCGAATGATATTGTTTCGTATAGATCATTGCAATAAATAGGTAAATAATTAAATATATAATAAAATTTAAATTAAAAATGGTACTTACAATACCTTTCCCTCGACGACGAGCGCTCGTTGACGATTTGGAGGTAAGCAAGTCCTGGAATTCATTTTAAGCGTATTATTGTACCGGTTGTAACTTATGAGTCATGACTTCTTTCTTTTGGTAGTATAGATTCGCGTTCGTATATCAAATATTAGTACACGAGTATGAAGGCATAAAATATATCCTAAGTGTGTATAAAATCATATAAAAATTCAGCTATCAAAGTGTAAATACATGTAGACTTCTTTGAATATCACAACCGTATGGTCTTCGAACGTGGTAATGCTCGCTGCTACTTATTCTACTGCTTTTAATGTTTAATATTTCGTTTTCAGGGGTGTCTTGAGTCTCAATTTTATTCACAAGTTTATCGACTTTCTCAGCGTTTAAACTTTTGATTGTTTCATTCCACGAATTGTTAGTCTCTCTAGATAAGTTATCAGCTTCTTTATATGCAATCCGTTGGTCACTATATGGATTGAGTGATTTGACTAATTCTTCTGGATCTAACTTTTCAGTTGATTTATCACTCTTTGTTGAACTATGTTTGAATACACAATGCGCCTTTTTGCATCCAAACGGTGTGTTTTCCCAGAAACAGGGAGTACGGTTCCGCCGTTTCCCAATCAACATGTGCCGCTCCTTACAATGAAGATCTTCACATCGGCCTTCCAACCACCTGTTGCACATCACTTCGTGACCTAATGCTGATGGCTCATGGCGATATTGGCAACTGCTACCGTTTTTTTTACAGGCACTGTAGTAGAAAAAGTAGCAATCTGTGAAGTTTTTTTTTTCGCTGTGCATCAACAGGATGGTAGAAGTTATCTCTGCCAACAACCATCCACCACGATTTTATTTATTTTCCTAATGAAACTCCCTCGCCAACCATCCAAATACACTTTTCAAATGACCACTGCAAGCACACAAATCACTTCCACTAGATCTAGGTTGGCACTTGATCGAATGCAGTCTTTTTCACGGAGCGGTTTATGGGAAACTGTCCATTGAAAAATGTTCGAGACACACGGAATAACCTCGCTCGTACCATGTGGAAATAGAAGTGCCATCTATGGGTGAACACGCGGTGGTGATAATGCACACTCGTTTCGGTTGTTTTAAAATTCTAAGTCGTCTTTTGTAGATTCGCTTAAATTATCAATTGAAAGCAATTTTCGTTTATAATGATTAGGCGTAATTAAGTGAGAAAAATCGGAAGAATTAGACAAATTTTAAGGGGTTTAAATGATACAATGATTTTAGCGTTCATATAATTTAAAAGGTTAACCGTTTCGTTCTAAGCATTTGTATACCGCGTTACACCGCAATTCGTTAAATTATATTCAAAAGATATTGTAGTAAAATCACTATACATAAAAATATTAAACAGTTTTAGAATTTTGTTTCCCGGGAGTTAAGTACAAAAGACATTTTCTGGACCTATTTTCCATGCAAAGAAAAAAAATGAGTGTTGCGATGGGGAAGGTGACTGAATGGTTACTCCTTGTTAAATTGAGTTTGTGCTGTGTGCCTGTGGCAGCGCTGGCTTTTCGAGCCATAGCTCCTCGGCTATTACAGGGCAGCTAATTTTCTCGCGATCCCAAGGCAATGCGGATTGCGAAAAAGGAGCTGAAGGATCTTTCTGTGTATCATGGGTTGGCTTCGGCGTCGGGACTAGAGGTGACAGACACTAAGAGAAAAAAACACAATTGACAGACGGACGGACTGACTTATGTCTATGTTTGCCCGGAAGTATACAACCACTGCGCGTTTTTTTTGAAAATATATGCGGACGGACAAACAGAAGTGACTAACTATCTATCGGCGCAGGTCTTTCGCGTGGTATATCCCCACTTCTTTTCCTGATGGATCCGTTATCAGGTACCGGTTAGGTCCCATTACCTTTTTTATGCGGCTTTTCAAGAATCGCCTGTCCAGCTTGGCGTTGTAATGCCCGGCGGCGTCACTTTGGCGGAAATTTCGCCGGAAAACTTCATCTCCTTCTTTGAAATTAGCAGATCGTGACCGAAAATTGTACTGCGCTTCATTTGCACTTCCTGCGGCCTTAATCTTCCGTCCGATTTGTTGGCGGAGGTCTCCTAAACGTTCGTGGGGCTCCAGCGCAACGACGGGGTCTCCCAAACACTTTAATTGCCGTAACAGCCGGTATGATTTACCGTGGCAAATCATGTGCTGTCCAAAGGCGGCAAAGTAAGGGGCGACACCGGTGACGGAATGATGCGAGGATCGCAGGGCGCATGTGATGGCAGACAATCGCCGATCCCAATCCTTTTGAGATGGGTGGACGTAAGAACGGATCGCGGCCAATAGGGTGCGGTTCAACCGTTCTGATGCGTTGGACTGAGGAGAGTATATGGGCGTCAGTTGGTGTTCAACGCCATACTGCTCAAGTAGGCTCTTAAACTGCCGAGACCGGAACTGTACTCCATTATCTGAGTACACACTCTCTGCAATACCGAACACATGGAATACCCGGTTCTCTAAGAATTTCGCGATCGATGGAGTTGTGAATTTACGGATAGGTTCCACCATTGGGAACTTGGAAAGCTGGTCTAGGACGACTATCGCTCCAATGTGTCCCATGGAAGACCGAGGATATGGGCCGAGTAGATCGATGTATAGACGCTGGAACACGCGTTCTTGGACGTTGAGTTGACCCATAGGAGGTCGAAGAGGCTGGTTGGGTGCTTTGGTGCCTTTACAGGTCTCACAGGCGCTCACGTAGTCTTTGACCTGGGATACCATTTTAGGCCAAAAGAAGTATTTCTTGAGTCGCCGTAACGTCCGACCGTAACCTCCGTGGGCACTTCACGGATGGTCATGTGCGCGGAAGATCAGATGTTGTGTCATTTCCTCCGGTACCCAGAGTTTCAAAGACTCTTCTTCCTGCCATGGATCACCAGTGGCGTATTCATTTCGTCTATACACATAGCCGTCTATTACCTTCAAATCAGGCAGCTGTGTTTGTTGGGTCGCTATGGTTTGCCTCAACTCTTTGTAGCTATCTGATTCGAAATGTGGGCTGTCCAAATCTATTTCGATGGGGTCCTCGTCATTTATTGTTATTTCGGCTCCCTCTGGGGAAAACATCCGTGAGAGAGTGTCGGGTACGATGTTCTGGGTTCCTTTCCGATGTTTGATGGAGAACTTGAACCCTTGCAGTTTAAGAGCCCATCTGGCTAGGCGTCCACTCAAATCTGCCTGGTTCATCAACCATTGTAGTGACGCGTGGTCCGTGATGATCTCGAATTGGTGGCCCTCGATATAAGCTCGGAATTTCTTCACAGCCATTACCGCTGCCAAACATTCTTGCTCGGAAACCGTATAGTTTCTTTGGGCCGAATTCAGCTTATTGGACATGAAGGCGATGGGAGCTTCCTCTCCTTCGTCGGTCAATTGCACCAGCACGGCTCCTACTCCATGTTGACTTGCGTCACAATGAATGGAGAAGGGCTTCGTGAAGTCGGGGCTGTGCAAGACAGGAGCTGATGTGAGGGCTTGTTTAAGCTCTTCAAATGCCTTTCGGCTGAGTTCGGTCCAAACGAACTTCCCTTTCCGCAACATGTCTGACAGGGGCGCGGAAACTGTTGCATAATTCCGAACAAACCTTCGGTACCAACTGCACACACCAAGGAAACGTCGTAGCTGCTTCACAGTTTTTGGTAAGGGGAACTCATCAATCGCACGAGTTTTGTCTGGATCCGTTTTGATAGTGCCATGTCCGATGACATGTCCTAGATATTGGACTTCTTTCATGACAAACTTACTTTTCTGTACGTTGATGGTGAGTCCCGCCTTACTGATGTGCAGGGCTACTTCTTGTAGAAGTAGGAGGTGTTGATCGAACGTTTCCGTGATGAGTAACAGATCATCGAGGTACACGAACACTTGGTGTTTCAAGTGGGGTGGGATGACCTTGTCCATCAACCGAGTCATCGTTTGCAGCGCGTTACACAGGCCAAAGGGCATTGTGACGAACTGGTATAATGGTCGTCCAGGCACTGTGAATGCGGTCTTGTCCCTCGAGCCCTCATCGGGTGGAATTTGCCAGAAGGCGTCTTTTAGGTCGAGACTGGTGATATAATTGGCTTTCGGCAGTCTCCCTAGTATTCCATCGATGAGTGGAAGAGGGTACGCGTCCTTGATGGTAACCGCGTTTACCTTACGGGCATCAAGACAGAGGCGGACTTTACCTGGCTTCACCACCAAGGTTACCGGTGATGACCAGGCACTTTGGGACTCTTCTATGACCCCCAACTCGAGCATCTTATCTAGCTCCGCATACACCAATTTCTCCATGGCCGGCGAGATGGCGTAGTGTCTCTGTTTAATCGGTTTAATATCGCCAACGTCTATGGTGTGTGAGACTAGGGTGGTGCGGCCAAGGCCTTGGGTAGCGTACGATGGGAAAGCAGCAATGGATGCTTCCAGGCGTTGCCGTTGGTTAGGCGTCAGGTCATGCCTATCGGGAGTAGAAGTGATTTCGTTGACATTTTTGGTTTTTAAAGATAAATCTGTGAATAAATCTGAGGCCAGTCCAAAGCGAAGGACGAAATCGACACCAAGGTATACATTCTGAGTCAAAGACGGGATAATGTAAAGCGTAATATCCTTCGTCTGACCCCTGAATGTCACGGGTGTGGTTAGTTTACCTCGTATAGGGTGTTTGGTGCCATCAGCTGTACTGATTTCAGTGCGCCAGGATTTAATCAAGTTCGGATAGTCTTGGAGCACCTTCGAGCCAAAGCTCGAGGCAAGACAACTGATACCGGCACCCGTGTCGATCAATGCAAACACGGTCTCGCCCAACACTTTAATTGGATGATAAGGTCTGATCTCATTCTCAGCAACCTCCGAGATGTTACAAGAGTTTACGGTTTGACGGCAGATGCGCACTCTCTTGCGGAAATTCCGCCAACGACGGGTTGACCATTTTGTCGTGCGCGGACGGGAAGTGACTACTTCGGAAGCAAATATTCGCTCTCGAGCCACCCGATATTCCTGCAGTCTAACATGATAAGGTTTTAGAGTGCGTATTTGAGGCTGCCGAGGTTCTTCCGGCAGTGACTGTGGTGGTCGCTTTAATATTGTCGTTGGTGAGGTCTCCGGAAGAGAGTGAACATCCGCAGTCGTAGTGGTCATGGCTGGTGGGTTTACGTCAGGTTTATTGGGGTGAGCCGCCGACTGAGGAGCTACTGCTGGGGCTTCGAGTACCGCTGAGGTGGTCGGGTACTCTTTTGGCCGTTTTTTCGAGCGGCACATTCAGAACAGTCCGGGAAGTAAGTGTCCGGCTTGCCGCAACCGTAGCAGAAAACCTTACGCTCTGCTCGGCATGAAATGAATCGGTGTCCGGTTTGATGGCAATTTCAGCAGGTCGTAAGACTTCCCACTGCTGCTACAGTAAGATGGTCTGGGTCCAAATCATCCTCCAGATCTAGGGTGGTATAATCTGGTGCCGATTCCGCGATTCCTCGTCGAGGACCCGTCTTGGTTAGTAAGTATGGCCGGTCCCGTAGGTCTTCCTCAAACCCTTCTATACGACGCACATTTCTCAGCAGGGCTTCCATACTCTGTGGATCGGAGTTCACGATATGGCGACGAATCTCCGGCCTTAGATTGCGCTTTAGCAGGCGCAGTATTTGGGTAGAAGACAACGGCTCTGACAACTGGTCATTCAGCCGAAGGAAATCGGCTCGATATTGATGGAAGGACTCGTCCGGACGCTGCCATCTAGCATTCATCTTGTCCAGTACTAATTCGTCCATGTCGACCGTAGGATACTCCATGCGGAGTACCTCCTTCAAACGTGACCAGCGTATGGATGGTGGAGCTGAATGTATTCGCCAATATGTCTCCAGTGCTGCTCCCCTAAGCAGCATTGGCAAGTATCCTGCGAGTGCTGTGCGGTCTCCTGCTAGCATCTGCTCAATCAGTGACTCCACCCAACTTATGAAGACCTCTACGTTATAGTATTGGGTTCCCCACTGAAATGTAGATTCCATACCTGGATGATGCTGGGGATCTGTGTCGGCTTCAGCCGATACATATCGTGTGGATGGAAGCGTTGGTCCGGCGGAATCACGGGAGCTTGATTTGGTGGCGGTGCTTGGCTCAATCAGGGCCGGTACACTGGAGCCAACGGATTCATTGCTGCACCTGGCTGGATTCGTTCGGGATCGCGCCGCGAGTCTACTGGAAAATCCCAGGGATTTGGGTCCGAATCCCACATAGGAGGAGTTCTTGGCTGGGGTGGTGCTGGATTCTCTCTCTGGCTTTCTAGCGAGGCTAACCGGGTGGACATGTCCTGCATGAGCGCCATTAGATCTTGTAAAACTGTGGCTTCCACAGCCACAGTGGGTCTCGCCTCTTCTGCAGGCGGAACCGCTTCAGCACTGTAGTCTTCCTCTCGTGCACTCATTGTCGTGGATGGAAGGGGTCCGCTTTTGGGCACAGCTCCACTTGCACTGGAGGACTGAGGTCGTTCTGTTGCTGGCTGGGCGATTTCTAGAGGCTGACGACAGAGCGGGCACGTGGATGAGGTTTGCCGCAGTTGGACCAAACACAGCTGGTGTAGCCTGTGTCCACATTGCAACCTCTGGCTGGTGATTTCATCCATGTCCTCGTGACATATTGAGCATAAGAGCGCTGGTCCGGCATCCGACCGCAACTTTCTCCTCTCGGGAGTTCTTTTGGTGGGCATTCTAAATAAAGTTTGTTTTCCTAATTAAATACACAAATGGATATGTGTATATAAATAATGAATAGAATGTGAAAAATGACGTGAAATATATATATATATATATATATATATATATATATATATATATATATATATATATATATATATATATATATATATATATCTATATATATATATATATATATATATAAATAATTCCCAAGTGACCGTCAGTGCGAACTATTTTCAATCCTCAAAAAAAAATTTTTTTATTAAATATCAAAAGTTATCAAAAAGGTTATCAAAAAATATAACCGGTCTCTCCTTTCCGTCCTTCCTCCTAAGTATGGACACCAATGGCACAATCCTTCTATGGCGTTTCAGGGACACTCTCTTGTGGCACCATGAAAATCAGGGTTCAGAAGTGATCCCTCATTAGCAAATTTCTCAAGTTACAACTTGTTAGCCCAGGGTTGGACTCTAATCCACAAGCAGCGCGTGTCTTGTCATGGATAGTCACGGATTAGCTAATCAGCCAATCACATGAAATCAAAATCCATGTAATTTAAGACACTTAGGCACCGCTGGTTTGGGGAGCGGATCAGAAGCCTCCGCAAAGAGTTGTCGGGATAATAACTTCCGAACACAAAAACGGACTCTAATATCATTTGGCCTTTCTAGTTATACAATGGTGGTAAGCCACCAAAGTATAATTCAAAAGCAGGACCAAACGATATTGATGTCCAGAGACAACACACGTTCGAAAGTTATTAGGCTGCTGGGGCACGATCAGTGCAATTACCCTCGGGAGTTATCTTCCCGCCAAAAATTCTAACACCTAGTGGGGACACCTAGAGACGATGGACTGTCTCGTGCTCACGACTGATGATACAGCCGGGCATTTCGGGCCCCACGTTGGGCGCCATTTGTAGTAAATAATGAGTTTTCCATAAATCCGTGAAGGACTGCAGCGATGTTCTGCTGCCTCGGCAGAGGAAGGTGTTGGTTCCTGCCGAGAATGCCCTCGTCCGGAGACGCGTGAATACGCTGGCAGGCTAGCATTGCGGTGTCGTGGGGCGGGTTCGTTCCCCCGGCACGAGGACTCACTACAAAACATTTCGCATTCACGAATTGCTTGCAGAAATCAAAAGAAGACGACCGAAGTCGCAAAATTGTAGATAACCTCCACGAAGGAATTATGACTTGTTACGAGAACAAGTGCAACCTGACAAGAAAGTCGAACTTGGGGTGACCTCGTCTTTACCCAAATAAATTCAGGGCCCACAAATGAAAGAGGGGCAGCCGGGTGGTGGTGGAGCCCCTTCATACCCACCCAACCGGAATAAATCCATTGTTAACTTGTTGAAGTGGCCAGGTATTCCTCTTCTGAGTGGAAAACTCATACAACTTGAATTATATGAACTTTCTCATCAGAAGCGGAGTGCCCCGGTGACCAATTTATCTCATAGAATTATACAATTGAATCGCATAATTCTATGCCATAGAAAGGCACTTTGCTTGGGCCACTCAACCCATAAAGTCACCTGAAACAAAAGAAGGAATTAATTTGTACCCGGCGGCTGGCTCATATTTTGGGGTGGAAGCCTGCCACCGTACCGGGTCCTATACCCGATTGGAAAAGACCGGAAGAGAAAGACCGATTTTATCCGCTTAATTCATAATTTTTTTTGTTTTATATAATTTATTTTTCAAACAATTTTTATAATTTTAATTTAATTTTTGAAAATAAATTATATTATATTAGGAATCGTAGATTTAAACCACACAGTGACCTAACAAAAATTTGATACGTCATGTACGAAATTTGTTACTTGAAATTACAAAGAATTATAGTTCACTTTACTATAGCATACACATCACGACCATAAGAAATAGGAGAAAAATTGTACCTAGCAACATAAGTTACACTATTATTATGGAAATAATAGAATATTGCTTTTTAAATTTCTTGACACTATTAATTTTTCTTGGTTTTTAATGCACCAAGCTGCTCCCTCAAATAGTTTTGGTTAATTGAGTTCATAAGCATTTTTAAAATCTCAAAGGAAGTGATAAAATCGCTGCAACAAAGATCAATTTACTCCTTTTTTTTGTTGAATTTTAGAAAAATTTCATGATTATATGCTATCTACTTCTTAAATGAGGATATTATTCATGATTTTTTTTTTTTGATGTATTCTTCTCGCACTGGTTGTGAATACATGCAAATATTAAATTCCTTTTGGTTTGAATATATTTACATTCTTACGCTAGTATTTAAGAAACCTGATTTCAATTTCATATATTTTATGTAGAATATATTCGCTTAGTTTCGTTTCTTTGAATAGGATATTGATACATATCGTACATGCGGATATTTGAGATACTTAAATATTGTGTGCCAATATTATAAGAACTAGTACACGCATGCTATTTTGGTTCAAAAAAAAGCATAACTTGAAAACATCACATTATACAAATTGTGACAGTTTATACACTATTTTACATATTATGATATATTTTCCTAATTTATCCTGTTCTGTGTTTGCTTCCATACATCTTTTTCCGATTGTATAGTTTAATATTTTTTTTCAATCGTTATGACGTTTGTATGCTTTTGTACCCAGATTATTGTTTTATATTTAGATTTTTCGAATGATATTGTTTCGTATAGATCATTGCAATAAATAGGTAAAAAATTAAATGTATAATAAAATTTAAATTAAAAATGGTACTTACAATACCTTTCCCTCGACGACGAGCGCTCGTTGACGATTTGGAGGTAAGCAAGTCCTGGAATTCATTTTAAGCGTATTATTGTACCGGTTGTAACTTATGAGTCACGACTTCTTTCTTTTGGTAGTGTAGATTCGCGTTCGTATATCAAATATTAGTACACGAGTATGAAGGCATAAAATATATCCTAAGTGTGTATAAAATCATATGAAAATTCAGCTATCAAAGTGTAAATACATGTAGACTTCTTTGAATATCACAACCGCATGGTCTTCGAACGTGGTAATGCTCGCTGCTACTTATTCTACTGCTTTTAATGTTTAATATTTCGTTTTCAGGGGTGTCTTGAGTCTCAATTTTATTCACAAGTTTATCGACTTTCTCAGCGTTTAAACTTTTGATTGTTTCATTCCACGAATTGTTAGTCTCTCTAGATAAGTTATCAGCTTCTTTATATGCAATCCGTTGGTCACTATATGGATTGAGTGATTTGACTAATTCTTCTGGATCTAACTTTTCAGTTGATTTATCACTCTTTGTTGAACTATGTTTGAATACACAATGCGCCTTTTTGCATCCAAACGGTGTGTTTTCCCAGAAACAGGGAGTACGGTTCCGCCGTTTCCCAATCAACATGTGCCGCTCCTTACAATGAAGATCTTCACATCGGCCTTCCAACCACCTGTTGCACATCACTTCGTGACCTAATGCTGATGGCTCATGGCGATATTGGCAACTGCTACCGTTTTTTTTACAGGCACTGTAGTAGAAAAAGTAGCAATCTGTGAAGTTTTTTTTTTTTCGCTGTGCATCAACAGGATGGTAGAAGTTATCTCTGCCAACAACCATCCACCACGATTTTATTTATTTTCCTAATGAAACTCCCTCGCCAACCATCCAAATACACTTTTCAAATGACCACTGCAAGCACACAAATCACTTCCACTAGATCTAGGTTGGCACTTGATCGAATGCAGTCTTTTTCACGGAGCGGTTTATGGGAAACTGTCCATTGAAAAATGTTCGAGACACACGGAATAACCTCGCTCGTACCATGTGGAAATAGAAGTGCCATCTATGGGTGAACACGCGGTGGTGATAATGCACACTCGATTCGGTTGTTTTAAAATTCTAAGTCGTCTTTTGTAGATTCGCTTAAATTATCAATTGAAAGCAATTTTCGTTTATAATGATTAGGCGTAATTAAGTGGGAAAAATCGGAAGAATTAGACAAATTTTAAGGGGTTTAAATGATACAATGATTTTAGCGTTCATATAATTTAAAAGGCTAACTGTTTCGTTCTAAGCATTTGTATCCCGCGTTACACCGCAATTCGTTAAATTATATTCAAAAGATATTGTAGTAAAATCACTATACATAAAAATATTAAACAGTTTTAGAATTTCGTTTCCTGGGAGTTAAGTACAAAAGACATTTTCTGGACCTATTTTCCATGCAAAGAAAAAAAACGAGTGTTGCGATGGGGAAGGTGACTGAATGGTTACTCCTTGTTAAATTGAGTTTGTGCTGTGTGCCTGTGGCAGCGCTGGCTTTTCGAGCCATAGCTCCTCGGTTATTACAACTCCTTACATTGGTGATGAACGACTCGTTTACTACCTTCCACATCATCCAGTCATAAAGGAAAGCAGCACTACAACAAAAGTTCGAGTGGTTTTTGATGCTTCCGCAAAAACACTGTATGGTCCAAGTTTTAATGAAAAACTATACATCGGTCCTAAACTACAGCAAGACCTAGCACAAATTATGCTTAGATGGAGGAAGCATAAGTATGTATACACAGCTGATATTGAAAAGATGTTTCTCCAAGTGAATATGGCAAAAAGCTGTAGAGACTATCAAAGAATTCTATGGAGACCTAGAAAATCTGGTCCTATAGAGGAGTATCAGTTAAAAACCATTACCAGGAGGCACTGCTCCTGCGACATTTCTAGCAGTAAGGACGCTTTTCCAATTGGCCACGGATGAAAGAAGCAATTTTCCACTTGCCTCGCGAATACTGAGGGAAGATTTTTATATTGACGACATGCTAAGTGGAGCTGATACTCTGAGTGAAGCGAAAATTCTCCAGAAAGACATAAGTGACCTTTTACAAAAGGGTGGGTTCACCTTACGCAAATGGACTAGCAATAATCAACATCTGCTTGAAGGTATTCCCGAAAACTTCAGAGAAGTCGGGCTCCATCACTGAAGACTCTACTATAAAAACGCTAGGCATACACTGGAATCCAGCTAAGGACGAGTTTCAGTTCAAAATTCCCAACTTTGATGAGACACAAAAAACCACTAAACGGCAGTTGCTTTCCAACATAGCTACATTATACGACCCACTTCAATGGTTGGCACCAGTAATAGTTAGAGCAAAAATGTTGATGCAGAAAGTCTGGCAGTCTGGGGTCGATTGGGATGAAAATCCATCCGATGAGGTAATAGCTAAATGGAAGCAGTTACAAAATCAATTGCCAATTATAGAATTTATTAGAATTCCACGTTGGATTCACTATTCAAGTCAGCATGCAATACAATTGCACGGGTTTTGCGATGCTTCGGAAACTGCCTACGCTGCAGTAGTATACTGCAAGATAACAGACTCTTCTGGAAAAATCACGACGACACGTCTTTGTGCAAAGACGAAAGTGACACCCCTTAAAGCAAAACTAACGCTTCCGAGATTAGAACTAAATGGAGCATTGTTACTAGCCGAACTACTGGTGCAAACATCAACAGCCATTAAAATTGACGATATGCCGATCTTTGCGTGGTGCGATTTAACAATAGTTTTAGCTTGGCTACAAAAAGATCCATCAGCTTTAGAGAAATATGTTGGAAATAGGGTCTCTAAAATCCACAGTTTAAGCAAACAAGCTTGGTCCTGGAATTACATAAAATCCAAAGAGAATCCTGCTGACAGTTTATGGTGGACTGGCCCAGATTGGCTATCACAAGACAAAAAACCACAGGAAACAATCTGTTTCACTGGTATCACGCGACACTTCGACCTCCTAGAGCGATACTCAAACTTCCACAAATTAGTTACTATCACTGCGCTGATCACTCGCTTTGCACATAATTGCAGAACAAAATCGAATAGACGTAGCGGCGTGATAAGCATAAACGAATATGAAGATGCTCGCTTGAGAATCATCCACATGGTTCAGCAAATTGAATTTGCTGCAGAAATCGCGCAAATTAAAGCCAATAAACCACTACAAAAAAAATTGAGAAGCCTTAGCCCTTTCATTGATACAAAGGGAATTCTTCGCGTAGGTGGCCGATTACAGCATGCAAATATTTCAGAAGGATATAAGCATCCTATACTGTTACCACAGCGGCATCATATTACGTCCTTAATCATACGGGAAGCACATTCTTACACTATGCACGGAACCATCACGCTTGTAAGGAATTATCTTCGAATGCGCTACTGGATTGTCAACGATCAAAAGATCATTCGCCATGAAATTCATCGATGCCTTACATGTTGTCGCTATGCAAATAATCAAACAAAACAGCTAATGGGCAACTTGCCGGCAGTAAGAATAACACCAACGCATCCTTTCCTACACTGTGGTGTTGATTATGCAGGACCATTTAAAACTCGTATGTCCAAAGGAAGAGGAACATCCATAACTAAAGGTTATATCTGCCTTTTTGTATGCATGGTAACAAAGGCTATACACCTGGAGCTTGTGAGCGACATGTCCACTGAAGCATTTCTTGCTGCCTTTAAACGGTTTATTAGTCGACGCGGGCTATGCCGCGAAATATTTAGTGACCATGGAACGAATTTCGTAGGAGCGGACAATAAAATCGAAAAGGAAATGGAAGAAGCCATTGAAAAATCTACAAAGGAAATCGCACGAATATCTATCAAAGAAGGCATTAATTGGAAATTTATACCAGTGGCCACACCACACTTCGGGGGCTTATGGGAGGCAGGAGTAAAGGCAGCAAAGGGTCACATTAAACGTGTACTCAACGAATTAAAAATCGTTCCAACTTTCGAGGAGTTCACAACAATATTGTGCCAAATTGAGACCTGCCTGAATTCGAGACCGCTAGTTCCTTTATCCAGCAATCCAGACGATCTAGAAGCCCTAACGCCAGGGCACTTTTTAGTAGGCCGACCTCTATTGGCCTTGCCAGAAGCAGACAGATCACAGAAGGCCTTATATGAACGTTGGCAGGAAGTAACCTCTTTAGATCAGAAGTTTTGGAGGAGATGGTCAAGTGAGTACTTGCACCTTCTTCAACGTAGATCGAAATGGACTGAAGGGGTGCGAAATGTTAAAGTTGGAGAACTTGTCCTCATAAAGGATCAAGAAACTTCACCGGCCAAATGGCCTCTGGCTCGAGTTTGTGCAGTTCAACCCGGAGATGATGGCAAAGTACGCACAGCAACCATCCTTTACAACGGCAACCAGCAAAAACAGGTTGGAATCATAAACTTATGCCACCTTCCGATTGAGCTTCCTGAAGAACCACAACCTCCAAAGACAACCGAAAAACTTATAACCCGTCCTCCACACAAGCGTTCATTCAATACTGAAACCAAGGTGCAGGTGCCATCACAACCTCCAACAAAACCTAAACGTGCTAGGAAGCTCAGGATCACTCCATATACCTGGGCAAGAGCCTTACTAAGTATAATGATCACGATCATATCGCTCGGAACCGTTTTCACGCAAAACATTTCAAATGAGCACTATCATCTTTGGAAACCAAACAGAGGGTATTATATTGAAAAGCTGGGACATTCTAAGATCATTCGAGGAAAACTAAAAATGGAAGTAAACTATCCCATGCAACAACTTTTAACAGACAAGAAAAACATTCTTTCTACTCTTAACAGAGCGAATGAAATGTGTAAAAATACCCAGGCAATTGCTACAACGACCCATTGTGATACACTTGTTAAGCATCTACGCATAAAGCACGACGAAGTATTAAATCAAATAAACGAATTGGCGTACCGATCACCGAGTCGTACG
Source organism: Odontomyia ornata (assembly GCA_963969285.1). Lineage (NCBI taxonomy): Eukaryota > Metazoa > Arthropoda > Insecta > Diptera > Stratiomyidae > Odontomyia > Odontomyia ornata. The sequence goes on from OZ017739.1 coordinate 184,906,460, forward strand.
AAAAGAGGCTTACTAGGAAAAGTGTTAACCGCCGTCTTTGGAGTGAACGAGGAAGTTTATAAAGATATCGATACCCTTCAACATAATCAGCAGTCACTAATGCAAGCAACGACACAACAGAATATTTTACTCAGTACTAGAGTAGCGATATTCAGTAACTTCACGTCACAAAAGCTCGGAGAGTTCAGCACCAAATTAAATGAAGTAATCAATTCAGTCAATGAGATGAACAAGTGGTATGTCAGAACTGATCAGCAAAAACTCGCACTCCAAGTCATCGCTACTTATCTTACTGCAATTGATTATTTTGACGAACTACAGACAAAGTGCACAAAGTTATGTGTAACTCTATATGGCCATGGTAGCATATTAAATTTTCTAACTCTGGAAGCAATTCAAGAAACACTGCAAAAGGTTCGGATGAAAATTGGTCCATACCACACTTTTTCCCAGAGACCACAAGGACGCACAACACTTGTTCAGCCAGAGGATAATATTTCGATCCATGGATACTTCTATATTCTTGAAAATGACTTCTACGAATTATTGCATATAACGGCTATTCCTCACAAAAGAGATGAAAACCTTTACACAGTACCATTTGTTGGGTCACCAAAGCTGGGAGTAAACTATAACCAAGAGAACTATTTCCAGCTCGAGGAAGATCAGTTTGACTCTTGTAAAATTGAAGAGAATATTTACCTTTGCTCTCCCAAAATAACAAAGGACATGAATACTACATCCAACTGTGTCATCGATGAAATTTACCAAAGACCTAATAAACCCGCTTGCAAACCTTACCAAGTTACTAACAACGGTACCTTATGGAAGGAACTCATGGCACCCAACAGTTGGCTTTTTGTAGCGAGTATCCCGATCACAACATCAATCGTATGCAACGGTGAAAGAGAGGAACTTCTCTTAACTGACATCGGTATTATCGCAATGTCCAAAAATTGCATTGCTCAGGCAAATGGCATAACACTACGAGCTACTATCAATGAAGAGAGGAAAGTAATCGCTCCTTTGCAAAAGAAGTCTTGCCTGTCAGGTGGAATGCAGTTGAGGCTCATGAAAATAACCATCCTCCCATTGCCAAGACGACTAATCAAATCTTTCAACCCACATTCAAGGATTCAACTCTCACGGCTACGCATCTGGAAACATCTAAGCATCAGGCCTTATGGGTAGCCCCCACGGTTATCATTGTGATCATCTTCATCATCATAACTTTCGTTTTTATTAAGAAACGAAGCTCTGATTGAGTGCAATCAGCATCCACGAAACCATCCAATTCACGTGAAGCTACAGCAACATCAAATACAGCTCAATCAGATGAAGAACTATCGCTAGCAGAACGATTCCATCATATTATTTCCGGCCCCCCAATATGTTAAATTCTTTAACATTAAATTATTTAACTACATTTGTAATCAATAATTTTCCATTGCTTTAGATCATTCAACTTAAATTCTTTAAGTCATCAATAATTTTTATTGTTAATTCAAGATCATTCAACTTCATAAATTTCCATTCAATGTGCACTTTGGCCATAATTTTCTTTATTGCATATCACGCATAAGCATTTCCACATTTTCTTCATTCAAAAATAATTCACGTGTAGAATTAAGCGACTTACAAACGATACATATTTTAGATGTAAGCAATTTTTAAATGTATAAAAGTAAATGGCAATTATAATTTCTTCCCAGTTCAACAAGAACCACGGTGTTTTAATTACGTTCCTCGCTACATTCCCATTCCAATTCCCTAAGGGCTAAAAGACTTTACAACAATTAAATCTTTTAGCTAACATCCAAACTGCATCTGGTGTGGATGCTCTTTGGATACTTTTCAAAAGTGCTCCGGAATACAAAATTTGAACGCAATCGGTGCAGCGGTAACCATTCGATAAAAGAGTGCTATAACGCATTTTTCACAATGCACATGGTTTTAGAAACTTTTTTGCACATTTCTATTTCACCATACAAACTTAAAATTTTTCTCACTTCCACTTTAACTGGTAAATATTCTCTTATAGTCTTGTTGATGAACAGCTCACAAATCACGTATTTTCACTGATTTTAACATGAAAATTCACAGCTAAATTCGATAGCGAATGCAAACTCACCTGATAATATGAAGAGTTCTACTTAACAATGGAGAGAAATGATGACAAGAAAAAGCAGAGTTCCATAAGCATCGGTCTGTTCCTGTTACCTTATTGCGTAGTGAAGTCTTTGAGGAGCAAGATAAAACCGGAGTACACATCCCTTTAAGGAACAAGATAAAACCGGAATGGATATCCACATGTACCCGTTGTCGCAACTACCCCTGTGACCGCCTTCCTAACTACATGTCTTTTTGCACCTACCCCTGCGGCCGTGATTCTAAAGCTAGTTAAGGGGAACCCAATGGGTTGTCACAAGAAAGTAAACAAACGCTTATGCACTCGTAAATATGATTTTATTGCAAATAACACTTCACAGAACAAAAAATTGCATTGAATACAAATAAAGCATTATGGCTACTTAGGAAAGAAAACACTTTCGTATTGATAACCCATCGTTTTCTAGCAATAACGCACATCACACTTTTAATTGAGTTCCTCACTCCGATTTACAATGTCACTCCTTAAAATATTGATATCCCTAAACCAGGGGTAATATTCTTTCACTACAGTCAATATATACCTTCGGACACGTTCTCGAACCGAAAAAACGACTAAATTCCGAATCGTATCTCACGCGCCAGGTAAATTTCGCGTCCATGTTTAGTCGTCAAATGGACAATCGGACTTTCGATACGAGAAATTGTGGAAATTATTGGAAATGAAATGACAATCATGCTCAGAAGGTGGTCGTATCATTTTCTATGGAGCTTATATGAGCATAGCCTCTCCATTTGTTCCGTTCCTCAGACACATCCATATGTACACGATGTCGCAATAACCCCTGCGACCGCCAGCCAAACTACGTGTCTTATTGCACCTACCCTGGGACCGTGATTCTAAAGCTGATTAAGGGGAACCCAATGGGCTGTCACAAGAAAGTAAACAAACGCTTAGGCACTCGTAAATATTATTTTATTGCAAATAATACTGCAAAGAACCAGAACCAAATGGAGAGGCTACGCTCATATAAACTCCATAGAAAATGATATGACCACGTTCTGAGCCTTATTGTCATTTCATCTCCAATAATTTCCACACCTTCTCCTCTCGGGAGTCCGATTGTCAATTTGACGACTTAACATGGACGCGAAATTTACCTGGCGCGTGAGATACGATTCGGAATTTAGTCGTCTTTTCGGTTCGAGAACGTGTCTGAAGGTATATATTGACTGTAGTGAAAATAATATTACACCTGGTTTAGTGATAACAACATTTTAAGTAGTGATATTGTAAATCGGAGCTGGGAACTCAATACAAGGCGTAATGTGCGTTATTGCCAGAAACCGATGGGTGATCGATACCAAAGTGGTTTCTATTCTAAGTAACCATAATGTTTTATTTCTATTCAATGTTAGTATCATTTCATAGGTAAATAGCAACATAAAATGTAGCAAGCACAATACAATATTTAGAAGTGTTTTTTCACTTAAAATCACTGCTTCCAATTCATGCATGATTGTGTTTACATTTCGCTGGCGACCATTTTATTCGATTAGTTTTCGCGTAGTAGCGCCTGCATTTTGGGGGCAAATTTTGCTAGCATATCGCTTGAATAATTTTATTAATGAAATCAATTTTATTTCTTTTTATAGGAGTCTGTTAAATGATACTGGACATACGAATATATGGAGATGAAAAAATTATTAATGGGCAACTATCGGTAATATGGTTTACTTTTATAAATCTCATCTGGATCTCAGACATATTTTTGATTTTGCAGGAAATGCAACGAACAACAGTATTGATTTCAAGCGCCTCTCTGGATGTGGAATTGTTAGAATTATTATTTTAACTGTAGGCATTTATACGAGTAGAATGAGATCCATTTATTATGTTATTGAATTTTCAAATGAATAAAAGTAATTTCGAAATAATTGATCTTTATATTAACAAGCAGAAGGATGTATGAACTCTTCAAAAAGATGCTTGGACAAATAATTCGAATTTTGTATTCAAACTTTTGATCAATTTTATAGCCTATATCAAAGAGATAAATTTAATATCGGGGCACAGGATAATTCGTTTTGGGACTAGTCACTGGTTTGAGAAATTCAACAGTTATAGACGACGTATTTATAAACAATATATGCTCAAATTTGTTCCCTCATATAAATTGAATCAAGATATCATTAAGCTATTTTGGATCCATTCGATCAAGTCTCGCCTATAGCAATATACTGACTGTAAGGCAATTTACTGCCAGCTACGAGAAACTTTTATTTACTCTAAATAATATACTTAAAAATGTTCATGGCATGCATCGGAAAGCAACTCTTTGTTGCATATGGTGAGCGAGTGAACAACAAACGACACTTCAGCTTGTTATTCAAGCTTAAAGCAGTAAAATACATCAACACAAAATACTATTTTATTGCGAAATTAAAATCAGAATAAATTTCTGATAGGCGATATCTTAACAAATTAGTATACCTTAAAGGCATGTAGTTCTCTCACACATAGCGAAGGTCAAGCTCAACGATTATAAATTTCACCTTAATTCCACTGAAGACGATTATGGAAGGAAAAGGGAGGTGAAAAAGTATAAAAGAATGAACGATTATAATTTTAGTGGTAGTTGAATTTGTAATTACCTAAGGAACAGATTTAGTTTTTGCTTATTAAATGTCGCTGTGAGTTTCTTTTTATCTAAATAAAGTTTTACAAACTATTCAAGTCTGAAATAGGAACATTATCAATCAATTATGCAATGGCAGTTAAGTTTTACATATTCAAATATTTCTAAACTGTAGCTCCCTTCTTAGACTACACCCTTCCAAAATTAAATCGGAAGAGCAACGTTCGTGGCGCATCGGGAAATGATGACAAAATTTGACTTGATGTTCCACTCCAGTGTTCCATTCTCAAAGTTCAAACAATTGAAATTGGAACAGCTAGCTGACAGGACCTTTGAGGAACAAGATAAAACCGGAGTGGATATCCATATGTACAGTCAATATGTACCTCCGAACACGTTCTCGAACCGAAAAAACGACTAAATTCCGAATCATATCTCACGCGCCAGGTAAATTTCGCGTCCATGTTTAGTCGTCAAATTGACAATCTGGCTCTCGAGAGGAGAAATTGTAGAAATTATTGGAAATGAAATGACAATCATGCTCAGAAGGTGGTCGTATCATTTTCTATGGAGCTTATATGAGCATAGCCTCTCCATTTGTTCCGTTCCTCAAAGGTTCTACCTTTGAGGAACGGAACAAATGGAGAGACTATGCTCCTTTCAGGAACAAGATAAAACCGGTGTGGACAGCCATGTGTCCACGTTGTCGCAACTACCCCTGCGACCGCCGGCATAACTACGTGTCCTTTTCGCACCTATCCCTGCGACCGTGATTCAAAAGCTAGTTAAGGGGAACCCAATGGGTTGTCACAAGAACGTAAACAGACGCTTATGCACTCGTAAATATGATTTTATTGCAAATAACACTTCACAGAACAAGAAAAGAGCATTGAATACAAATAAAGCATTATGGCCACCTAGGATAGAAAACACTGTCGTATCGATAACCCATCGTTTTCTAGCAATAACGCACATTACACTTTTAATTGAGTTCCTCGCTCCGATTTACAATGTCATTCCGTAAAATGTTGTTATCCCTAAACCAGGTGTAATATTACTTTCACTACAGTCAATATGTACCTCCGGACACGTTCTCGAACCGAAAAAACGACTAAATTCCGAATCGTATCTCATGCGCCAGGTAAATTTCGCGTCCATGTTTAGTCGTCAAATTGACAATCTGGCTCTCGAGAGGAGAAATTGTGGAAATTATTGGAGATGAAATGACAATCATGCTCAGAAGGAGGTCGTATCGTTTTCTATGGAGCTTATATGAGCATAGCCACTACATTTCTTCCGTTCCTCAAAGCTATGCTCATATAAGCTCCATAGAAAATGATACGACCACCTTCTGGGCATGATTGTCATTTCTTTTCCAATAATTTCCACTATTTCTCCTCTCGAGAGCCCGATTGTCAATTTGATGACTAAACATGGACGCGAAATTTACCTGGCGCGTCAGATACGATTCGGAATTTAGTCGTTTTTTTCGGTTCGAGAACGTGTCCGGAGTAACATATTGACTTTGGTGAAAGAAATATTACACCTGATTTAGGAATAAAAACATTTTAAGGAGTAACATTGTAAATTAAAAGTGTAATGTGCGTTTTTGCCAAAAGACGATGGGTTATCGATACGAAAGTGTTTTCTATCCTAAGTAGCCATAATGCTTTATGTGTACTCGTATTCAATGCTATTTTTTTGTTCTGTGAAGTGTTATTTGCAATAAAATCATATTTACGAGTGCATAAGCGTTTGTTTACTTTCTCGTGACAACTCACTAGGTTCCCCTGAACCAGCTTTAGAATCACGGTCGCAGGGGTAGGTGCAAAAAGACACGTAGTTAGGTAGGCGGTCGCAGGGGTAGTTGCGACAACGTGTACATATAGATGTCCACTCCGGTTTTATCTTGTTCCTCAAAGGGTTCTACCCTTAGAACAGGTAGCTAACAGGAACGGGCCGAAGCTCATGGATCACTGATTTTTCTTGTCATCTATTCTCGCTGTCGATAAAGAGAAAACTTCATATTATCATATGAAATTTTTTGCATTTGCTGCCAAATTCGGTTGTAAAAACGCATAAACAAACTCGTTCGCTGTGTAATTTTGATGTTAAAATCAGTGAAAATTCGTGATTGGTGCGTTGTTCATTAAAAAGACAATATGAGACAGTCTATCGGTTAGATTGGAAGGGAAAAAGTTTTGTATTTCGACGGGAAAGTCAGAAAATGCAAAGAAGTTTCTAAAATCATCTGCATTGTGAAAATACGCAATAATAGAATGCACGGTCAGCCCACAGAAGTAACGTTTCCTAAGTTAGTATCAACATAAAACATAGAAAAGAAAATGCAATATTGAGGTGCTTTTTCACTCAAAATCACTGATTCCAATTCATGCATGATTATGTTTACGTTTTGGGGGTGACCATTTTATTCGATTACTTTTCGCGTAGTAGCGCCTGCAATTCGGGGGGAAGTTTTGCGAGCATATTGCTTGAATAATTTTATTGATGAAATCATTTTTATTTCTTTTTCTAGGAGTCTGTTAAATGATACTGGACATACGAATAGTTGGAGATGAACAATCGGTAAACTGTTTACTTTTATAAATCTCATCTATATCTCAGACATATTTTCATTTTTGCAGGCAAATGCAACGAGCTTAATGACAGTATTGATTTCAAGCACCTCTCTGGATGTGGAAGCTATTTCATCCTCAAAAGCGGAAACTAGAATCCCGGAGTTGTTAGTGTTATTCATTTAAATGTAGGCATATATTTAATGAATTACATTAAAGGTATTTTCGAAGGAATTTACCTTTATATTAACAAGCAGAAGGATATATGAACTCTTCAAAAAGATACTTTGGACAAATAATTCAAATTTTGTCTTCAAACTTTCGATCAATTTTGTAGCCCATATCAAAGAAATAAATTTATTATTGGGGCGCAGGATAATTCATTCAAAGAGAAAAGTTGGATTTTTAGGACTTATCACTGGTTGGAGAAGTTCGACAGTAATAGATGACATATTTAGAACCAATATATGCTCAAATTTGTTCCCTCATATAAATTAAATCAGGATGACATTAAGCTATTTTTTGTCCATTCGACCAAGCCTCGGCTATGGCAATATGCTAACTATAAGGCAATTTACTGCCAGCTACGAGAAACTTTTATTCACTCTAAATAGTATACTTAAAAATGTTCAAGTGGCATGCATCGGAAAGCAACTCTTTGTTGCACCTGGTGAGCACATGAACAACAAACGAGACTTCACCTAGCTTAAGCTTATAGCAGTAAAATACATCAACACAAAATACGATTTTATTGCGAAATTAAAAGCAGAATAAATTTCTGTTAGGTTATGTCTCAACAAATTAGTACACCTTAAAATCATGTAGTTCTCTCACACAAAGCGAAAGTCAAGCTCAACGATTAAACATTTCACCTTAATTTCACTGAAGACGATCCAAAGCCTGGTTATGAAAGGAAAAGGGAGGTGAAAAAGTATAAAAGAATGAACGATTATAATGTTAGTAGTAGTTGAATTTGTAATTACCTAAGGAACAGATATAGTTTTTGCTTATTAAATGTCGCTGTGAGTGTCTTTTTATCTAAATAAACATTTGCAAACTATTAAGTCTGATATAGGAACATTATCGATCAATTATGCAATGGCAGTTAACTTTTACATATTCAAATATTTCTAAATTGTATCTCCATTTTTAAACTACACCCTACGAAAATTAAATCGAAAGAGCAACGTTCGTGGCGCATCGGCAGAGCATATATACTAACTAGCACCTGCAATCGAGGAGCTGTCAAAATGAAAAGAGAGGCAAATAAACGTGTAAAAGATGGATTAAAGTTTACCATGTGTTGGTTCAATTGCTTGCAAATTCAAGTTTTTGTTTACCATACATATGCACTTTTAATCTAATTCTCTCTACTCCATAAGTACCGTAAGAAATAAAATTTGTTCTAGTTGCAGCTGCTATTTAGTAGATATGCTCTGGCATCGGGAAATGATGACAAAATTTGACTTGATGTTCCACTCCAGTCTTCCATTCTCAAAGGTTCTACCTTTGAGAACTTTGAGGAACGCAACAAATGGAGAGGCTATGCTCATATAAGCTCCATAGAAAATGATATGACCACCTTATGAGCATGATTGTCATTTCATTTCCAATAATTTCCACAATTTCTCGTCTCGAAAGTCCGATTGTCAATTTGACGACTAAACATGGACGCGAAATTTATCTGGCGCGTGAGATACGATTCGGAATTTAGTCGTTTTTTCGGTTCTAGAACGTGTCCGGGGGCACATATTGCTGTAGTCAAAGAAATATTACACCTAGTTCAGGGATAACATTTTACGGAGTGACATTGTAAATCGGAGCGAGGAACTCAATAAAAAGTGTAATGTGCGTTATTGCTAGAAAACGATGGGTTATCGATACGAAAGTGTTTTCTATCCTAAGTGGCCATAATGCTTTATTTGTATTCAATGCTATTTTCTTGTTCTGTGAAGTGTTATTTGCAATAAAACCATATTTACGAGTGCATAAGCGTTTGTTTACTTTCTTGTGACAACCCATTGGGTTCCCCTTAACTAGCTTTAGAATCACGGTCGCAGGGGTAGGTGAAAAAGACACGTAGTTAGGCAGGCGGTCGCAGGGGTAGTTGCGACGACGTGTACACATGGATGTCCACTCCGGTTTTAACTTGTTCCTCAAAGTTTGAGAAGCGTGTTAACGTGACACTTGGGTGTGTTTTCTCCTACGGTTCAAAAAATTTGAAAGTTCATGAGCAAGGCGTGATGATCTGCGAAAAACTAAATTTCGGACGACTGTGTAGATTAAGAACTGCTTTTAATAGGGAACCTGGTTTATATCGACGATGCCAGGCTATCCAAGCTTTGCGTTCCATTCACATATCCTCATTTTCACGCGGAAAACAATTTAGAGAAATGGAAAACAGTCATTCATATAATATTTTGTGCAGAACTAAGAAATACAATCTGTACCCAAGAACCAATAACGTGTGGCTCGAAAATGAGTTTTTGAAAGAATTCGCTAGAGAATTGTGTGCGAATCCTCCAGAAGATCCCAACCAGATGGCGAATAGCCTGGGCATAATTGCTGCATTTTGTAATAAAACGGAAGTGCCAATAAGTGATGAAAGATTTGATGCATTTGTAGATTCATTCGGGATATTGTGTGAGCAATTTTCGGATGAACAATTAAAAAGCTGCTTGCACGCTCTCCAGTATCTTCCTGAACCGCCCGGAGGTAATTCACGAAATTTTTATGAGCTTTGGAAGCCAATGGATGATACCTCTTTGTCACGGCTTCTATCTTTCAATTCAGATGAAATAATGTTGCTGAGTGATTATTGGTATCACTTGAACCTTGCAAAGTTTAGTGAATTTGTAGCCGCGGGTGTAAGGAAACTAAGCAGAAAAGTCCACAAACTTACTCCTACGCAGCTTGTGCAATTCACATTTCTATGCAACCTTCTTCGAAACCCTAATGTAGAAATGATTGATGTTGAAAAGCATTTCAATCGTGTCTTCAACAGTCTCAGTACAGACGAGATGGGAATTATTTGCGTAGGGTTCTTCAAAACGCAATCTAAACTGCGCAATGATGAATTAATTGCCAAAATATACAACCGCCTCACAGACAGTCTAGATACTATTAGCGATATATCCCTAGTGAACTTTGTTAAAGCACTACGATATTCAAGTAAAATAGCGCAAGCCGATCTGATGACCGACTTTCTGCATAAAATAGGTGCACAATTGAACAGAATATCTTTATTGGCTTGCCTTCATGTAGCGCTGATGGGTTGTGATTTGCAGATATACAATGAAGCATGCATTGAAATAATTTTGAATCGGTTTATTCAAAACATAAACGAAACACGCCTTAAGGATTTGGAACGCATTTCTCATGTAATGGGACTCTTCAATGTAAACACTAAATTTGGGGTGGAGGACGAGCTTTGCGAAAATATCTTAGTAAGCTTGCAGTCCCGCATGGATGAGATAATCCGATATCCAAAATGCTTTCAAGCATGCCTTCACTATCTTACTCTTTGCGGTCATCATAATGAAGATTTGCTCAATGCATCCTTAGATCAAGCATTCATCCAGCATATATATGGTAAGAACAGTTTATTAGGCAGAGAAGTATTCTGCTTAGACTCTTTCGCAAGGATCAACCTAAAAGATACTTACAACGGTAATCTTCTAAGTGATGCAAACAGAAAGCTAATGGGAAAGCTCTTCTCACACTATATACCTGAAAAGTACTCAACATTCAAGCTAAGTGTTACTGATCGAATCCTCGTTGAAATAAATGAGGTATGTCGTGCGATTTTAGGCGACAGCTGCATTAAGCATGTATTGCCACACTTCGAACGGGCGGATATTGTTGCAGCCTACAACAGTGTTCGAACACAAGGGTCGTGCTTAAATACGCTATACGCAAACGATTGCTCGGATCAAGTTTTAATAGCTAAAAATGTTCCTGGCGATATTAAAGATAATATAAGCGCAACATGCATTGTTGTCGGAGGCTGGAACAATTTCGTGCGGGATACCAACCGGCCTACTGGTCTCTTAGCCATGAAATTAAAGCAACTAGAGATTATCGGTTACAATCCAATTCTGGTAAGAACGGAAAATTTAATATATATTCTAAAGTTAATTTATGTTTCAGGTACCTTGGTATGAATGGAGAGAACTCGAAACTACATCCGATAAACATTCGTATCTACAACGAAAAATAATATCGAGTGATAATAGAAAAGCGTGTTAAGGTGCTCTTCGCAATGATAGTAAATTACGTTAATACTTCATAAGATCCAATGTTTTGTACTTTTTTGTAACTCGAGTCGAACATGCTTAACAAGTTGATAGCATAGTACATTCATATAATATCCCCACTCACCCTAGCCACCGAAAAAAACCCAAACAAACCGAAGAGCGAACCATAAATCTTCGGCAGCAGATAGGTAAGAAAATGCTGACGCAAGGATTGGCGCGAATCTAAACATGTGCTTCGGATGAGAGATTTTAGCATTAACAGACCTCAAAAAATTACTAATTTTACAAGAAAACAAATTGCTTTATGCAATCTTAGTTTTTTATTAGGATCTGGCAATGCTCCCATGATCTTTATTCTTTTAAATACGACAGGCCTCTTCTCAGCTAGTCGACCCCGGCACAGCTGATTGGCCCATGGGAAAATTCAGAAAGTTTCCAACACGGTAAATGGGAGGTGCGGATACTATCCGAATATGGTTGATAGCACATAAACTCCTATAGAGCACACTAAAGGACTCATTCCCTTCAGACTTGTATTTAATACCTCCATTCCCTACCACTCTCTCCATCGCTCTTTCTTCGTCGCACGAGGCTCGTGTGATCTGCATTTACATTACGTCGCTTGATCCTTTGTGCCATCCAGACAATAATTAATAGGATAGGATTCGTCTCATCTCGATCAACGTCAACTCCATTGTTACTTTACATCGGCGTGATTATCTCCTTGAATTCATTGCCAGACAAAAGCCTGACATCCTGCTTCTAACCGAAACCCACCTCAATTCATGGCACTTCATGACATTCAAGGATTTTGAATTCGTAAGAAACGATAGGGTAATAGGTGATGGGGGAGGTGGCACCGGGATATTGGTACGAAGACCCTATTGTTTCCAAAATATTGAAAAAGTCGAATTCAAAAGCTTTGAATCTCTTGAAGTGTCCGTTATCAAAATCTCACTGCCAGGTGGGGATAACCTCTTCGTTATCTCTGCCTATGCAACTGGTGGAACTGTTCTCAAGCTCAAGGAGGAACTCAATTCCTTGTTCGAAATACTCGAATTGAACAGGCTGCATAACTATTATATTCTTGCTGGTGACTTGAACGCCAAGCATACATCATGGCTGAACGCCACCAATAATCCAAGAGGTGTATTCCTGAAATCGTGGATAACAGAGAACCAAATTGAATACAGGTGCGATCTTTATGGGTCGGAGTTCCCAACATACCCTAGGACAAATTCATATTTGGACCTTTGCATTGCTGACGCAAGACTCGAATTCAACTTTAATAGTCCTCAACGGAAACTGCAGGTGCTTCCTTATGATAGCGACCATAACGCAATCGTAATGGAAATCAATCATCACAGGGATGATTTCTTCTTCATTCCAGTTCAACATGAAAATCATCGGTTGAATTTCAAAAAAACAGACTGGGGAAAGTTTCAAAAGAAGTTTAATCGGGAGTACCAGAAGCAATGTCCCCCTTCTGATGGCGGCAACTCTTGCTCAATGGTTCCTAATGACAGAAATCTAACTAACGATGAAATAGATGTCTATTTGTCGAAGTTAGAGAAGCTGACGTTGGAAACGATTGAGAAAGTAGTTCCCAAGATTAAACATCGAAACAATATGGAAGGATATGAAACACCAACCACCGCAAGGTTGAAAAGATTGAAAAGCCTCCTCACACGCGTCAACAATATTTATCGACGATTTTCGGACTACAACCATCCCTCGTTGTCTTTGTTGAAATTACATCTGAAGAATGTCCGGAACTTAATCCGGTCATACTTCAGGAGTGAGGTCAGCAATCAATGGGCGGAAAAATTGAGGGGTATTAGCCCACAGGACCCAGACGGCGTGTTCGCGAAAGTGAATAGCATATTCCGCAAGAAGTCTCGAGTGAAGGTATCGAATCTTGAAGTCACTAGTGATGAGATAAATCTTCTCGATAGGGCTGGTATCGAAATTGATAGTACGACTCCGGATAGAAATGGAAACAGGATTATTTGTGAAGGATTGGATAAACTTGCCCTGATTGGAACACATTTTGAATTGGTTCATCTACCAAACCCTGAGAGAGGGAACGAAATTTTTTCAGAGGTCGTTGAAGCAAAAGTTTCCGACTTCAAATCAAGCCTGAACGGCCAATCAATTCTTCATTTCAATGAAACATTAACATCTGACCTCATACCGAGCTTGAATCTAATTGATTATTTTGTCAGCTATGAAGACTTGTGTTTCATATTTCGCAAGATAAACAACAAGAAATCATGTGGTAATGATGGTATTCCAAATGTAGTTCTCCGACATTTGCCTGAGGTTGCTATTAGGAACTATTGCATATTGTTCAACAACATGTTGAGCAATTCATATTTCCCAAATGAGTGGAAAAAGGCTAAGGTGTTTCCGATCTTGAAGAAAGGAAAAGAATCTTCATGCCCGAAAAGCTATCGCCCAATCAGCTTGCTGCCTAACATCAGCAAGGTGTTTGAAGTGATACTCAACAGAGCAATAAACGCCCACATTGAGGAAAATGAGTTGATGCCTAATTGCCAATTTGGTTTTCGTGCCAGGCATTCGACCACACATGCAATAACGAAAGTAACCTCAGACATCTGTTGGAAACTAAATGATAGACAATGTGTTGGAGCATGTCTCATTGATATGGAGAAAGCCTTTGATACGGTATGGTTAGATGGACTTATTTTTAAACTTCTTCAGGACAAGTTCCCCAGACACCTTGTCGCCATGATGTGTAATATGTTATACGGGAAATCGTTTGTTGTAACCGATGGAAATCTGACAACAATGCGCGAGTTCAAGGTCTTGAGTGGTCTACAGCAGGGAACAGTTACTGCGCCTCTGCTCTTCTCAATCTTTATTCGCAAGCTATTGAACGGCTTTGATTTTAACGTCTCGCCAAAGCGATCATTGGTAGCGTTTGCTGATGATCTGATCATCTACACCCAATCAGTTTACTGCCTAACATCGGCAAGGTGTTTGAAGTGATACTCAACAGAGCATTAAACGCCCACATTGAGGAAAATGAGTTGATGCCGAATTGCCAATTTGGTTTTCGTGCAAGGCATTCGACCACACATGCAATAACGAAAGTAACCTCAGCCATCTGTTGGAAACTAAATGATAGACAATGCGCTGGAGCATGTTTTATTGATATGGAGAAAGCCTTCGATACGGTGTGGTTAGATGGACTAGTTTTTAAACTCCTTCAGGACAAGTTCCCCAGACACCTTGTCGCCATGATGTACAATTTGTTGTACGGGAAGTCGTTTGTTGTAACTGATGGAAATTTGACAACAATGCGCGAATTCAAGGTCTTGAATGGTCTACAGCAGGGAACAGTTACTGCGCCTCTGCTCTTCTCAATCTTCATTCGCAAGCTATTGAACGGCTTTGATTTTAACGTTTCACCAACGCGATCATTGGTAGCGGCAGACCGAAAAGCTACAATAGTTCAGAGCAATCTCCAAAAAATGTTCAATGATGTACAGCTGTACACTGACAATTGGCGAATGAAAATCAATGCGCAGAAGTGTGAAACAATCTTGTTTCGGACAACGCTGCAGGGGGTCAGTCAAGACCTGAAACGTAATTGGAAAGATTTCCACATCATGGCTGGCGAGGGTTGTTCAGAACGAATTCCACATAAATCCTGTGTTCGATACCTCGGTGTTTATCTCGATCAGTATCTGTACTATACTGAACATGTGAAAATCATGCTCAGTAAAGCACTTAAAGTAGTCATGGCTCTTCGAAAACTCTTTCATTCCAGATACATTGATCAAAAGGTCAAAATTATCTGTTACAAGACACTGGTTAGACCAGTTTTGACCTATGGATGTCAGATCTGGTACAACCAGAGTGCTAGTACTATGGAAAAATTAAGAGTTTTCGAAAGGAAATGTCTTCGTGCATGTACTGGTTTGTACAGAAAGCCTGAGACGGATTGGAAACATTATATATCGAGTAGAAGAATTTATCAAACTGCTGAAGTGACTAGAGTCGATATCTTCATATTGAAGCTTTTTCGGAATCATATCGCAAGATCTGTGACTGTGAGTGAAAACCCTTGGATTTCACAGCCGTTCCACCCTACAGACGGGTATATAGCGACTTGCCTCGCTACTGGCTTCATTCCTCCAGAAGCTTTCGTGTATTTGGACATGAATCGATATGTTTTTGATTCTGACGGCGTTCCAGTCATATATCACATATATCGACGGGCCACCGATAAGAAGATAAAATATCCTCCTAATTTGAGTTCACGAGACCAACGATTTCAATGGAGATACTCATTTGCTAGATTCGTTGAAGCTGATCGAGTTGAGACGGCGCAATCCAGGTATTGGTGGCTGAATGACAATGTCTAAATTTTTCGTGTTTGTTTTCAGTTTTGGTGTTTTTCGTTATTTAGTTTTTGAGTTTGAGCTCATTATTGCTACATTTAGTATTGTTATATATTTATGTTAAAATCAGGTATAGGTTAGGTATATGTAATGTTTACTATATTCCGTTAGAGATAAGATTAAACACTTAGGTTAGGAACATTGTTATAGTATTTTTAGTATAAGATAAAGTTTTTTTTGATTGTATTTTATTAGAAATAAGTTACAACATATTAGGTGTAGGATCAAAGTTTCACTGTTGTGTATTAATTATAAATAATTTTTGGATAGTGTTGGTTGGTTTTTTCTCCTTTTTCCAATTGAATTGTAAAAATATGTAATAATCGTAATTAATTGCATTTGCTATAGTTTTTTTTTTGATGAAATGAGTTTAAGATAACGTACAAATTTAGAGAGCCATTTGGGCCATTAAGTTTTTTGATTGTTATTATTTGGAATTTGCTTTATATTCTTTTAAAATTTATAACGATGAGTATTAAATAAAGCGCTTTTGACTTTGACTATGACTTTTGACAATAATTAATAAGATTCTACGTCTAGCACTCGTTACGTGTAGACGTGTTCTTAATCGCTCCTGTCATTAATTTTAAAAATTAATTAATTTTTCGGAAAAGTCAGTTTCAAATAATTGAATTAATTTTGCACGAGTCAGTCAAAAGCAAGTTTTGAATTTATTGGGGAAGAATTAATCATCGAAGGCATCGACAAACCATACCAATAAATCAAGAAAAGGCAACAAACCAAAGACAACTCGGGACTGCTGTATGGAGGAGCAATAATGAGCTGAAACTCAAAAACTAAATAACGAAAAGCACCAAAACTGAAAATAAACACGAATAATTTAGACATTGTCATTCAGCCACCAATACCTAGATTGCCCCGTCTCAACTCGATCAGCTTCAACGAATCTGGCAAATGAGTATCTCCATTGGAATTGTTGGTCTCGTGAACTCAAGTTCGGAGGACATTTTATCTTCTTATCGGTGGCCCGTCGATATATGTGGTATATGAGTGGGACGCCGTCAGAATCAAAAACATATCGATTCATGTCCAAATACACGAATGCTTCTGGAGGAATGAAGCCAGTAGCGAGGCAAGGTGCTATATACCCATCGGTAGGGTGGAACGGCTGTAAAATCCAAGGATTTTCACTCACAGTCACAGATCTTGCGATATGATTCCGAAGAAGCTTCAATATGAAGAGACCGACTCTAGTCACTTCAGCAATTTGATATATTCTTCTGTTCGATATATAATGTTTCAAATCCGTCTCAGGCTTTCTGTACATACCAGTACATGCACGAAGACATTTCCTTTCGAAAACTCTTAATTTTTCCATAGTATTAGCACTCTGGTTGTACCAGATCTGACATCCATATGTCAAAACTGGTCTAACCAGTGTCTTGTAACAGATAATTTTGACCTTTTGATCACTGTAATTGGAATGAAAGAGTCTTTGTAGGGCCATGACTACTTTAAGTGCCTTACTGAGCATGATTTTCACATGTTCAGTATAGAACAGATACTGATCGAGATAAACACCGAGGTATCGAACACAGGATTTATGTGGAACCCGTTCAAGACTACCCTCACCAGCCATGATGTGGAAATCTTTCCAATTACGCTTCAGGTCTTGACTGACCCCCTGCGGCGTTGTCCGAAACAAGATTGTTTCACACTTTTGCGCATTGATTTTCATTCGCCAATTGTCAGTGTACAGCTGTACATCATTGAACATTTTTTGGAGATTGCTCTGAACTATTGTAGCTTTTCGGTCTGCCGTATAGATGATCAGATCATCAGCAAACACCACCAATGATCGCGTTCGTAAGACGTTAAAATAAAAGCCGTTCAATAGCTTGCGAATGAAGATTGAGAAGAGCAGAGGCGCAGTAACTGTTCCCTGCTGTAGACCATTCAAGACCTTGAATTCGCGCATTGTTGTCAAATTTCCATCACTTACAACAAACGATTTCCCGTATAACATATTGCACATCATGGCGACAAGGTGTCTGGGGAACTTGTCCTGAAGGAGTTTAAAAACTAGTACATCTAACCACACCGTATCGAAGGCTTTCTCCATATCAATGAGACATGCTCCAACACATTGTCTATCATTTAGTTTCCAACAGATGTCTGAGGTTACTTTCGTTATTGCATGTGTGGTCGAATGCCTGGCACGAAAACCAAATTGGCAATTAGGCATCAAATCATTTTCCTCAATGTGGGCGTTTAATGCTCTGTTGAGTATCACTTCAAACACCTTGCCGATGTTAGGCAGCAAGCTGATTGGGTGATAGCTTTTGGGGCATGAAGATTCTTTTCCTTTCTTCAAGATCGGAAATACCTTAGCCTTTTTCCACTCATTTGGGAAATATGAATTGCTCAACATGTTGTTGAACAATATGCAATAGTTCCTAATAGCAACCTCAGGCAAATGTCGGAGAACTACATTTGGAATACCATCAGTACCACATGATTTCTTGTTGTTTATCCTGCGAAATATGAAACACAAGTCTTCATAGCTGACAAAATAATCAATAAGATTCAAGCTCGGTATGAGGTCAGATGTTAATGTTTCATTGAAATGAAGAATTGATTGGCCGTTCAGGCTTGATTTGAAGTCGGAAACTTTTGCTTCAACGACCTCTGAAAATATTTCGTTCCCTCTCTGAGGGTTTGGTAGACGAACCACTTCAAAATGTGTTCCAGTCAGGGCAAGTTTATCCAATCCTTCACAAATAATCCTGTTTCCATTTCTATCCGGAGTCGTACTATCAATTTCGATACCAGCCCTATCGAGAAGATTTATCTCATCACTAGTGACTTCAAGATTCGATACCTTCACTCGAGACTTCTTGCGGAATATGCTATTCACTTTCGCGAACACGCCACCTGGGTCCTGTGTGCTAATATCCCTCAATTTTTCCGCCCATTGACTGCTAACCTCACTCCTGAAGTATGACCGGATTAAGTTCCGGACATTCTTCAGATGGAATTTCAACAAAGCCAACGCGGGAGGGTTGTAGTCCAAAAATCGTCGATAAATATTGTTGACGCGTGTGAGAAGAAGGCTTTTCAATCTTTTCAACCTTGCGGTGGTTGGTGTTTCATATCCTGCCATATTGTTTCGAAGTTTAATCTTGGGAACTACTTTCTCCATCGTTTCCAACGTCAGCTTCTCTAACTTCGACAAATAGACATCTATTTCATCGTTAGTTAGATTTCTATCATTAGGAACCATTGAGCAAGAGTTGCCACCATCAGAAGGGGGACATTGCTTCTGGTACTCACGATTAAACTTCTTTTGAAACTTTCCCCAGTCTGTTTTTTTGAAATTCAACCGATGATTTTCATGTTGAACTGGAATGAGGAAGAAATCATCCCTGTGATGATTGATTTCCATTACGATTGCATTATGGTCGCTATCATAAGGAAGCACCTGCAGTTTCCGTTGAGGACTATTAAAGCTGAATTCAAGTCTTGCGTCAGCAATGCAAAGGTCCAAATATGAATTTGTCCTAGGGTATGTTGGGAACTCCGACCAATATAGATTGCACCTGTATTCAATTTGGTTCTCTGTTATCCACGATTTCAGGAATACACCTCTTGGATTATTGGTGGCGTTCAGCCATGATGTATGCTTGGCGTTCGGGTCACCAGCAAGAATATAATAGTTATGCAGCCTGTTCAATTCGAGTATTTCAAAAAAGGAATTGAGTTCCTCCTTGAGCTTGAGAACAGTTCCACCAGTTGCATAGGCAGAGATAACGAAGAGGTTATCCCCACCTGGCAGTGAGATTTTGATAACGGACACTTCAAAAGATTCAACGCTTTTGAATTCGACTTTTTCAATATTTTGGAAACGATAGGGTCTTCGAACCAATATCCCGGTGCCACCTCCCCCATCACCTGTTACCCTATCGTTTCTTACGAACTCAAAATCCTTGAATCTCATGGAGTGCCATGAACTGAGGTGGGTTTCGGTGAGAAGCACGATGTCAGGCTTTTGTCTGGCAATGAATTCAAGGAGATAATCACGCCGATGTATAGTAACAATGGAGTAGACGTTGATCGAGATGAGACGAATCCTATCCGTGGGAATGTGGCTGGATGACAACTTATTTTGAGGCATTTGAAAGCCCTAAACGCTGAAAAACAGTGTTAATTTTCGAATCTTGTTTATCGATTCGCTCCGATAAGGAATTTAATTGCTGATAAATTTTAAGGAGCAGCTCATTATTGCCACTTACATTATTTATTTTATTTACATTATCTGCTGGTCCTCTCGCAGCAAGTGCAAATGACACCCCGGGCTTGACGAAGTTGGTAGGTATCACACTGCGCTGTGCTTGACTTTGTGTTGGAGTGACTTTAACCTTTGCATCTTGATACCGGGGGCATCCTCGATATGATGCTGGATGACCAAAGGCACCGCAGTTCACACAATACAGTTTTTCGTTTGGCTCCGCCTGAGCCAATTTGCTCTTGCCGGGAGCATGAATGTCTTTGCATTTGACACACCTATATTTTATGGCACAATTCGCAGCCGAATGCCCGAATCTTTGACTGCTGTAGCACTAACGTTAAAATAAAATCGATTTTACCTTAAACCACAGAATTTATTTAATAAAAAGGTAAATGTACATTTCGGAAACAATCGTGTTCCTTCTTCAGTACCAACCACTGAAGAAGGAACACGATTGTTTCCGAAATGTACATTTACCTTTTTATTAAATAAATTCTGTGGTTTAAGGTAAAATCGATTTTATTTTAACGTTTGTACGTACCGCAGCAAAAAATTCCGACACTATACATATTGCTGTAGCACTGGTTGACCTCACTTTTCTGGAGGCGTTCCCACCTCACCACGCGGAAGTTCAAGTACCGTATTTTCTGTAGGGCACTCGAACTACTTTTGCTGGAAATCTGGACTAAGTAGTGAGGCAAGTTTTTGCGCTCCACAATCGATCTTCTCGTTGCAAAGCTTTTAACTGAAATAAACTGTATTTCTGGTGCAGCTTCTTGGAGCACCTGAAGGAGATCGACTGTTTACTCACAACAGTCCAGACCCTTCAATTAAAAGGTTTGGTTCTTTTCGCTTTTCAGGGTGTACGTGAAATGCGGAACATCTCCAGAATTTAAGGCACTTTTTGTTGCCTGGAAATCAACCAGCGACTTAGTCCTTATTGTCAACTTATCGGCATTGACTCTTTTTATCTGAAAATCTTTTAGTTTATTTTCGGCTACCAAAAGCCGAACCATATCTTTGCCCGTTTGCCCAAACACATTGATTGGTGGGACTTTTTCTTTTTTTCCATTAATGTTAACGGACGGACCAGCAGACAAACCTTTTGGTTTTTTCTCCCGATTTTTAATTTTAAGGTATTCAATGAAATCATTATCTAACTTAGACGTTTTACCTGTATCCTCTTCAACGTTCATCGATTCTTCAAGACCAGCTAGCGCTGCATAGTAATTTCTGCTGTCGTTTGCGCCTCCTGCGCTGAGGACATCCTCTTGATTAGCTTCTTCCTTTGGCTTTTCAATTTTCTTGTCTTCGGTTTTTGAGTTTGCTTGTCGGCCTTTCTTAGTTTCTTTATCCTTATTGAACGTTAACGTTCCAATAAGTGCTTCTAGCGATTTAACTCGAAGCTTGAGTTCTTCATTTTCTTTTTCAAATTTTTCAGCTTTCTCGTTTTCTTGGATCAGCTGTTCGATCTCGATAACCGATAGGATTGTCGGTTTTTCTTCTTGATTCTCGTATCATTGGCGATAGGCATGATCCTTCTGATTGATGGCTGAAGCCATCGGGCTCCTCCATCTCGTTGCTTTCGCAGCGAGACTAGAGGGAATGTTCTCAGACCGGGACTTCCCTTGAACGTATTTCCACTTTTGATATTTCTTCAGGAAATGAATTTCAGATACTCGATAAATGCTCGAATAATTCGACGGTGATGGTTTTCCCAATAAAATCAAAATTTGCTTTTGACTGGCTCGTTAAAAAAATATTGCAACTGTTTGAAAGTGACTTTTGCGAAAAATTAATAAATTTTTAAAATTAATGACAGGAGCAATTAAAAACACGTCTACACGCAACGAGTGCTAGACGTTGAATACCATATGTCCTCCACGCTGCCCAAAAACGTTAATTCGAGAAACTTTCTCATTTACCTTATAAATTTTACTAGGAGAACCAGCAGACACACCGGTTGGCTTCTTCTCCTTTTGCTTATTTTTTAATTTTAAATATTTAATGAAATTAATACTGCTATCAATATTACCTATGTTATCGTTGCTCTCCATCTCGATGTCCGTTTCTTCGTTCATTGCAGGCAGCGCTGCATAATAATTGTCTAGACTCGTTGCGTATAGACGTGTTTTTAATCGCCCCTGTCATTAATTTTAAAAATTAATTAATTTTTCGCAAAAGTCAGTTTCAAACAATTGCAATATTTTTTTACGAGCCAGTCAAAAGTAAATTTTGATTTTATTGGGGAAAACCATCACCGTCGAATTATTCGAGCATTTATCGAATACCTGAAATTCATTTCCTGAAGAAATATCAAAAGTGGAAGTACGTTCAAGGGAAGTCCCGGTCTGAGAACATTCCCTCTAGTCTCGCTGCAAAAGCAACGAGATGGAGGAGCCCGATGGCTTCAGCCATCAATCAGAAACTTCATGCCCACCGCCAATGATGACGGGCGAAAAAAAGCTTAAAAGAAGTTACGAGAATAAAGAAGAAAAACCGACAATTCTATCGGTAATCAAAATCGGGCAGCTGATCCAAGAAAACGAGAAAGCTGAAAAATTTGAAAAAGAATATGAAGAACTCAAGCTTCGAGTTAAATCGTTAGAAGCCCTTGTTGGAACGTTAACGTTCAACAAAGATAAAGAAACCAAGAAAGGCCGACAAGCAAATTTGAAAACCGAAGACAAGAAAACTAAAAAGCCAAAGGAAGAAGCTAATCAAGAGGATGTCCTCAGCGCAGGAGGCGCAAATGACAGCAGAAATTACTATGCAGCGCTAGCTGGTCTTGAAGAAACGATGAACGTTGAAGAGGATACAGGTAAAACGTCTAAGTTAGATAATGATTTCATTGAATACCTCAAAATTAAAAATCGGGAGAAAAACCCAAAAGGTTTGTCTGCTGGTCCGTCTGCTGGTCCGTCCGTTAAGATTAATGAAAAAAAAGAAAAAGTCCCACCAATCAATGTATTTGGGCAAACGGGCAAAGATATGGTTCGGCTTTTGGCAGCCGAAAATAAACTAAAAGATTTTCAGATAAAAAGAGTCAATGCCGATAAGTTGACAATAAGGACTAAGTTGCTCGTTGATTTCCAGGCAACAAAAAGTGCCTTAAATTCTGGAGATGTTCCGCATTTCACGTACACCCCGAAAAGCGAAAAGAACCAAACCTTTTAATTGAAGGGTCTGGACTGTGGTGAGTACACAGTCGATCTCCTTCAGGTGCTCCAAGAAGCTGCACCAGAAATACAGTTTATTTCAGTTAAAAACTTTGCAACGAGAAGATCAATTGTGGAGCGCAAAAACCTCACTACTTAGTCCAGATTTCCAGCAAAAGTAGTTCGAGTGCCCTGCAGAAAATACAGGACTTGAACTTCCGCGTGGTGAGGTGGGAACACCTCCAGAAAAGTGAGGTCAACCAGTGCTACAGGTGTTAAAGATTCGGGCATTCGGCTGCTAATTGCGCTATAAAATATAGGTGTGTTAAGTGCAAAGACATTCATGCTCCTGGCGACTGCAAATTGGCTCAGGCGGAGCCAAAAGAAAAACTATATTGTGTGAACTGCGGTGCCTTTGGTCATCCAGCATCATATCGAGGATGCCCCCGGTATCAAGATGCAAAGGTTAAAGTCACTCCGAAACAAAGTCAAGCACACCGCAGTGTGATACCTACCAACTTCGTCAAGCCCGGGGTGTCATTTGCACTTGCCGTGAGAAGACCAGCAGATAATGTAAATAAAATAAATAATGTAAGTGGCAATAATGAGCTGCTCCTTAAAATTTATCAGCAATTAAATTCCTTATCGGAGCGAATCGATAAACAAGATTCGAAAATTAACACTGTTTTTCAGCGTTTAGGGCTTTCAAATGCCTCAAAATAAGTTGTCATCCAGCCACATTCCCACGGATAGGATTCGTCTCATCTCGATCAACGTCTACTCCATTGTTACTATACATCGGCGTGATTATCTCCTTGAATTCATTGCCAGACAAAAGCCTGACATCGTGCTTCTCACCGAAACCCACCTCAGTTCATGGCACTCCATGAGATTCAAGGATTTTGAGTTCGTAAGAAACGATAGGGTAACAGGTGATGGGGGAGGTGGCACCGGGATATTGGTTCGAAGACCCTATCGTTTCCAAAATATTGAAAAAGTCGAATTCAAAAGCGTTGAATCTTTTGAAGTGTCCGTTATCAAAATCTCACTGCCAGGTGGGGATAACCTCTTCGTTATCTCTGCCTATGCGACAGGTGGAACTGTTCTCAAGCTCAAGGAGGAACTCAATTCCTTTTTTGAAATACTCGAATTGAACAGGCTGCTGGTGACCTGAACGCCAAGCATACATCATGGCTGAACGCCACCAATAATCCAAGAGGTGTATTCCTGAAATCGTGGATAACAGAGAACCAAATTGAATACAGGTGCAGTCTATATGGGTCGGAGTTCCCAACATACCCTAGGACAAATTCATATTTGGACCTTTGCATTGCTGACGCAAGACTCGAATTCAGCTTTAATAGTCCTCAACGGAAACTGCAGGTGCTTCCTTATGATAGCGACCATAACGCAATCGTAATGGAAATCAATCGTCACAGGGATGATTTCTTCCTCATTCCAGTTCAACATGAAAATCATCGGTTGAATTTCAAAAAAACAGACTGGGGAAAGTTTCAAAAGAAGTTTAATCGGGAGTACCAGAAGCAATGTCCCCCTTCTGATAGTGGCAGCTCTTGCTCAATGGTTCCTAATGACGAGAATCTAACTTACGATGAAATAGATCTCTATTTGTCGAAGTTAGAGAAGCTGTCGTTGGAAATGATTGAGAAAGTAGTTCCCAAGATTTAACATTAGAATAATAGGGAAGGATATGAAACACCAACCATCGCAAGGTTGAAAAGATTGAAAAGCCTTCTTCTCACACGCGTCAACAATATTTATCGACGATTTTTAGACTACAACCATCCCTCGTTGGCTTTGTTGAAATTACACCTGAAGAATGTCCGGAACTTAATCCGGTCATACTTCAGGAGTGAGGTCAGCAATCAATGGGCGGAAAAATTGAGGAATATTAGCACACAGGACCCAGGTGGCGTGTTCGCGAAAGTGAATAGCATATTCCGCAAGAAGTCTCGAGTGAAGGTATCGAATCTTGAAGTCACTAGTGATGAGATAAATCTTCTCGATAGGGCTGGTATCGAAATTGATAGTACGACTCCGGATAGAAATGGAAACAGGATTGTATGTGAAGGATTGGATAAACTTGCCCTGATTGGAAAACATTTTGAACTGGTTCATCTTCCAAACCCTGAGAGAGGGAATGAAATATTTTCAGAGGTCGTTGAAGCAAAAGTTTCCGACTTCAAATCAAGCCTGAACGGCCAAACAATTCTTCATTTCAATGAAACATTAACATCTGACCTCATACCGAACTTGAATCTTATTGATTATTTTGCCATCTATGAAGACTTGTGTTTCATATTTCGCAGGATAAACAACAAGAAATCATGTGGTACTGATGGTATTCCAAATGTAGTTCTCCGAAATTCACCTGAGGTTGCTATTAGGAACTATTGCATATTGTTCAACAACATGTTGAGCAATTCATATTTCCAAAATGAGTGGAAAAAGGCTAAGGTATTTCCGATCTTGAAGAAAGGAAAAGAATCTTCATACCCCAAAAGCTATCACCCAATCAGTTTGCTGCCTAACATCGGCAAGGTGTTTGAAGTGATACTCAACAGAGCATTAAACGCCCACATTGAGGAAAATGAGTTGATGCCGAATTGCCAATTTGGTTTTCGTGCAAGGCATTCGACCACACATGCAATAACGAAAGTAACCTCAGCCATCTGTTGGAAACTAAATGATAGACAATGCGCTGGAGCATGTTTTATTGATATGGAGAAAGCCTTCGATACGGTGTGGTTAGATGGACTAGTTTTTAAACTCCTTCAGGACAAGTTCCCCAGACACCTTGTCGCCATGATGTACAATTTGTTGTACGGGAAGTCGTTTGTTGTAACTGATGGAAATTTGACAACAATGCGCGAATTCAAGGTCTTGAATGGTCTACAGCAGGGAACAGTTACTGCGCCTCTGCTCTTCTCAATCTTCATTCGCAAGCTATTGAACGGCTTTGATTTTAACGTTTCACCAACGCGATCATTGGTAGCGGCAGACCAAAAAGCTACAATAGTTCAGAGAAATCTCCAAAAAATGTTCAATGATGGACAGCTGTACACTGACAATTGGCGAATGAAAATCAATGCGCAAAATTGTGAAACAATCTTGTTTCGGACAACGCTGCAGGGGGTCAGTCAAGACTTGAAACGTAGTTGGAAGGATTTCCACATCATGGCTGGCGAGGGTAGTTTAGAACGGGTTTCACATAAATCCTGCGTTCGATACCTCGGTGTTTATCTAGATCAGTATCTGTACTATACTGAACATGTGAAAATCATGCTCAGTAAGGCACATAACATAGGCATGGCCCTACGAAAGCTCTTTCATTCCAAATACATTGATCTGTTACAAGACCCTGGTAAGACCAGTTTTGACATATGGATGTCAGATCTGGTACAACCAGAGTGCTAGTACTTTGGAAAAATTAAGAGTTTTCGAAAGAAAATGTCTTCGTGCATGTACTGGTATGTACAGAAAGCCTGAGACGGATTTGAAACATTATATATCGAATAGAAGAATCTATCAAACTGCTTAAGTGACGAGGGTCGATATCTTCCTATTGAAACTTCTTCGGAATCATATCGTAAGATCTGTGACTGTGAGTGAAAACCCTTGGATTTCACAGCCGTTCCACCCTACAGACGGGTATATAGCGACTTGCCTCGCTACTGGCTTCATTCCTCCAGAAGCATTCGTGTATTTGGACATGAATCGATATGTTTTTGATTCTGACGGCGTTCCAGTCATATATCACATATATCGACGGGCCACCGATAAGAAGATAAAATATCCTCCGAATTTGAGTTCACGAGACCAACAATTCCAATGGAGATACTCATTTGCTAGATTCGTTGAAGCTGATCGAATTGAGACGGCGCAATCCAGGTATTGGTGGCTGAATGACAATGTCTAAATTATTCGTCTTTATTTCCAGTTTTTATGGTTTTTTCGTTATTAAGTTTTTGAGTTTCAGCTCATTATTGCTACATTTAGTGTTGTTGTTTATTTTTGTTAAAATTTAGGTATAGGTTCGGTATATGTTATGTTTACCATATTCCGTTAGAGATAAAATTAAACGCTTAGGTTAGGAACATTGTTATATAATTTTTTTAGTATAAGATAAAGTTTTTGATTGTATTTTATTAGAATTAAGTTACAACATATTAGGTGTAGGATCAAAGTTTCACTGTTGTGTTTTAATTATAAATAATTTTAGGATAGTGTTGGTTGGTTTTTTCTCCTTTTTCCAATTGAGGGAATCATGTGTAATAATCTTAATTAATTGAATTTGCTATAGTTATTTTTTGATGAAATGTGTTAATGATAACGTATAAATCTAGAGAGCCATTTGGGCCATTAAGTTTTTTATTGTTATTGTTTTGGAATTTGCTTCATATTGTTTTAATAATTTGTAACGATTAGTATTAAATAAAGCGCTTTTGACTTTGACTTTGACGTTGACTTTAAGGGTGCACACAAAATAATGTGAACTGATCTTTTCTTGAACATCTAGTCCAAAAATCATGGTCAACTCTCAGAGATAAAAAAATTTCAGTGTAATACGACGCATTCAAAAAAAAAACTCAGAGTAACTGTCTCTTCTGTAGCTCACCGATAGGGTTAAAAATGCCCAAGATACTATGCTCATAAAAACAACTACAGGTCCACGCTTCGGCTACGTCTAGTGCTCGTTGCGTGTAGACGTGGTTTTAATCGCTCCTGTCATTAATTTTAAAACTTAATTAATTTTTCACAAGTCAGTTTCAAAAAATTGAAATAGTTTTTTAAGAGCCAGGCAAAAGCAAATTTTGATTTTATTGAGGAAGAATTTATCGTCGAAGGCATCGACCAACCAAATCAATAAATCAAGAAAAGGCAACAAACCAAAGACTTAACTCGGGACTGCTGTATGGAGGAACCCGACGGCCTCCCTCCGTTGGGGGGCCCCGGGGAGAGTGACGATGTGAAATTGACGGCAAGTGTCAACAAGCGAAGACACACGAGCACCCAGGACTCCGCAGATGGTGGCCGTAAAACACAAGTGCTCGAGGATAGGCAGGAGGTGAGTCGACTTCGAACTGAAATCGAAGAATTAAAATTAAGAATCAAAACGTACGAAGATATGTTCGAGACAGCAAAAAAGTGCAAGAAACTGAACCGGTACGAAAAATCGATACGCAAGCAAGCAGAAGAAAGCTGCTAATCCAATCATCACAGAAGAAGTATTAAGTACTGGAGGTACCAACGACAACCAGAATTACTTTGCAGCGCTGGACGGACTCCAACAGGATATGGAGGTAGCTGAAAATAATGGAGGTAATAAAGATAATGATAATTTTATACTTTATTTAAAAAATAAAACTAAGGAGAAGATATCAGCCCGTAGTTCTGCTGGTTCTTCTCAAAAAGTAGCCAAGAATGCAGAGAAAGTTCCGCCAATCAATGTCTTCGGTCAAAGCGGAAACGACATGGTTCGGCTGTTGGCAGCCGAAAACAAATTAACAAATTTGGAAATCAAACGAATCAATTCCGAGAAGTTATTTATCAGAACGAAATCACTGGTTGATTTCAAATCAGCGAAAAATGCTTTAAATTCTGGGGAGTTCCGTACTTCACTTATACTCCAAAAAGCGAGAAAAACTAGAGTTCTTTTTGAAGGGCTTGGACTGCGGAGAAGATACCGTCGATCTTCTTCAGGTGCTCAAGGAAGGAGCACCAGAAATCGAATATATTTCAGTTAAAACATTTGCGAAAAGAAGGTCGACGGTAGAAAAAAAAATTTACCACTGTATCTAGTACAAATATCAAATAAGGGCAGTCTAAGCGCTCTTCAACAAATCAGATATTTAAATTTCCGAGTGGTGAGGTGGGAACGCCTCCAGAAACGAGAAATCAACCAGTGCTATTGCTGCCAATGATTTGGGCATTCGGCTGCCAACTGCGCCATGCATTACCGATGCGTCAAATGCAAGGACGTGCATGCTCCCGGCGAGTGCAAATTGGCTCAGACGGAGATAAAAGAGAAACTATACTGTGTTAACTGCGGTGTTTTTGGTCACCCGGCATCATATCAAGGATGCTCCCGATATCAGGATGCGAGATTAAAATCTGTCCCAAAGCAAACACAACTACACCGCAGTGTCTTAGCTCCGAACTTCGTCAAGCCCGGAGTATCATTTGCACAAGCCGCTAGAGGACCAGCAGAAAATGCGGTAAATAGTGTAAATAAGGTGACTGGCAATAATGAGCTGCTTCTCAAAATTTTGCAGCAATTAAATTCTCTATCAGAAAGAATCGATAGGCAAGATATGAAAATTAATCTTGTTTTTCATCGTTTAGGGGTTTCAAATGCCTCAAAATAATTTATCATCCAGTCACGTTCCCATGGATAGGATTTATCTCATCTCGATCAACGTCAACTCTATTGTTACAATACATCGGCGTGATTATCTCCTTGAATTCATTGTCAGGCGAAAGCCTGACATCATGCTTCTCACCGAAACCCACCTCAGCTCATGATTCTACGTCTAGCACTCGTTGCGTGTAGACGTGTTTTTAATTCGCTCCTGTCAAGAATTTTTATAAATTAAAATAATTTTTAAAAACCGTCCATTAGAAAGTAATTTTAGAAAAAAACTTATTACATCCTCGAACTATTCGAACAATTTATCAAGTGTCTGGATTTTACCTGCGAGAAAATTTCAAAAAGGAAGAAAAGTTTTTTTCACCGGGGGAATGGAGGAGCCCGACGGCTTCCCACAGATGGGGGACCCAGCGCCAGGCATCTGGAAAATTACAAATGATAAAATCATAAAGCGGAAAAATGAACAAGACAACTGTGAGCATGGCAAGCGTATTACGCTTTCAAGCGAAGGTTATGAAAAAGTAACCAGGGAAAACGCAAGGGTTACGAAACAAAACGACCATATGAAACTCCGT
This sequence comes from Odontomyia ornata, assembly GCA_963969285.1. NCBI lineage: Eukaryota > Metazoa > Arthropoda > Insecta > Diptera > Stratiomyidae > Odontomyia > Odontomyia ornata. The sequence goes on from OZ017739.1 coordinate 184,936,843, forward strand.
ATACAGAGTTTGGAAGATATAGTCCAGACGTTATCAAACGCGAGCAAACCAAAAGTAAAGCAACAGATAACGTTCGGCAAAGAAGAACCGATATTAACTAAAAAGAATGAGAAAAAGGAAACACCAACAACAAGCAAGACCAACGAGAAAGCAGTACCAACACAGAAGACTCAAACATATAAAACAAAATCACAAGATGCGAGCAAGCCATCAATCCATGATGCAGAAAATATCCTGAGCGCAGGAGGAGTGAACGGCAGCGAAAATTATTATGCGGTGTTGTCTGCAATGAACGAAGAAATGGACATCGAGATGGAGAGCAACGATAGGTATTATTGATAGTAGTAATAATTTCATTCAATATTCAAAAATGAGAAGGAGAAGAAGCCAATCGGTGTGTCTGCTGGTTTTCCTAATAAAATTTATAAGGTAAATGAGAAAGTTCCTCCAATGAACGTTTTTGGGCAGCGTGGAGGACATATGGTTCGGTTATTGGCAGCCGAACATAAAATCGATAACTTTGAAGTTAAGAGAGTGACCACTGATAAGCTCACGATCAAAACAAAGACACTGGCTGATTTCAAACGGGCGAAAGATGCTCTTAGTAGTGTCAAAGCTCCCCACTTCACATATACGCCAAGGGCGGAAAAAAATCAGGCCTTCTTGTTGAAGGGCTTGGACTGTAGGGAGAATACAGTTGATCTCCTTGAAATATTGCAGGAAGCAGCACCAGCTGTTAAGTTCATCTGTGTGAAAAATTTTGCTACAAGGAGATCAACTGTCGAAGGTAAAATATTACCATTTTATTTGGTCCAAATTTCCATCGACAGCAGTCCGAGTGCCCTTCAACAGGCAGGGTACTTAAACTTAAGAGTTGTGAGGTGGGAACGCCTCCAAAAACTGGGGTCAACAAGTGTTACAGGTGTCAAAGATTCGATCATTCGGCTGCCAATTGTGCCATGCACTATCGCTGTGTTAAGTGCAAAGATATTCACGCCCCCGGTGAATGCGAATTGGCTCAGATGGAGCCAAAAGAAAAATTGTATTGTGTCAATTGCGGTATATTGAGTCATCCAGCATCATATCGAGGATGCCCTCGGTATCAAGATGCAAGAGCTAAATTTTCCCCAAAACAAACCAAAGTAAATCACAATTTGTTACCTCCTAACTTTGTCAAACCCGGGGTATCATTTGCACTTGCTGCCAGAAGAGCAGCGGACAACAATGTTAATAAAATGAATAATGTAAGTGGCAATAATGAGCTCCTTCCGAAAATCTACCAGCAACTTGAATCTCTTTCAGATAGAATCAATAAACAAGACCAAAAAATCAATTTCGTTTTTCAACGTTTAGGCCAACATGCTACTAAATAGGTTCTCATCCAGTCATATTCCCATGGATAGGATTCATCTCGTCCCAATCAACGTCAACTCCATTGTTACTATACATCGGCGTGATTATGTCCTTGAATTCATTGTTAAGCAAAAGCCTGACATCATGCTTCTCACCGAAATCTACCTCAATTCATAGCACTCCATGACATTCAAGGATTTTGAATTCGTAAGAAACGGTAGGGCAATATTTGATGGCGGAGATGGCACCGGGATATTGGTTCGAAGACCCTATCGTTTCCAAAATATTGAAAAAGTCGAATTCAAAAGCTTTGAATCTCTTGAAGTGTCCGTTATCAAAATTTCACTGCCAGGTGGGGATAACCTCTTCGTTATCTCTGCCTATGCAATTGGTCGAACTGTTCTCAAGCTGAAGGAGGAGCTCAATTCCTTGTTTGAAATACTCGAATCGAACAGGCTTTGTAATTATTATATTCTTGCTGGTGACCTGAATGCCAAGCATACATCATGGCTGAACGCCACCAATAATCCAAGAGGTATATTCTTGAAATCATCGATAACAAAGAACCAAATTGAATACAGGTGCAATCTACATATATGGGTCGGAGCTCCCAACATACCCTAGGACAAATTCATATTTGGTCCTCTGCATTGCTGACGCAAGACTTGAATTCAGCTTTCATAGTCCTCAACGGAAACTGCAGGTGCTTCCTTACGATAGCGACCATAATGCAATCGTAATGGAAATCAATCATCGAAGGGATGATTTCTTCCTCATTCCAGTTCAACATGAAAATCATCGGTTGAACTTCAAAAAAACAGACTGGGGAAAGTTTCAAAAGAAGTTTAATCGGGAGTATCAGAAGCAATGTCCCCCCTTCTGATGGTGGAAACTCTTGCTCAATGGTTCCTAATGACAGGAATCTAACTAACGATGAAATAGATCTCTATTTGTCGAAGTTAGAGAAGCTGACGTTGGAAACGATTGAGAAAGTCGTTCCCAAGATTAAAGATCGAAACAATATGGAAGGATATGAAATACCAACCACCGCAAGGTCGAAAAGATTGAAAAGCCTTCTTCTCACACGCGTCAACAATATTTATCGACGATTTTTGGACTACAACCCTCCCTCGTTGTCTTTGTTGAAATTACACCTGAAGAATGTCCGGAACTTAATCCGGTCATACTTCAGGAGTGAGGTCAGCAATCAATGGGCGGAAAAATTGAGGGGTATTAGCCCACAGGACCCAGGTGGCGTGTTCGCGAAAGTGAATAGCATATTCCGCAAGAAGTCTCGAGTGAAGTCACTAGTGATGAGATAAATCTTCTCGATAGGGCTGGTATCGAAATTGATAGTACGACTCCGGATAGAAATGGAAACAGGATTATATGTGAGGGATTGCATAAACTTGCCCTGATTGGAACACATTTTGAATTGGTTCATCTACCAAACCCTGAGAGAGGGAATGAAATTTTTTCAGAGGTCGTTGAAGCAAATGTTTTCGACTTCAAATCAAGCCTGAACGGCCAATCAATTCTTCATTTCAATGAAACATTAACATCTGATCTCATACCGAGCTTGAATCTTATTGATTATTTTGTCAGCTGCGAAGACTTGTGTTTTATATTTCGCAAGATAAACAACAAGAAATCATGTGGTACTGATGGTATTCCAAATGTAGTTCTCCGACATTTGCCTGAGGTTGCTATTAGGAATTATTGCATATTGTTCAACAACATGTTGAGTAATTCATATATCCCAAATGAGTGGAAAGGGCTAAGGTATTTCCGATCTTGAAGAAAGGAAAAGAATCTTCATGCCCCAAAAGCTATCGTCCAATCAGCTTGCTGCCTAACATCAGCAAGGTGTTTGAAGTGATACTCAACAGAGCATTAAACACCCACATTGAGGAAAATGAATGAGTTGATGCTGAATTGCCAATTTGGTTTTCGTGCCAGGCATTCGACCACACATGCAATAACGAAAGTAACCTCAGCCATCTGTTGGAAACTAAATGATAGACAATGCGCTGGAGCATGTTTTATTGATATGGAGAAAGCCTTCGATACGGTGTGGTTAGATGGACTAGTTTTTAAACTCCTTCAGGACAAGTTCCCCAGACACCTTGTCGCCATGATGTACAATTTGTTGTACGGGAAGTCGTTTGTTGTAACTGATGGAAATTTGACAACAATGCGCGAATTCAAGGTCTTGAATGGTCTACAGCAGGGAACAGTTACTGCGCCTCTACTCTTCTCAATCTTCATTCGCAAGCTATTGAACGGCTTTGATTTTAACGTCTCGCCAACGCGATCATTGGTAGCGTTGGCTGATGATCTGATCATCTATACGGCAGACCGGAAAGCTACAATAGTTCAGAAAAATCTCCAAAAACTGTTCAATGATGTGCAGCTTTACACTGACAATTGGCGAATGAAAATCAATGCGCAGAAGTGTGAAACAATCTTATTTCGGACAACGCTGCAAGGGGTCAGTCAAGACTTGAAACGTAATTGAAAGGAGTTCCACATCATGGCTGGCGGGGATAGTCTAGAACGGGTTCCACATAAATCCTGTGTTCAATTCCCCGGTGTTTATCTCGATCAGTATCTGTACTATACTGAACATGTGAAAATCATGCTCAGTAAGGCACTTAAAGTAGTCATGGCACTACGAAGACTCTTTCATTCCAAATACATTGATCAAAAGGTCAAAATTATCTGTTACAAGACCCTGGCTAGACCAGTTTTGACATATGGATGTCAGATCAGGCACAACCAGAGTGCTAGTACTTTGGAAAAATTAAGAGTTTTCGAAAGAAAATGTCTTCGTGCATGTACTGGTATGTACAGAAAGCCTGAGACGGATTTGAAACATTATATATCGAATAGAAGAATCTATCAAACTGCTCAAGTGACGAGGGTCGATATCTTCCTATTGAAACTTCTTCGGAATCATATCGCAAGATCTGTGACTGTGAGTGAAAACCCTTGGATTTCATAGCCGTTGCACCCTACAGACGGGTATATAGCGACTTGCCTCGCTACTGGCTTCATTCCTCCAGAAGCTTTCGTGTATTTGGACATGAATCGATATGTTTTTGATTCTGACGGCGTCCCAGTCATATATCACATATATCGACGCGTCACCGATAATAAGATCAAATATCCTCCGAATTTGAGTTCACGAGACCAACAATTCCAATGGAGATACTCATTTGCTAGATTCGTTGAAGCTGATCGAATTGAGACGGCGCAATCCAGGTATTGGTGGCTGAATGACAATGTCTAAATTATTCGTCTTTATTTTCAGTTTTGGTGTTTTTCGTTATTTAGTTGTTGCGGTTTCAGCTCATTATTGCTACATTTGGTCTTGTTAGGTTAGGTATATGTTATTTTTACTATATTCCGTTAGAGATAAGATTAAACGCTTAGGTTAGAAACATTGTTAAAGAATTTTTTAAGTGTAAGATAAAGCTTTTGATCGCATTTTATTAGAAATAAGTTAAAGCATATTAGGCATAGGATTAAAGTTTCACTGTTGTGTTTAAATTATAAATGATTTTAGAATAGTGTTGGTTGGTTTTTCTCCTTTTTCCAATTGAATTCTAGAAATATGTAATAAGCTGAATAAATTGAATTTGCTATAGTTTCTTTTGATGAAATCTGTTAATGATAACGTATAAATCTAGAGAGCCATTTGGGCCAATAAGTTTTTGATTGTTATTGTTTTGGAATTTGCTTTATATTCTTTGAAAATTTATAACGATTAGTATTAAATAAAGCGCTTTTGACTTTGACTTTGACTTTGACACCTCAGTTCACGCCACTCCATGACATTCAAGGATTTTGAATTCGAAAGAAACGATAGGGTAATAGGTGATGGGGGAGGTGGCACCGGGATATTGGTTCGAAGACCCTATCGTTTCCAAAATATTGAAAAAGTCGAATTCAAAAGCTTTGAATCTCTTGAAGTGTCCCTTATCAAAATCTCACTGCCAGGTGGAGATAACCTCTTCGTTATCTCTGCCTCTGCAACTGGTCGAACTGTTCTCAAGCTCAAGGAGGAGCTTAATTCCTTGCTTGAAATACTCGAATTGAACGGGCTGCATAACTTTTATATTCTTGCTGGTGACCTGAACACCAAGCATACATCATGGCTGAACGCCACCAATAATCCAAGAGGTGTTTTCCTGCAATTGTGGATAACAGAGAACCAATTGAATACAAGCGTGATCTACATATATGGGTCGGAGTTCCCAACATACCTTAGGACAAATTCATATATTAACCTCTGCATTGCTGACGCAAGACTTGAATTCAGCTTTCATAGTCCTCAACGGAAACTGCAGGTGCTTCCTTACGATAGCGACCAATGTAAATTAATCATCGAAGGGATGATTTCTTCCTCATTCCAGTTCAACATGAAAATCATCGATTGAATTTCAAAAAAACAGACTGGGAAAAGTTTTGAAAGTAGTTTAATCGGGAGTATCAGAAGCAATGTCCCCTTTCTGATCAGGACAACACTTGCTCAACGGTTCCTAATGATAGGAATCTAACTAACGATGAAATAGATCTCTATTTGTCGAAGTTAGAGAAGCTGACGTTGGAAACGATTGAGAAAGTCGTTCCCAAGATTATAGATCGAAACAATATGGAAGGATATGAAACACCAACCATCACAAGGTTGAAAAGATTGAAAAGCCTTCTTCTCACACGCGTCAACAATATTTATCGGCGATTTTTGGATAACAGAGAACAAAATTGAATACAGGTGCAATCTATATCGGGCGGAGTTCCCAACATACCCTAGAACAAATTCATATTTGGACCTCTGCATTGCTGACGCAAGACTTGAATTCAACTTTAACCGTCCTCAACGGAAACTGCAGATACCACCTTACGATAGCAACCATAATGCAATCGTCATGGAGTCAATCATCGAAGGGATGATTTCTTCCTCATTCCAGTTCAACATGAAAATCATCGGTTAAATTTCAAAAAAATAGACTGGGAAAAGTTTCAAAAGTTGTTTCATCAGGAGTATCAGAAGCAACGTCCCCTTACCGATGAGGGCAACACTTGCTCAATGGTTCCTAGTGATAGGAATCTAACTAACGATGAAATAGATGTCTATTTGTCGAAGTTAGAGAAGCTGACGTTGGAAACGATTGAGAAAGTCGTTCCCAAGATTAAACATCGAAACAATATATGAAACACCAACCATCGCAAGGTTGAAAAGATTGAAAAGCCTTTTTCTCACACGCGTCAACAATATTTATCGTCAATTTTTGGACTAGAACCATCCCTTTTTGGCTTTGTTGAAATTACACCTGAAGAATGTCCGGAACTTAATCCGGTCATACTTCAGGAGTGAGGTCAGCAATCAATGGGTGGAAAAATTGAGGGGTATTAGCCCACAGGACCCAGGTGGCGTGTTCGCGAAAGTGAATAGCATATTCCGCAAGAAGTCTCGAGTGAAGTCACTAGTGATGAGATAAATCTTCTCGATAGGGCTGGTATCGAAATTGATAGTACGACTCCGGATAGAAATGGAAACAGGATTATATGTGAGGGATTGCATAAACTTGCCCTGATTGGAACACATTTTGAATTGGTTCATCTACCAAACCCTGAGAGAGGGAATGAAATTTTTTCAGAGGTCGTTGAAGCAAATGTTTCCGACTTCAAATCAAGCCTGAACGGCCAATCAGTTCTTAATTTCAATGAAACATTAACATGTGACCTCATACCGAGCTTGAATCTTATTGATTATTTTGTCAGCTATGAAGACTTGTAATTGATATTTCGCAGAATAAACAACAAGAAATCATGTGGTACTGATGGTATTCCAAATGTAGTTCTCCGACATTTGCCTGAGGTTACTATTAGGAATTATTGCATATTGTTCAACAACATGTTGAGTAATTCATATATCCCAAATGAGTGGAAAAGGCTAAGGTATTTCCGATCTTGAAGAAAGGAAAAGAATCTTCATGCCCCAAAAGCTATCGCCCAATCAGCTTGCAGCCTAACATCAGCAAGGTGTTTGAAGTGATACTCAACAGAGCAATAAACGGCCACATTGAGTTGATGCCGAATTGCCAATTTGGTTTTCGTGCCAGGCATTCGACCACACATGCAATAACGAAAGTAACCTCAGCCATCTGTTGGAAACTAAATGATAGACAATGCGTTGGAGCATGTTTCATTGATATGAAAGCCTTCGATACGGTGTGGTTAGATGGACTAGTTTTTAAACTCCTTCAGGACAAGTTCCCCAGACACCTTGTCGCCATGATGTGCAATATGTTGTACGGGAAATCGTTTGTTGTAACTGATGGAAATCTGACAACAATGCGCAAATTCAAGGTCTTGAATGGTCTACAGTAGGGAACAGTTACTGCGCCTCTGCCCTTTTCAACCTGCATTCGCAAGCTATTGAACGGCTTTGAGTTTAACGGTACACCAACGCGATCATTGGTAGCGGCAGACCGAAAAGCTACAATAGTTCAGAGCAATCTCCAAAAAATATTCAATGATGTACAGCTGTACACTGACAATTGGCGAATGAAAATCAATGCGCAGAAGTGTGAAACAATCTTATTTCGGACAACGCTGCAGGGGGTCAGTCAAGACCTGAAACGTAATTGGAAGGATTTTCACATCGTGGCTGGCAAGGGTAATTTAGAACGAGTTCCACATAAACCTTGTGTTCGATACCTCGGTGTTCATCTCGATCAGTATCTGTACTGTACTGAACATATGAAAATCATGATCAGTAAGGCACTTAAAGTAGTCATGGCCCTACGAAGACTTTTTCATTCCAAATACATTGATCAAAAGGTCAAAATTATCTGTCACAAGACCCTGGTTGGACCAGTTTTGACCTATGGATGTCAGATCTGGTACAACCAAAGTGCTGGTACTATGGAAAAATTAAGAGTTTTCGAAAGGAAATGTTTCCATTTATGTACTGATTTAAACAGAAGGTCTGAGACGGATTTGAAACATTATATATCGAATAGAAGAATCTAGCAAACTGCTGAAGTGACAAGATCCGATATCTTTATATTGAAACTTCTTCGGAATGATATCACAAGATCTGTGACTGTGAGTGAAAACCCTTGGATTTCATAGCCGTTCCACCCTACAGACAGGTGTATTGCGACTTGCCTCGCTACTGGCTTCATTCCTCCAGAAGCATTCGTGTATTTGGACATGAATTGATATGTTTCTGATTCTGACAGCGTCCCAGTCATATATCACGTATATCGACGCGCCACCGATAAGAAGATCAAATATCCTCCGAATTTGAGTTCACGAGACCAACAATTCCAATGGAGATACTCATTTGCTAGATTTGTTGAAGCTGATCGAATTGAGACGGCGCAATCCAGGTATTGGTGGCTGAATGACAATGTCTAAATCATTCGTGTTTATTTCCAGTTTTTGTGTTTTTCGTTACTTAGTTTTTTGAGTTTCAGCTCGTTATTGCTACATTTAGTGTTGTTGTAAATTTGTATTAAAAATGAGGTAAAGGTTAGATGGATGTTATGTTTCTTATATTAGGTTAGAGATAAGATTAAACGCTTAGGTTAGGAACATTTTTATTGAATTTTTTTAGTATAAGATAAAGTTTTTGATTGCCTTTTATTAGAAATAAGTTAAAACGTATTAGTTGTAGGATCAAAGTTCACTGCTGTGGGTAAATTGTAAATAATTTTAGGATAGTGTTGGTTTGTTTTTTATCCTTTTTCCAATTGAGTTTCAAAATATGTAATAATCTTATTTTGCTAGAGTTTTTTTGAAGAAATCTGTTAATGATAACGTATAAATCTAGGAAGCCATTTGGGCCATTAAGTTTTTTATTGTTATTGTTTGGAATTTGCTTTACATTCTTTGAAAAGTTATACCGATTAGTATTGAATAAAGCGCTTTTTACTTTGACTTCTGTGATATCTTAATTAATGGTGTTCGTCCCGACCCATTATTATTTAAATTTTTGTAGATAAACTTAGCTTTCTCCATTAGAATGATATGTGGCTACACGTTAATGATTTTGCTAATTGTTAAACAAAACTATTTTGAGTAAGCATTGGTAGTTTCAGAATGTTTTTAAAGGCTTTGGTCAGCAGTCTGGATATACTATTTAAATGTTGCTTACCTGATTGACTCCAAATAAGTATACCATAATGTAATTAAAGTCAAAGTCAAAAGCGCTTTATCCAATACTAATCAGTATAAATTTTCAAAGAATATAAAGCAAATTCCAAACAATAACAATACAAAAACTTAATGGGCCAAATGACTCTCCAAATTTATACGTTATCATTAAACACATTTCATCAAAAATAAAACAATACCAAATTCAATTAATTAAGACTATAATATTTTCACAAAAGTCAGTTTCGAAAAATTGAAATAATTTTTTACGAGCCAGTCAAAAGCAAGTTTTGATATTATTGGGGAAGCATTTATCGTCTAAGGCATCGACCAACGATATCAATAAAACAAAACGAAACAAACCAAAGACTAACTTGCGACTGCTGTATGGAGGAGCCCGACGGCTTCCCTCCGTTGGGGGGCCCCGGGGAGAGCCACAGTGTGAAATTGGCGGCAAGTGTTAACAAACGAAGATGCACGAGCACCCAGGACTCCGCAGATGGTGGCCGTAAGACTCAAATAGTCGAAGACAAGCAAGAAGTGAGTCGACTTCAAGCAGAAATTAAAGAATTAAAATTAAGAATCAAAACGTACAAAGATATGTTCGAGACAGCGAAGAAAGTGCAAAATACTGAACCGGTACGAAAAATCGATACGTAAAGAATTAATTCAATTGGCAAACTGACTTTTGTGAAAGTTAATTAATTTTTAAAATTAACGACAGGAGCGATTAAAAACACGTCAAAGTCAAGAGCGCTTTATTTAATACTAAGCGGTATAAATGTTCAAAGAAGAATTTCAAACAATAAACATACAAAAACTTAATGGCCCAAATGGCTCTCTAAATTTATACGTTATCATTAAACATATTTCTTCCAAAAAACTATAGCAAATTCAATTAATTCAGTTTTTTACATATTTTGAAAATCAATTGGAAAAAGGAGAAAAAACCAATCCTAAAATTATTCATAATTTTAAAACGACAGTGAACTTTGATCCTACACCTAATATGTTTTAACTTATTTCTAATAAAATGCAATCAAAAACTTTATCTTATACCAAAAAAATCTATAACAACATATCTAACCTAAGCGTTTAATCTTATCTCTAACCTTCTATAATAAACATAACATAGATCTTATTTTTACCTCATTTTTAACACAAATAAACAACAACACTAAATGTAGCAATAATGAGCTGAAACTCAAGAAACTAAGTAACGAAAAACACAAAAACTGGAAATAAACACGAATAATTTAGACATTGTTATTCAGCCACCAATACCTGAATTGCGCCGTCTCAATTCGATCAGCTTCAACGAATCTAGCAAATGAGTATCTCCATTGGAATTGTTGGTCTCGTGAACTCAAATTCGGAGGATATTTGATCTTCTTATCGGTGACGCGTCGATATATGTGATATATGACTGGGACGCCGTCAGAATCAAAAACATATCGATTCATGTCCAAATACACGAATGCTTCTGGAGAAATGAAGCCAGTAGCGAGGCAAGTCGCAATATACCTGTCTGTAGGGTGCAACGGCTATGAAATCCAAGGGTTTTCACTCACAGTAACAGATCTTGCGATATGGTTCCGAAGAAGTTTCAATATGAAGATATCGACCCTCGTCACTTCAGCAGTTTGATAAATTCCGCTATTCGATATATAATGTTTCTAATCCATCTCAGGCTTTCTGTACAAACCAGTACATGCATCAAGACATTGCCTTTTGAAAACTCTTAGTTTTTCCATAGTACCAGCACTCTCGTTGTACCAGATCTGACATCCATATGTCAAAACTGGTCCAACCATGGTCTTGTAACAGATAATTTTGACCTTTTGATCAATGTATTTGGAATGAAAGAGTCTTCGTAGGGCCATGACTACTTTAAGTGCCTTACTGAGCATGATTTTCACATGTTCAGTATAATGCAGATACTGATCGAGATGAACACCGAGGTATCGAACACATGGTTTATGTGGAACTCGTTCTGAACTTCCCTCGCGAGCCACGATGTGGAAATCCTTCCAATTACGTTTCAGATCTTGACTGACCCCCTGCAGCGTTGTCCGAAACTGAATTGTTTCAAATTTCTGCGCATTGATTTTCATTCACCAATTGTCAGTGAACAGTTGCACATCATTGAACATTTTTTGGAGATTGCTCTGAACTATTGTAGCTTTTCGGTCTGCCGTATAGATGATCAGATCATCAGCAAACGCTATCAATGATCGTGTTTGCGGAAGGTTAAAATCAAAGCCGTTCAATAGCTTGCGAATGCAGATTGAGAAGAGCAGAAGTGCAGTAACTGTTCCCTGCTGTAGACCATTCAAGACCTTGAATTCGCGCATTGTTGACTGGTTTCTGTCAGTTACAAAAAATATCTCCCATATAACATATTGCACATCATGGCGACAAGGTGTCTGTAGAACTTATTCCGAAGGAGTTTAAAAACAAGTCCATATAACCACGCCGTATCGAAGGCTTTCATATCAATGAAACATGCTCCACCGTATTGTCTATCATTTAGTTTCCAACAGATGTCTGAGGTTACTTTCGTTATTGCATGTGTGCCTGGCACGAAAACCAAATTGGCAATGCGGCACCAACTCATATTCCTTAATGTGGGCGTTTATTGCTCTGTTGAGTATCACTTAAACACCTTGCTGATGTTAGGCAGCAAGCTGATTGGGCGATAGCTTTTGGGGCATGAAGATTCTTTTCCTTTCTTCAAGATCGGAAATACCTTAGCCTTTTCCACTCATTTTGGAAATACGTATTGCTCAACATATTGTTGAGCAATATGCAATAATTCCTAATAGCAACCTCAGGCAAATGTCGGAGAACTACATTTGGAATATCGTCAGTACCACATGATTTCTTGTTGTTTATCCTGCAAAATATGAAACACAAGTCTTCATAGCTGACAAAATAATCAAAAGATTCAAGCTCGGTATGAGGTCACATGTTAATGTTTCATTGAAATGAAGAATTGATTGGCCGTTCAGGCTTGATTTGAAGTCGAAAACATTTGCTTCAACGACCTCTGAAAAAATTTCATTCCCTCTCTCAGGGTTTGGTAGATGAACCAATTCAAAATGTGTTCCAATCAGGGCAAGTTTATGCAATCCCTCACATATAATCCTGTTTCCATTTCTATCCGGAGTCGTACTATCAATTTCGATACCAGCCCTATCGAGAAGATTTATCTCATCACTAGTGACTTCACTCGAGACTTCTTGCGGAATATGCTATATACTTTCACGAACACACCACCTGGGTCCTGTGGGCTAATACCCCTCAATTTTTCCGCCCATTGATTGCTGACCTCACTTCTGAAGTATGACCGGATTAAGTTCCGGACATTCTTCAGGTGTAATTTCAACAAAGCCAACAAGGGATGGTTGTAGTCCAAAAATCGTCGATAAATATTGTTGACACGTGTGAGAAGAAGGCTTTTCAATCTTTTCAACCTTGCGATGGTTGGTGTTTCATATATTTTTTCGATGTTTAATCTTGGGAACGACTTGCTCAATCGTTTCCAACGTCAGCTTCTCTTACTTCGACAAATAGAAATCTATCTCATCGTTAGTTAGATTCCTGTCATTAGGAACCATTGAGCAAGAGTTGCCACCATCAGAAGGGGGACACTGCTTCTGATACTCCCGATTCAACTTCTTTTGAAACTTTTCCCAGTCTGTTTTTTTGAAATTTAACCGATGATTTTCATGTTGAACTGGAATGAGGAAGAAATCATCCCTTTGATGATTGATTTCCATTACGATTGCATTATGATCGCTATCATAAGGCAGCACCTGCAGTTTCCGTTGAGGACTATTAAAGTTGAATTCAAGTCTTGCGTCCAAATATGAATTTGTCGTAGGGTATGTTGAGAAATCCGCCCCATATATGTAGATTACACCTGTATTCAATTCGGTTCTCTGTTATCTACGAATTCAGGAATATACCTCTTGGATTATTGGTGGCGTTCAGCCATGATGTACGCTTGGCGTTCAGGTCACCAGCAAGAATATAATAATTATTAAGCCTGTTCATTTCGAGTATCCCAAACAAGGAATTAAGTTCCTCTTTGAGCTTGAGAACAGTTCGACCAGTTGCATAGGCAGAGATAACGAAGAGGTTATCCCCGCCTGGCAGTGAGATTTATATAACGGACACTTCAAGAGATTCGAAGCTTTTGGATTCGACTTTTTCAATATTTTGGAAACGATAGAGTCTTCGAACCTATATCACGGTGCTACTTCCCGTCACCTATTACGAATTCAAAATCCTTACGAATTCAAAATCCTTGAATGTCATGAAGTGCCATGAATTGAGGTGGGTTTCGGTGAGAAGCATGAAGTCAGGCTTTTGCTTAACAATGAATTCAAGGAGATAATCACGCCGATATATTGTAACAATAGAGTTGATGTTGATCGAGATGAGATGAATCCTATCCATGGGAATGTGACTGGATGACAAATTATTTTGAGGCATTTGAAACCCCTAAACGATGAAAAACAAGATTAATTTTCGAGTCTTGCTTACCGACTCGCTCCGATAGAGAATTTTATTGCTTCAAAATTTTGAGAAGCAGCTCATTCTTGCCACTGACATTATTTACACTATTTACCGCATTTTCGGCTGGTCCTCTAGCGTCTTGTGCAAATTATACTCCGGGCTTGACGAAGTTTGGAGCTAAGACACTGCGGTGTAGTTGTGTTTGCTTTGGGACAGATTTTAGGCTCGCATCCTTATATCGGGAGCATTCTCGATATGATGCCACTTTTGGGGGTATATGTGAAGTGCGGAACCTCCCCAGAATTTAAAGCATTTTTTACTGATTTGAAATCAACCAGCGATTTTGTTCTGATAGATAACTTCTTAATTTCCAAATTTGATGATTTGTTTTCGGCTGCCAACAGCCGAACAATGTCCTGCCCGCTTTGACCGAAGACATTAACTGGCGGCACTTTCTCGGTATTCTTGGCTACTTTTTGAGGAGAACCAAGAGAACTAAGGGCTGGTTTCTTCTCCTTAGTTTTATTTTTTAAATAAAGTATAAAATTATCATTATCTTCATCAACATTACCTTCAATATTTTGATCCACCTCCATTTCCTGTTGGCTGTCGTTAGTACCTCCAGCACTTAATACTTCTTCTGTGATGATTGGTTTAACAGCTTTCTTCTGCTGTGCTTTTGTATTGATTTTTCGTACCGGTTCATTATTTTGCACCTTCTGCGCTGTCTCGAACATATCTTCGTACGTTTTGACTCTTAATTTTGATTCTTTAATGTTTGCTTGAAGTCGACTTACTTCTTGCTTGTCTTCGACTACTTGAGTCTTACGGCCGTCATCTGCGTAGTCCTGGGTGCTCATGTGTCTTCGCTTGTTAACACTTGCCGCCAATTTCACACTGTTATTCTCCCCGGGGCCCCCCAACGGAGGGAAGCCGTCGGGCTCCTCCATACAGCAGTCCCGAGTTAGTCTTTGGTTTGTTTCCTTTTGTTTTATTGATATCGTTGGTCGATGCCTTAGACGATAAATGCTTCCCCAATAATATCAAAACTTGCTTTTGACTGGCTCGTAAAAAATTATTTTAATGTTTCACAAAAGTCGTTTCACAAAATTAAAAGAATGCTTCAAATAATATGTCATCCAGTCACGTTCCCGTGAATAGGACTTGACTCATCTCGATCAACGTCAACTCCACTGTTACTATAAATCGGCATGATTATCTCCTTGAAATCATTGTTAAGCAAAAGGCTGCATCATTTCCTCACTGAAACCTACCTCAATTCATGGCACTCTACGGCATTCAAGGATTTTGAATTCGGAAGAAACGATAGGGTAATAGGTGATGGCGGAGGTGGCGCCGGGATATTGGTTCAAAGACCCTATCGTTTCCAAAATATTGAAAAAGTCGAATTCAAAAGCTTTGAATCTCTTGAAGTGTCCGTTATCAAAATCTCACTGCCAGGTGGGGATAACCTCCTCGTTATCTCTGCCTATGCAACTGGTCGAACTGTTCTCAAGCTCAAGGAGGAACTCAATTCCTTGTTTGGAATACTCGAATTGAACAGGCTTCATAATTATTATATTCTTGCTGGTGACCTGAACGCCAAGCGTACATCATGGGTGAACGCCACCAATAATCCAAGAGGTATATTCCTGAAATCGTGGATAACAGAGAACCAGATTGAATACAGGTGCAATCTTTATGGGTCGGAGTTCCCAACATACCCTAGGACAAATTCATATTTGGACCTCTGCATTGCGGACGCAAGACTTGAATTCAACTTTAATAGTCTTCATAAATGATAGACAATGCGTTGGAGCATGTTTTATTGATATGGAGAAAGCCTTCTATACGGTGTGGTTATATGGACTAGTTTTTAAACTCCTTCAGGATAAGTTCCCCAGACACCTTTTCGCCATGATGTGCAATATGTTATACGGGATATCGTTTGTCGTAACTGACGGAAATCTGACAACAATGCGCGAATTCAAGGTCTTCAATGGTCTACAGCAGGGAATAGTTACTGCGCCTACGCTGTTTACAATCCTCATTCGCAAGCTGTTGAACGGCTTTAATTTTAACGTTCCACCAACGCGATCATTGGTAGCGGCAGACCAAAAAGCTAAAATAGTTCAGAGCAATCTCCAAAAAATGTTCAATGATGGACAGCTGTACACTGACAATTGGCGAATGAAAATCAATGCGCAGAAGTGTAATCTTGTTTCGAACAACGCTACAGAGGGTCAGTCAAGACCTGAAACGTAATTGGAAGGATTTCCACATCGTGGCTGGCAAGGGTAATTAGGACGAGTTCCACATAAATCTTGTGTTTGAAACCTCGGTATTTATATCGGTCAGTATCTGTACTATACTGAACATATGAAAATCATGCTCAGTAAGGCACTAAAAGTAGTAATGGCCCTACGAAGACTCTTTCATTCCAAATACATTGATCAAAAGGTCAAAATTATCTGTTACAAGACCCTGGTTGGACCAGTTTTGATATATGGATGTCAGATCTGGTACAACCAGAGTGCTAGTACTATGGAAATATTAAAAGTTTTCGAAAGGAAATGTTTCCGTTTACGTACTGATTTGTTGTAATGAATCATGCGACGCCACTGGTGACCACAACTGACACACTTTGCTGCTAGGTGGCTTGTCATTTTGCGTTGGTTGTGACCAGTGCACATCCCGCGTCTATTTTATCGTGGGATTCCAACAGAATTTTGACAGCCACATGGCAGCTGTGTGGAGTAGTGAGTGCCGGTGAAAAGTGACCAATGGTGAAGACACATCTCGTGAACAAAGTGAGTATAAAGTTTTTCTCGAGGAAGGAATAAGTTTTCAACATAACTAAAGCTTCCTTAGGGAATCGTCACGCAACATTAGCAAGACTAAATACTACAGAACCTATAGCGTGCCCATTTACTTTCCGTTCGTACGGTATGTCACGATCTACATGAAGCACCGTTGAGATATTTCAGTTACTCCGCCGTGTCAAGTCACAGCTAGGTAGCGCTCGTCAGCAAAACACAACAGTGCACTAGTGCACCAAGATAACGACAGGCTACGTACTGATTTGATTCGAGGACTAGATAAGGTTAAGAAAGTTCGCTCTCACTCAGCCGATGTGGGGACTTGCTCGTGGCGCTAGTTCCGGTTTAAGTTGTACTATTCGCGATTAACAGAAGCGCTAGGCACGCTAGGCACCTACACGAAGAACCAGCAACGCGGCAAATTTACAAAGCGACCGGTAACAACCAGACTAAATCATATTTTGCTGCTCACCATTATAAATCCATTTTATCCAATTACAGTGGACGTTCTACACAAGATTTGCCACCCACACGGCCAAGTACAGGGAATTGTAATCTTCAAAAAGAATGGAGTACAAACGATGGTTGAATTCGACAGTCTTGAATCAGCACAAGAGCACGTGACAATTTACATGGAGCGACATATATTCAGGATGTTGCACTTTGAAAATTGAGTATGCAAAGCCCGGAAAACTTAACGGATACAAAGAATGATTCGGATACAAGTTGGGATTACACTTTATCCACAGCTGCCAAAGAATTGAGCAATGGTCGTACTCCACTATTACAGGAGCCAAGTTACGGCGGTCATCCACGGCCATATAGTGAGTACCAAACATAGAAAATAAACATCACACAAACATGCATACACATGAACTATACATCTAAAACGTGTTAATCAAAATTGACGAGTCGGTTAAGAGTAAGCTACAATAGTTAAGACAGGTTCAAATTTTTTTTTTCAAATATTTTAATGTTTCCGACTAATTCGTTTTAAAAGAATTAGTTGAAAGACTAAACCAGAAAGAACCTTAGATTCAGTAACACAAACTAAAGGACCCAAATAAGTCAGTTTTATTTATGGCAGCAGTATGAAATTTGAGCCTTTTGTTCGCAACATTAGACTTATTGAATAGAGATATGATCATTGATGATATGAAATACATGAGTACAACTTGATTTCCAAAAGAGACCTTAATTGAAATTTCAATTTTGCTAACATTCGCTCGTTCTAATTAAGAAGCAATATCAAATATCTAGAATTCTAGATTCATCCCAACGAAATAAGAAACGATTCTAATTGCATTTGGCTAACATATTCCAATTCATCATCGATCGTTTGATGAGGATATTACAAAAAAAACTATTTATAAAGCTGCTTTCACTATAAACTTAACTGAAAAATAAGTTTTAAACGATTCAGGTCATACTTGAATTTCCCTGCATTCATTCCATC
Source organism: Odontomyia ornata (assembly GCA_963969285.1). Lineage (NCBI taxonomy): Eukaryota > Metazoa > Arthropoda > Insecta > Diptera > Stratiomyidae > Odontomyia > Odontomyia ornata. The sequence goes on from OZ017739.1 coordinate 184,955,164, forward strand.
ATGTTATAAATGAAGTGTCCATAACTAATAACATATTATATAAAAGGTGAGGGAATAATAGCAAAAAAAAAAAAAATATATATTCACGATGAGAATGTAGTCTTTCATATAAATGTTGGAAGTGCGCAATTCCCACTATTCCTACGTAAATTTTGTCCCATTTTCTTTTAAAAAAACACAGAAAACAACAAAAAGAACATTAAACAAAAAACATAATGTGATGTTGCATAATATAATAATATTAAATTACATATTAATATTCGAAGAGACAATGTTAATGTTTTATATATAAATAATGATTCAACTATTATTTAATTTTAATATATTATTTCTTTTTAAATTCTCCGTGTATATATTTATCAATATTACGAATAATTTCTTACTTAGGTGTATATTTATCTATCACGTTAATATTAATTAAAAGTAATTATATTACATTGATGAAGTTAAAAAGAAGATAATTAATCCTAAGTGAATAATATGATGTAAAAAACTCAGAATAAGGTCATCAGATCATGAAGCAAATATAAATAGATAGTAAAGGATTCGGTTTGGGGAATAGTGTGGCTAAAATAACGTTTAAACTCCAATTGGTATAAAAAGATGAATTAAGTAATGAAAATAAATCAGACCATTTCATGACAAGAAAAATTCAAAAATTACAATTTTGTTTCAGAAAAATAGGTTTCACATTTTTATTTGGTCTCTTAAATAGAATGTATTTTTCTGTAATTTGAATTAAAAGGTATATTCAATTTGAGTATTAGCATCTATGAACGATTTATTTGAGCTGGGCTCTATTTCACCAAGCCAATTCTTACATACATTCAGGATCATGCTAACAATACTAGCAACCATTAACTACCATTTAACTGTTATGCATAACAACAGAAAACGTATACGTTTCACACTTTAAAACACAACCAATAATGGATTGCCTTTTTTTCGATTTGATGTATGTTTTTATTGAACATTCGATTCCTATTCTCATGAGTTATAGAAGGGTAGACGGCAACTCATGCATGTATATATACCTAAATATTAATGAATGTGATTTGAGAGAATTTTTACATGAAAGAATTATAATTTTAAAACTATTTTCTCCGGATTTCTCTTTAAAGAAAAAAAAAAAAATAAAGACAAAAATGAATTGCTAAACACTAACAACGACTTTCCTTTCCAGTAGTTCTGCTTTTCAGCGGGAAATGAGGTGCAGGGTAAGTATGCCGTCGCGAGGGTAGGTTTTGGAAAACATCCGCTGAGGTCGGTTTCGCGTCGCGCTCGGTACGCGGTACCTTAGTTGTTTTTGATTTTTCTTGAACGTAGCTTTCGTCGGGTTGAGTTGACGTAGTAGACTTTCGGTACCGCGTCGGAAATTCGGGAACGCGAAATAAAAAATTAGATTTTGTTCTTTTGATTGGTCATAGGAAGAAATACGGAGTAACGTAGAATAGGTTTCCTCTCCGTATGGTTTTGTTTTGTAACGCGTTTGAAAACGGGCGTGTATAGGTGGCTGAAATATGTAAATGAGCGTAACCCATTCGGAGACCCGCGACCGAAATCCTCTCCGATCTAGCTGGCCGACAAGCAGCCACCGCGTGAATGGGTTACGGTGCACGGATTGGTTGACCGGTTGGTACCATCCGTTGGCACTACTCAGACTTAACGTCTAGAACCGATGAGAGGTTGGTTCCGCGTTCGGACGCAAACTTTTAAATCGTTACAATGGTGCCCAACGTGGGGCCCGAAGGGGAAACAACATCACTCTCCTTCGAGTCCTCACATTTTTAATTTTGCTGTCGGCAGATGAACCGATTCAATTTTTATTGTCGCCCTCACCATTTGATATTAACGTAGCATACTTTGGAGGGTTCCGTAAAGTAAAGATAGAGTCACCGATAAAGTTTCTATTGGTGTTGTTTGTCTTGTCTTCGGTATAATAAGGTCTATAGCATCTTCTGGAGTTCTTCGTTCGTGGTGGCTCTGCCGCCTGAACATGCCGATGATGTTATAGAGTAGTTCGTCCCTTAATGTTACCAAAAGAAAGGTTTGCACATTTTTATAAAGTTTGTAGTCGGACAGTTCTAATTTTGAACAAACTGATAGTGCCAGGGGTTTTCAAATACACTGCTTGGAGTTGCGTCAGTTTTTGCTGGGAGCTAATCTGATGACCGGCAGTGATAAAATCCGCATCATCAATTAGTCCTGACCGACACCCGATTTGTTTTTATGATTGGTTAGCGGTTTTTATTAGCATACTTTCGTTAAAGACATGGACTTGTATTCAAGGAGAGGGGCCTAAAATTATAACAACCATCTCTCCACTGCGGAAACAATTGTTTCTTTACTAGTGAAAAGCGAAACCTTTCAGTCTCTCCATGTCTGGGTCGGCATCGAAGAGACTGTCCTGTAATAAACATAAGCAGTCGAGCAGCCCCGTGGTGATCAGGAGTGGCTGCTCCTGAAGAGATAAGGTGGTCACCCCGTCGAAACTGCTTAGTTAGTTGTTTTACTAGTGTAAAGTAAACTGCATCCGTCAAGTTTCCATCCTTTAGGCAGAGATGAGTGGTTCACTTCAGCCACTTTAACATCTTTAGGGTTGACATTCCCCTTGTAATGCAACGACCTTCTTCTGTGAAAGTAACGGTTGCTTTTTGTGTAAGGTTTGCGTTTGTCTCAAGCCTCCGTGTCCGCTAACTTTAACGAGGCAAAAAAATATTGAATTACTGTAGAGTAGCTTAATTGACACCTAATAGAACTTTTCTAAAGACAATGAAAATTGATCGGTGCGTCTTGTAGAGTAGAGTACGCGTGATAAGTATTTTGTAGTTAGCTTCGTGACTCGACAAGAACCCGCCTCATATGATCCCGCAAATGCTAGTCGTCAAGCACGCGTACGCGGTCGTTAAGCGCAGCTAGTTAGCTGAGCTCGTTGTTGTTTATAGCTCGCTGACACTTATGCTAGACCATCGGCACCCGTGTCCTACACGGGCATTAAAAAAATCGTTACAAGGTCTGAGACGGATTTGAAACATTATATATCGAATAGAAGAATCTATCAAACTGCTGAAGTGACAAGATTCGATATCTTTATATTGAAACTTCTTCGGAATGATATCACAAGATCTGTGACTGTGAGTGAAAACCCTTGGATTTCATAGCCGTTCCACCCTACAGACGGGTATATAGCGACTCGCCTCGCTACTGGCTTCATTTCTCCAGAAGCATTCGTGTATTTGGACATGAATCGATATGTTTCTGATTCTGACGGCGTCCCAGTCATATATCACGTATATCGACGCGCCACCGATAAGAAGATCAAATATCCTCCGAATTTGAGTTCGCGAGACCAACAATTCCAATGGAGATACTCATTTGCTAGATTTGCTGAAGCTGATCGAATTGAGACGGCGCAATCCAGGTATTGCTGGCTGAATGACAATGTCTAAATTATTCGTGTTTATTTTCAGTTTTTGTGTTTTTCGTTACTTAGTTTTTTGAGTTTCAACGGAAACTGCAGGTGCTGCCTTATGATAGCGACCATAATGCAATCGTAATGGAAATCAATCATCACAGGGATGATTCCTTCCTCATTCCAGTTCAACGTGAAAATCATCGGTTGAATTTCAAAAAACAGACTGGGGAAAGTTTCAAAAGAAGTTGAATCGGGAGTATCAGAAGCAGTGTCCCCCTTCTGATGGTGGCAACTCTTGCTCAAGGGTTCCTAATGACAGGAATTTAACTAACGATGAAATAGATGTCTATTTGTCGAAGTTAGAGAAGCTGACGTTGGAAACGATTGAGCAAGTCGTTCCCAAGATTAAACATCGAAACAATATATGAAACACCAACCATCGCAAGGTTGAAAAGATTGAAAAGCCTTCTTCTCACACGCGTCAACAATATTTATCGACGATTTTTGGACTACAACCATCCCTTGTTGGCTTTGTTGAAATTACAGCTGAAGAATGTCCGGAACTTAATCCTGTCATACTTCAGGAGTGAGGTCAACAATCAATGGGCGGAAAAGTTGAGGGGTATTAGCCCACAGGACCTATGTGGCATGTTCGCGAAAGGGAATAGCATATTCCTCAAGAAGTCTCGAGTGAAGTCACTAGTGATGAGATAAATCTTCTCGATAGGGCTGGTATCGAAATTGATAGTACGACTCCGGATGGAAATGGAAACAGGGTTATATGTGAGGGATTGCATAAACTTGCCCTGATTGGAACACATTTTGAATTGGTTCATCTATCAAACCCTGAGAGAGGGAATGAAATTTTTTCAGAGGTCGTTGAAGCAAAAGTTTTCGACTTCAAATCAAGCCTGAACGGCCAAACAATTCTTCATTTCAATGAAACATTAACATCTGACCTCATACCGAGCTTGAACCTCATTGATTATTCTGTCAGCTATGAAGACTTGTGTTTCATATTTTGTAGGAAAAACAACAAGAATCATGTGGTACTGATGGTATTCCAAATGTAGTTCTCCGACGTTTGCCTGAGGTTGCTATTAGGAATTATTGCATATTGTTCAACAACATGTTGAGTAATTCATATTTCCCAAATGAGTGGAAAAAGGCTAAGGTATTTCCGATCTTGAAGAAAAGGAAAGAATCTTCATGCCCTAAAAGCTATCGCCCAATCAGTATGCTTCCTAACATCAGCAAGGTGTTTGAAGTGACACTCAACAGAGCATTAATCGCCCACATTGAGGAATATGAGTTGATGCCGAATTGCCAATCTGGTTTTTGTGTCAGGTATTCAACCACACATGCAATAACGAAAGTAGCCTCAGACATCTGTTGGAAACTAAATGATAGACAATGCGTTGGAGCATGTTTTATTGATATGTAGAAAGCCTTTGATACGGTGAGGTTATATGGACTAGTTTTTAAACTCCTTCGGGATAGGTTCCACAGACACCTTGTCGCCATGATGTGCAATATGTTATACGGGATATCGTTTGTTGTAACTGACGGAAACCTGACAACAATGCGCGAATTCAAGGCCTTGAATGGTCTACAGCAGGGAACAGTTACTGCGCCTCTGCTCTCTTCAATCCTCATTCGCAAGCTTTTGAACGGCTTTGATTTTAACGTCTCACCAACTTGATCATTGGTAGTGGCAGACCGAAAAGCTACAATAGTTCAGAGCAATCTCCAAAAAATGTTCAATGATGGACAGCTGTACACTGACAATTGGCGAATGAAAATCAATCCGCAGAAGTGTAATCTTGTTTCGGACAACGCTGCAGGGGGTCAGTCAAGACCTGGAACGTAATTGGAAAGATTTCCACATCGTGGCTGGCAAGGGTGATTTAGAACGAGTCCCACATAAGTCTTGTGTTCAATACCTCGGTGTTTATATCGATCAGTATCTGTACTATACTGAACATATGAAAATCATGCTCAGTAAGGCACTAAAAGTAGTCATGGCCCTACGAAGACTTTTTCATTCCAAATACATTGATCAAAAAGTCAAAATTATCTGTTACAAGACCCTGGTTGGACCAGTTGTGACATATGGATGTCAGATCTGGTACAACCAAAGTGCTGGTACTATGGAAATATTAAAAGTTTTCGAAAGGAAATGTTTCCGTTTATGTACTGATTTGCACAGAAGGTCTGAGACGGATTGGAAACATTATATATCGAATAGAAGAATCTATCAAACTGCTGAAGTGACAAGATCCGATATCTTTATATTGAAACTTCTTCGGAACCATATCGCAAGATCTGTTACTGTGAGAGAAAACCCTTGGATTTCATAGCCGTTCCACCCTACAGACAGGTATATTGCGACTTGCCTCGCTACTGGCTTCATTCCTCCAGAAGCATTCGTGTATTTGGACATGAATCGATACGTTTCTGATTCTGACAGCGTCCCAGTCATATATCACGTATATCGAAGTATTGAATAAAGCTCTTTTTACTTTGACTTCTGTGACACCTTAATTAATGGTGTTCGTTCCGATCCATTATTATTTAAATTTTTGTAGATAAACTTAGCTTTCTCCATTAGAATGATATGTGGCTACAGGTTAATGATTTTGCTGATTGTCAAACCAAACTAGTTTGAGTTAGCATTGGTAATTTCAGTATGTTTTTAAAGGCCTCGGTCAGTAGTCTGGATATACTATTTAAATGTTGCTTACCTGATTGACTCCAAATAAGTATACCATAATGTAATTAAAGTCAAAGTCAAAAGTGCTTTATTCAATACTAAACGGTATGAGTTTTCAAAGAATATAAAGCAAATTCCAAACAATAACAATACAAAAACTTAATGGACCAAATGGCTCTCTAAATTTATACGTTATCATTAAACACATTTCATCAAAAAAAAGAAAAACTGAGAAACTCAGTCTTGGGATCCAGTCGCTAGAAGAGCTAGTTGGCAAATAAACGTTCAACCTAGCAAAAGAAACCACCAAGAAAGAGAAAGTAGTAAAATCGAAAAGCAACCGAAGACAAAAAATCGAGAAAACTACAACAGTAACCTGATCAAGCAGATGTCCTCAGCGCAGACGGAACAAATGTCAGTACAAAATATTATGAAGCGTTAGCTGGGCTAGACGATTCCATGGACATTGAAGAAGATAAAAATAACGAAAATTCGGAAAATTGTTTTACTAAACCTGATAATAAAAATCATCGTATATTTAAAAATTAGAATTCGGGGGAAAAACAAATGTAATTGGGCAAACTCGCAAAGATATGAATCGGCTTTTGGCATCTAAAATTAAATTAAATGATTTGGAGGTCAAGCGAGCGAATGCCGACATACTGACGATGGAAACTAAGTCATTGGTTGACTTTCAGACAGGCAAAAGTGTGTTGAATTCTAGGGAGGTTCCACACTTTACGTACACTCGCAAAAGCGAGAAAAACCAAAATTTTTTTGTTGAAGCGTCTGGACTGCAGAGAGGAAAAAGTCGATCTCCTTCAGGTGCTTCGAGAAGTTGCACCAGAAATAGAATTTATTGCGGGTAAAGACTTCGCAACAAGGGAGCTCGTGTCCTCCGAGCAAAGGGAGCCCGTGTCCAGAAGGTAAGGTACTCGAACTTCCAAGTGGTGATTTTGGAACGCTTCTAGAAGAACGAGTTCCACCACTGCTATAGGTACCAAAGATTTAGCTGTTTGGCTGCCAATTGTGCCACGAAATATAGATGTGTATAGTGTAAAGATGTCCATGCTCCTGGCGAGTGCAAATTGGCTCAGACGAAGCCAAAAGAAAAACTGTATTGTATAAACCGCGATGTCTTTGTTCATTAAGCGTCATATCGAGAATGCCCCGGCATCATGATGCAAAGGTAAAATTTACTCCAGAACAAACTCAAGTTCACCACAGTGTGATGCAAACTAGCTTCATCAAGCCTGGGGTTTAATTTGGATTCGTTGCTAGAGAAGCAGCATACAGCAATTAAAATAATGGGAACAATGGAAGTGGCAATAATGAGCTGCTTCTTAAAATTTACCAGCAACTAAATTCTTTATCAGAGAGAATCAATTTACAGGATTCAAAAATGAGCTTTGTTTTTCAGCATTTAGGGCTTTCAAATGCCTCAAAATAACTTCTCATGCAGTCACATTCCCATGGATAAGCTTCATCTCATCTCGATCAACATAAACTCCATTTGGAGTCTACTTCAACCTGATTGTCTCTTGGTATTCCTCATCAAGCTAAAGCCTGACATCATCCTTCTCACTAACATTCACCTCAATTTATGGCGCTCCTAGACACTGAAAGATTTCGAATTCGTAAGAAACGATAGGGAACAAGGTGATAGGGGAGGTGGCACCAAGTTATTGGTGAGAAGACCCTCTTGTTTCCAAAATACTGAAAAAGTCGAATTCAAAAGCTTTAAATCACTTCAAGTGTCCGTTATAAAAATTACACTATCAGGTGGGGACAACCTGTCATTTTGTCAATACAACGATCGAAATGTTCTCAAGTTCGGACGCAAGACTTGAATTCAGTTTTAATAGTTTTCGAGGGAAATTGCAGGTGCTTCCTAACGATAGTGACCATAATGAAATCGTAATAGAAATCAATCATCAAAGGGATAATGTCTTCCTCATTCCAGTTGGACATGAAACTCATCCGTTGAATTAAAAACCCGGCTTGGGGAAAGTTTCAAAAGAAGTTTAATCGGACTCACCAGAAGGAATGTACTGCTCCAGAAGATGCCAATTCTTGCTCAACGGTTTCCAATGATAGGAATCTAACTCACGATGAAATAGATCTCTATCTGTTGAAGTTAGAGAAGCTGACGTTGAAATCGATTGAGAAAGTAGTTCCCAAGATTAAACAGCGAGATCAACTATTGAAGGTAAAATATTACCATTTTATTTCACCCAAATTTCTAACGATAGCAGTCCAATTGTCCTCCAGAAGGTAAGGTACTTTAACTTCAGAGTTGTCAGATGGGGGCGTCACCAAAAAACTGAGATCAACCAGTGTTACAGACGCCAAGATTTGGTCATTTGACAGCTTATTGTACCACGCACTATTGCTGCGTTAAATGAAAAGATATTCATGCCCCGGATGAAAACAAATTTGCTCAGATGGAGCCGAAACAAAAATTATACTGTATGAACTGCAGTGTGTTTGGTAATCCAGCATCATTTTGAGGATAACCTTGATATTAAGATGCAAAAGTTAAATTTACCCCAAAACAAACCCAAGTAAATCGTAGTGTGTTGCTTTCCCCCTCCGTCAAACCCGGAATATACTTTGCACCTGCTGCTAGAGGACCAGCAGATAACAATGTAAATGAAATAAATAATGTAAGTGACAATAATGAGCTGCTTCTTAAAATTTACCATCAGCTTGAATCTCTTTCAGAAAGAATAAATAAGCAATATAAAAAAATCAATTTCGTTTACGGATGCTTTGCCAAACATGCTTCCAAAAAGTTTGTCATCCAGTCACATTTCCATGGATAAGCTTCATCACATCTCTATCAGCGTCAACTTCGTGGTTTATTTTCTTCGATGCAACTATCTCCTTGAATCCATCGTTAAGCAAAAGCCTGACATCATGCTTCTCACTGAAACCCATCTCAATTCATGGCACTCCATGACATTCACGGATTTGTCATTTGGAAGGAATGATAGTGTGAACGGTGATGGGGGAGGTGGCACCGGTATATTGGTGAGAAGACCCTACTGTTTCTAAAAAATTGAAAAAGTCCAATTCAAAATTTTGAATCTCTTGAACCATCCATTGTTAGAACTTCACCGTCAGGTGGCGATAGCCTCTTCGTTATCTCTGCCTATGCAACTGGTCGAAATGTTCTTAAGTTCAAGGAGGAGCTCAATTTTTTGTTTGAAATCCTCGAATTGAACAGACAAGAAGGTTACTATATTCTTGCCGGTGACCTAAATGCCAAGCATCCACCACGGCTGAACGCCAACAGTAATCCAAGAGGCGTATTTCTGAAATAGTGGATAACAGGGAACCAAATTAAATACAGATGCAATCTGTATGGGTCGGAGTTCCCGGCAAACGCTAGGACAAACTCATGTTTGGACCTCTGCATTGCTGACGCAAGACTTGAATTCAACTTTACTAGTCCTCAACGGCAATGGCAGGTGGTTCCTTATGATCACGACCATAACGCAATCCTAATGGAAATCAGTCATCGAAGGGATGATCTCTCCCTCCTTCCAGTTCAACAGGAAAGTTATTGGTTGCATTTCAAAACAAAATGGATTGAGGAAAGCTTCAAAAGAAGTTCAATCGGAATTACCAGAAACAATGTCCTCCTTCTGATGATGGTAACGCTTGCTCAATGGTTCCTAATGACAGGAATCTAACTTATGATGAAATAAGTTAGATTCCTGTCATGGAAATCAATCATCACAGAGATGATCTCTTTCTCATTCCAGTGCAACATGAAAATCATCGGTGAATTTCAAAAAAACCGACTGGGAAAAGTTTCAAAAGAAGTTTAATCGGGAGTACCAGAAGCAATGTCCTCCTTCTGATGATAGCAACGCTTGCTCAACAATTCCTGCTGATAGGAATCTAACTAACGATGAAATAGATCTCTATTTGTCGAAGTTAGCGAAGCTGACGTTGGAATCAGCTTCTCTAACTTCAACAAATAGAGATCTATTTCATCGTTAGTTAGATTCCTATCAGCAGGAATTGTTGAGCAAGCGTTGCTATCATCAGAAGGAGGACATTGCTTCTGGTACTTCCGATCATACTTCTTTTGAAACTTTTCCCAGTCGGTTTTTTTGAAATTCACCGATGATTTTCATGTTGCACTGGAAGGAGAAAGAGATCATCTCTGTGATGATAGATTACCATGACGGTTGCGTTATGTTCGATATCATAAGGAAGTACCTGCAGTTTCCGTTTAGGACTATAAAAGCCTACTTCAAGTCTTGCGTCAGTAATGCAGAGGTCCAAATATGAATTTGCCTTAGGGTATGTTGGAAGCTCCGGCCTATATAGATTGCACCTGTATTCAATTTGGTTCTCTTTTACCCACGATTTCAGGAAGACACCTCTTGGATTATTGATGGCGTTCAGTCGTGATGTATGCTTTACATTCAGGTTACCGCAAGAATATAATAATTATGCAGCCTGTTCAATTCGAGTATTTCAAACAAGGAATTGAGCTCCTCCTTGAGCTTGAGAACAGTTGCACCAGTTGCATAGGCAGAGATAACGAAGAGGTTATCTCCACCTGGCAGTAAAATTTTGATAACGGACAGTTCGAGAGGTTCAAAGCTTTTGAAATCGACTTTTTCAATATTTTGGAAACGAGAGGGTCTTCTCACCAATATCCTGGTGCCACCTCTCCCATCACCTATTACCCTATCGTTTCTTACGAATTCAAAATCCTTGAATGTCATGGAGTGCTATGAATTGAGGTGGATTTTAGTGAGAAAGATGATGTCAGGCTTTTGCTTGACAAGGAACTCGAAGAGACAGTCATGTCGATGTTTACTTACAATGGAGTTGACGTTGATTGAGATGAGATGAATCTTTTCCATGAGAATGTAACTGGATTATAACTTATTTTGAGGCATTTGGAAGCCCTAAGCGCTGAAAAGCAAAGCTGATTTTAGTATCCTGTTTATCGATTCTCTCTGATAAAGAATTTAATTGTTGACAAATTTTAAGAAGCAGCTCATTATTGCCACTTAGATTATTGATTTCATTTACATTGTCTGCTAGTTCCTCTCTTAGCAAGTTCAAATGACATCCCAGGCTTGACGGAATTGGTTGGTTTTCACACTGCGGTGTACTGGACTTTGTTTTGGAGTAAATTTTTCCTTTGGCTACTGGGGGCGTCCTCGATATGATGCTGGGTGACCAAACACACCACAGTTCAAGCAATATAATTTTCTTTTAGCTACTTCTGAGCTAATTTGCACTCGAGCATGGACATCTTTGCACTTTACACATCTATATTTCAAGGCGTAATTGGCAGCCGGACGACCGAATATTTGGCACCTGTAGCACTGGTTGACCTCACTTTTCCGGAGACGTTTTCACCGTACCACACAGAAGTTCAAGCACTTTATTTTTTATAGGGCTCTTGAACTGCTTTGCCTGAAATTCTGGACTAAGTAATAAGGCAAGTTTTCACACTCGACAATCGATCTCCTTGTTGCAAAGTCTTTAACTGTAATAAACTTTTTTTCTTGTGCAACTTCTTGAAGCACCCGAAGGAGATCGACTGTGTCCTCTGCACACTCCAGACCTTCAATAAAAAGGTCTTTTTGCTGTATGAAAATCAACCAATGACTTAGTTCTAATTATCAGTTTATCGGCATTGACTCTCTTGAGCTCAAAATTATTTAACTTATTTTCGGCTGCCGAAAGCTGAACCAATCTTTGCCTGTCTTTCCAAATACATTGATTGGTGGGAGTTGTTCTCTCTTTTGATTAACCTTGATAGACGGACCAGCAGATAAAACTTTTGGTTTTTCTCCCTACTTTTAATTTTTAAATATTCAATAAGCCCATTATCAGGTTTAGTATTACAATGTTCAGAAGTTTTGTTACTTGTATACTCTTTGATACTCATATTATCGTCTAATCCAGCTAGCGCTGCATAATAAATCGTGCTGACGTTTGCTCCGCCTGCGCTAAGGACATTCTCTTGATCAGGTTCTTGTTCCGGTTTGTTATATTTCTTTTCTTCGGTCACTTTTGACTTTAATTCTTTTTGTTTTTTGCTGGTTTCTTTTGCTTTGTTAACCGTTAGTTCTTCTAGTGATTGGATTTGAACTCTGAGTGCTTCCTCTTCTCCCTCAACCTTCACAGCTTTCTCTTTAGCTTTGATTAATTGCTCGATCTCGATGACTGATAAAATTCTCGGTTTTTCTCCGATGCTATCGAATCTTCGTTTTAGTTTTTTTCGCCCGTCATAGTTGGTGATGGACACAATCGTTTTGGTTAATGGCTGCAGCCATCGAGCTCCTCCATCTCGTTGCTTTTCCAGCGAGGCTAGAGGGAATGTTCATGTACCGGGACTTCCTCCAAATGTATTCCCGCTTTTTAATACTTCAGGAAAGAAATTTCAGGCATTCGACAAATGTTCGAATAAGTCGAGGGTGGTGGTTTTTAATTAGAAAAATTAGTTTCAACTGACTTTTGTGAAAAATTAATGACAGGGGCGATCAAAAATACGTCTACACGCAATAAGTGCTAGACGTAGAATAGGTCACCGAGCTCTGAACTTATCCTAGTCGATTCACCTGATTCATAGTCCCCGTATGGTGTGGCAAGCCGTTACCATCTTACTCAGGCCCGAATATGGGAACACTGCGTCACTCCGCCAACTAACCTCTTCGAGTAGCCTCATCAGCGCCATCTAGTGCTGTTTAAATCAAACAAATTTCTAAAGATTTATGATGGTACATATTACTGTGCGTTTGGAATTTTATCAGTACAATGTCAGCTATTTATTTTAGATATGAGGCGTCGGAGACATTGGCGCGCAAATATATGAATTTCTTTTTCGTTTGTATCATTTTGGCTAAATTTCATCTGAGAAATGTCGTACTTGATATTCTCAAAAGCCTACTTTCGGCTCACTGAGATGCTGCTTTCAAGTCTTCTGGACAGCTGTTTTTGGAAATTCAGGGCTACTGAGCAGCTGTTCCCGGTACGCAAAGTGACGTTAGGTACGTTAATTGACTTCCTTATGGGCCTGAGTAAGAAGGTAACGAGCAAGCATATTAAGCAATTGATCGGTAATTTAGAAAAGAGCTTAAGTCCACGATCATGAAACCTGCAACAACTTTTGTGTGGGCTCAAATATTTATATTTTTAATGCAATGATTCAATGCTATTGTCAGTGAAAACGATAATGAAGCATAGATATTTAACTATTTTTTGTTAATTTTACACATATTCTATTCAAAATAACCGCCTGTTCAATTAGATAACTATATGGGGAATCCCAACAACAAATCAAAAACTTTTAATTAGAAATAGATTGAATCAAACCTTTTCGAAGCACCAAATATATAATCATAAATAAAACTAGGATTGACAGAAACGAAATAGTGGAATCCGCTGAAAGCTCCAAAAAGGGGCATTTAAAAACGCAACGTTCCCTGAGTTGGGGGAGCTAACAAAAAATTTCAATATTTTAGGAAGTAAATCTACTGACCCGGATAATTATCATCCACTATTGTTTGGAAAACTTTTTTGAAAATGTGGTAAGCACCTGGTAACATTCATATTCCATAATTCAGTTTTAAATATTCTACTCTAGCATTCGTTGCAAACAGACATGTTTTTAATCGGTCCGCCAAAGATTTTCAATAATTAAATAATATTTAATAAAAGCCAGTTGAAATTAATTTTTTCAATTGAAAATCATCACCGTCGAACTATTTGCACAATTATCAAATAGCTGAAGTTTATTTCCTGGAGAAATCTAAAAAGCGAAAAGACATTCAAGGGCAGTATCTGTTAATGAACATTCCCTCTAATCTTGCTGCAAAAGCAACGAGATTGAGGAGCCCGATGACTTCAGCCATCAAATAGAACGATCGTGTCCATCGCCAACGATGACGGGCGAGAAAAACCTAAAGCGGAGATTTGACAATAATGAAGAAAAAGACCAACCGAAAATTTTATCAGTCATCGAAATCGAGCAACTAGTCAAAGGTAACGGCAAAGTGGAGAAGTATGAGAGAAAAACTGAGGAACTCAGTCTTGGGATCCAGTCGCTAGAAGAGCTAGTTGGCAAATAAATGTTCAACACAGCAAAAGAAACCACCAAGAAAGACAAAGAAGTAAAATCGAAAAGCAACCGAAGACAAAAAATCGAGAAAACCACAACAGTAACCTGATCAAGCAGATGCCCTCAGTGCAGGCGGAACAAATGTCAGTACAAAATATTATGCAGCGTTAGCTGGGCTAGACGATTCCATGGACATTGAAGAAGATAAAAATAACGAAAATTCTGAACATTGTTTTACTAAACCTGATAATAAATTAATCGTATATTTAAAAATTAGAATTAGGGGGAAAAAAGGTTTTTCTGTTGGTCCGTACCTATTAATAAAAAGAAAGAAAAAGTCTAACCAATCAATGTATTTGGGCAAACTCACAAAGAAATGGTTCGGCTTTTGGCATCCAAAATTAAATTAAATTATTTGGAGGTCAAGCGAGTGAATGCCGACATACTGGCGATGGAAACTAAGTCATTGGTTGACTTTCAGACAGCCAAAAGTGTGTTGAATTCTAGGGAGGTTCCACACTCTACGTACACTCGCAAAAGCGAGAAAAACCAAAATTTTTTTGTTGAAGCGTCTGGACTGCAGAGAGGCAAAAGTCGATCTCCTTCAGGTGCTTCGAGAAGTTGCACCAGAAATAGAATTTATTGCGAGTAAAGACTTCGCAACAAGGGAGCCCGTGTCCTTCGAGCAAAGGGAGCCCGTGTCCAGAAGGTAAGGTACTCGAACTTCCAAGTGGTGATTTTAGAACGCTTCTAGAAGAACAAGTTCCACCACTGCTATAGGTACCAAAGATTTAGCTGTTTGGCTGCCAATCGTGCCACGAAATATAGATGTGTATAGTGTAAAGATGTCCATGCTCCTGGCGAGTGCAAATTGGCTCAGACGAAGCCAAAAGAAAAACTGTATTGTATAAACCGCGGTGTCTTTGTTCATTAAGCGTCATATCGAGAATGCCCCGGCATCATGATGCAAAGGTAAAATTTACTCCAGAACAAACTCAAGTTCACCACAGTGTGATGCAAACTAGCTTCATCAAGCCTGGGGTTTAATTTGGATTCGTTGCTAGAGAAGCAGCATACAGCAATTAAAATAATGGGAACAATGGAAGTGGCAATAATGAGCTGCTTCTTAAAATTTACCAGCAACTAAATTCTTTATCAGAGAGAATCAATTTACAGGATGCGAAAATGAGCTTTGTTTTTCAGCGTTTAGGGCTTTCAAATACCTCAAAATAACTTCTCATGCAGTCACATTTCCATGGATAAGCTTCATCTCATCTCGATCAACATAAACTCCATTTGGAGTCTACTTCAACCTGATTGTCTCTTGGTATTCCTCATCAAGCTAAAGCCTGACATTATCCTTCTCACTAACATTCACCTCAATTTATGGCGCTCCTTGACACTGAAGGATTTCGAATTCGTAAGAAACGATAGGGAACAAGGTGATAGGGGAGGTGGCACCAAGTTATTGGTGAGAAGACCCTCTTGTTTCCAAAATACTGAAAAAGTCGAATTCAAAAGCTTTAAATCACTTCAAGTGTCCGTTATAAAAATTACACTATCAGGTGGGGATAACCTGTCATTTTGTCAATACAACGATCGAAATGTTCTCAAGTTCGGACGCAAGACTTGAATTCAGTTTTAATAGTCTTCGAGGGGAATTGCAGGTGCTTCCTGACGATAGTGACCATAATGAAATCGTAATAGAAATCAATCATCAAAGGGATAATGTCTTCCTCATTCCAGTTGGACATGAAATTCATCCGTTGAATTAAAAACCCGGCTTGGGGAAAGTTTCAAAAGAAGTTTAATCGGACTCACCAGAAGCAATGTACTGCTCCTGAAGATGGCAATTCTTGCTCAACGGTTTCCAATGATAGGAATCTAACTCCAGATGAAATAGATCTCTGTCTGTCGAAGTTAGAGAAGCTGACGTTGAAATCGATTGAGAAAGTAGTTCCCAAGATTAAACAGCGAAATAATATGGAAGGATATGAAGCGCCAACCATCACAAGGTCAAAAATTTTGAAAAGTCTTCTTCTCACATGCGTCAACAATACCTATCGGTGATTTTTGGACTGCAACCATCCCTCGTTGGCTTTGTTGAAATTACACCTGGAGAATGTCCGGAACTTAATCCGATCGTACCCAATGAGGATAAGGAGAAGAAACCAACCATTGTGTCCACTGGTTCTCCTTTTAGAAATTGACCACTGATAAACTTACAATTAAAACAAAACACTGGCTGATTTCAAGTAAGCAAAAGGTTCTCTGAATAGTGTAAAAGTTCCCCACTTTACTTACACCCCAAAGGTGGAAAAAAATCGGACCTTCCTGTTGAAGGGCCTGGGCTGTAGGGAGAATACAGTTGATCTCCTTCAAATTTTACAGGAAGCAGCACCAGCCTTCAAATTTATCAGTGTGAAAACTTTGCTACTAGGAGATCAACTATTGAAGGTAAAATATTACAATTTTATTTCGCACAAATTTCTAACGATAGCAGTCCAAGTGCCCTCCAGAAGGTAAGGTACTTTAACTTCAGAGTTGTCAGATGGGGGCGTCTCCAAAAAACTGAGATCAACCAGTGTCACAGATGCCAAGATTTGGTCATTTAACAGCTTATTGTACCACGCACTTTTGCTGCGTTAAATGAAAAGATATTCATGCCCCGGATGAATGCAAATTTGCTCAGATGGAGCCAAAACAAAAATTATACTGTATGAACTGCAGTGTGTTTGGTAATCCAGCATCATTTCGAGGATAACCTTGATATCACGATGCAAAAGTTAAATTTACCCCAAAACAAACCCAAGTAAATCGCAGTGTGTTGCTTTCCCCCTTCGTCAAACCCGGAATATACTTTGAACCTGCTGCTAGAGGACCAGCAGATAACAATGTAAATGAAATAAATAATGTAAGTGACAATAATGAGCTGCTTCTTAAAATTTACCATCAGCTTGAATCTCTTTCAGAAAGAATAAATAAGCAATATAAAAAAATCAATTTCGTTTACGGATGCTTTGCGAAACATGCTTCCAAAAAGTTTGTCATCCAGTCACATTTCCATGGATAAGCTTCATCACATCTCTATCAGCGTCAACTTCGTGGTTTATTTTCTTCGATGCAACTATCTCCTTGAATCCATCGTTAAGCAAAAGCCTGACATCAGGCTTCTCACTGAAACCCATCTCAATTCATGGCACTCCATGACATTCACGGATTTGTCATTTGTAAGAAATGATAGTGTGAACGGTGATGGGGGAGGTGGCACCGGTATATTGGTGAGAAGACCCTACTGTTTCTAAAAAATTGAAAAAGTCCAATTCAAAATTTTGAATCTCTTGAACTATCCATTGTTAGAACTTCACCGTCAGGTGGCGATAGCCTCTTCGTTATCTCTGCCTATGCAACTGGTCGAAATGTTCTTAAGTTCAAGGAGGAGCTCAATTTTTTGTTTGAAATCCTCGAATTAAACAGACAAGAAGGTCACTATATTCTTGCCGGTGACGTAAATGCCAAGCATCCACCACGGCTGAACGCCAACAGTAATCCAAGAGGCGTATTTCTGAAATAGTGGATAACAGGGAACCAAATTAAATACAGATGCAATCTGTATGGGTCGGAGCTCCCAGCAAACGCTAGGACAAACTCATATTTGGACCTCTGCATTGCTGACGCAAGACTTGAATTCAACTTTACTAGTCCTCAACGGCAATGGCAGGTGGTTCCTTATGATCACGACCATAACGCAATCCTAATGGAAATCAATCATCAAAGGGATGATCTCTTCCTCCTTCCAGTTCAACAGGAAAGTTATTGGTTGCATTTCAAAACGAAATGGATTGAGGAAAGCTTCAAAAGAAGTTCAATCGGAATTACCAGAAACAATGTCCTCCTTCTGATGATGGTAACGCTTGCTCAATGGTTCCTAATGACAGGAATCTAACTTATGATGAAATAAATTCTCTATTTGCCGAAGTTAGCGAAGCTGACGTTGGAATCAGCTTCTCTAACTTCGACAAATAGAGATCTATTTCATCGTTAGTTAGATTCCTATCAGCAGGAATTGTTGAGCAAGCGTTGCTATCATCAGAAGGAGGACATTGCTTCTGGTACTCCCGATCATACTTCTTTTGAAATTCACCGATGATTTTCATGTTGCACTGGAATGAGAAAGAGATCATCTCTGTGATGATTGATTTCCATGACGGTTGCGTTATGTTCGATATCATAAGGAAGTACCTGCAGTTTCCGTTTAGGACTATAAAAGCCTACTTCAAGTCTTGCGTCAGTAATGCAGAGGTCCAAATATGAATTTGCCTTAGGGTATGTTGGGAGCTCCGACCTATATAGATTGCACCTGTATTCAATTTGGTTCTCTGTTACCCACGATTTCAGGAATACACCTCTTGGATTATTGATGGCGTTCAGTCGTGATGTATGCTTCACATTCAGGTTACCGCAAGAATATAATAATTATGCAGCCTGTTCAACTCGAGTGTTTCAAACAAGGAATTGAGCTCCTCCTTGAGCTTGAGAACAGCTCCACCAGTTGCATAGGCAGAGATAAAGAAGAGGTTATCTCCACCTGGCAGTAAAATTTTGATAACGGACAGTTCGAGAGGTTCAAAGCTTTTGAAATCGACTTTTTCAATATTTTGGAAACGAGAGGGTCTTCTCACCAATATCCTGGTGCCACCTCTCCCATCACCTATTACCCTATCGTTTCTTACGAATTCAAAATCCTTGAATGTCATGGAGTGCTATGAATTGAGGTGGATTTTAGTGAGAAAGATGATGTCAGGCTTTTGCTTGACAAGGAACTCGAAGAGACAGTCATGTCGATGTTTACTTACAATGGAGTTGACGTTGATTGAGATGAGATGAATCTTTTCCATGAGAATGTAACTGGATTATAACTTATTTTGAGGCATTTGGAAGCCCTAAGCGCTGAAAAGCAAAGCTGATTTTAGTATCCTGTTTATCGATTCTCTCTGATAAAGAATTTAATTGTTGACAAATTTTAAGAAGCAGCTCATTATTGCCACTTAGATTATTGATTTCATTTACATTGTCTGCTAGTTCCTCTCTTAGCAAGTTCCCCAGGCTTGACGGAATTGGTTGGTTTTCCCACTACGGTGTACTGGACTTTGTTTTGGAGTAAATTTTTCCTTTGGCTACCGGGGGCGTCCTCGATATGATGGTGGGTGACCAAACACACCACAGTTCAAGCAATATAATTTTCTTTTAGCTACTCCTGAGCTAATTTGCACTCGAGCATGGACATCTTTGCACTTTACACATCTATATTTCAAGGCGTAATTGGCAGCCGGACGACCGAATATTTGGCACCTGTAGCACTGGTTGACCTCACTTTTCCGGAGACGTTTTCACCTTACCACACAGAAGTTCAAGCACTTTATTTTTTATAGGGCTCTTGAACTGCTTTGCCTGAAATTCTGGACTAAGTAATAAGGCAAGTTTTCACACTCGACAATCGATCTCCTTGTTGCAAAGCCTTTAACTGTAATAAACTTTTTTTCTTGTGCAACTTCTTGAAGCACCCAAAGGAGATCGACAGTGTCCTCTTCACACTCCAGACCTTCAATAAAAAGGTCTTTTTGCTGTATGAAAATCAACCAATGACTTAGTTCTAATCATCAGTTTATCGGCATTGACTCTCTTGATCTCAAAATTATTTAACTTATTTTCGGCTGCCGAAAGCTGAACCAATCTTTGCCTGTCTGTCCAAATACATTGATTGGTGGGAGTTGTTCTCTCTTTTGATTAACCTTGATATACGGACCAGCAGATAAAACTTTTGGTTCTTCTCCCTACTTTTAATTTTTAAATATTCAATAAGCCCATTATCAGGTTTAGTATTACAATGTTTAGAAGTTTTGTTACTTGTACACTCTTTGATACTCATATTATCGTCTAATCCAGCTAGCGCTGCATAATAAATCATGCTGACGTTTGCTCCGCCTGCGCTAAGGACATTCTCTTGATCAGGTTCTTGTTCCGGTTTGTTATATTTCTTTTCTTCGGTCACTTTTGACTTTAATTCTTTTTGTTTTTTGCTGGTTTCTTTTGCTTTGTTAACCGTTAGTTCTTCTAGTGATTGAATTCGAACTCTGAGTGCTTCCTTTTCTCCCTCAACCTTCACAGCTTTCTCGTTAGCTTTGATTAATTGCTCGATCTCGATGACTGGTAAAATTCTCGGTTTTTCTTCGATGCTATCGAATCTTCAATTTAGTTTTTTTCGCCCGTCATAGTTGGTGATGGACACAATCGTTTTGGTTAATGGCTGCAGCCATCGAGCTCCTCCATCTCGTTGCTTTTGCAGCGAGGCTAGAGGGAATGTTCATGTACCGGGACTTCCTCCAAATGTATTTCCGCTTTTTAATACTTCAGGAAAGAAATTTCAGGCATCCGATAAATGTTCGAATAAGTTGAGGGTGGTGGTTTTTAATTAGAAAAATTTGTTTCAACTGACTTTTGTGAAAAATTAATGACAGGGGCGATCAAAAATACGTCTACACGCAATAAGTGCTAGACGTAGAATAGGTCACCGAGCTCTGAACTTACCCTAGTCGATTCACCTGATTCATAGTCCCCGTATGGTGTGGCAAGCCGTTACCATCTTACTCAGGCCCGAATATGGGAACACTGCGTCACTCCGCCAACTAACCTCTTCGAGTAGCCTCATCAGCGCCATCTAGTGCTGTTTAAATCAAACAAATTTCTAAAGATTTATGATGGTACATATTACTGTGCGTTTGGAATTTTATCAGTACAATGTCAGCTATTTATTTTAGATATGAGGCGTCGGAGACATTGGCGCGCAAATATATGAATTTCTTTTTCGTTTGTATCATTTTGGCTAAATTTCATTTGAGAAATGTCGTACTTGATATTCTCAAAAGCCTACTTTCGGCTCACTGAGATGCTGCTTTCAAGTCTTCTGGACAGCTGTTTTTGGAAATTCAGGGCTACTGAGCAGCTGTTTCCGGTACGCAAAGTGACGTTAGGTACGTTAATTGACTTCCTTATGGGCCTGAGTAAGAAGGTAACGAGCAAGCATATTAAGCAATTGATCGGTAATTTAGAAAAGAGCTTAAGTCCATCATGAAAGCTGCAACAACTTTTGTGTGGGCTCAAATATTTATATTTTTAATGCAATGATTCAATGATATTGTCAGTGAAAACGATAATGAAGCATAGATATTTAACTATTTTTTGTTAATTTTTCACATATTCTATTCAAAATAACCGCCTGTTCAATTAATTTTCAACAATAGGTGAGATAACTATAAAGGGAATCCCAACAACAAATCAAAAACTTTTAATTAGAAATAGATTGAATCAAACCTTTTCGAAGCACCAAATATATAATCATAAATAAAACTAGGATTGACAGAAACGAAATAGTGGAATCCGCTGAAAGCTCCAAAAAGGGGCATTTAAAAACGCAACGTTCCCTGAGGTGGGGGAGCTAACAAAAAATTTCAATATTTTAGGAAGAAAATCTACTGACGCGGATAATTATCATCCACTATTGTTTGGAAAACTTTTTTGAAAATGTGGTAAGCACTTGGTAACATTCATATTCCATAATTCAATTTTAAATATTCTACGCTAGCATTCGTTGCAAACAGACATGTTTTTAATCGGTCCGCCAATGATTTTCAAAAATTAAATAATATTTAATAAAAGCCAGTTGAAATTAATTTTTTCAATTGAAAATCATCACCGTCGAACTATTTGCACAATTATCAAATAGCTGCAGTTTATTTCCTGGAGAAATCTAAAAAGCGAAAAGACATTCAAGGGCAGTATCTGTTAATGAACATTCCCTCTAATCTTGCTGCAAAAGCAACGAGATTGAGGAGCCCGATGACTTCAGCCATCAAATAGAACGATTGTGTCCATCGCCAACGATGACGGGCGAGAAAAACCTAAAGCGGAGATTTGACAATAATGAAGAAAAAGACCAACCGAAAATTTTATCAGTCATCGAAATCGAGCAACTAGTCAAAGGTAACGGCAAAGTGGAGAAGTATGAGAGAAAAACTGAGGAACTCAGTCTTGGGATCCAGTCGCTAGAAGAGCTAGTTGGCAAATAAACGTTCAACACAGCAAAAGAAACCACCAAGAAAGACAAAGAAGTAAAATCGAAAAGCAACCGAAGACGAAAAATCGAGAAAACCACAACAGTAACCTGATCAAGCAGATGCCCTCAGTGCAGGCGGAACAAATGTCAGTACAAAATATTATGCAGCGTTAGCTGGGCTAGACGATTCCATGGAAATTGAAGAAGATAAAAATAACGAAAATTCTGAACATTGTTTTACTAAACCTGATAATAAATTCATCGTATATTTAAAAATTAGAATTAGGGGGAAAAAAGGTTTTTCTGTTGGTCCGTACCTATTAATAAAAAGAAAGAAAAAGTCTAACCAATCAATGTATTTGGGCTAACTCACAAAGAAATGGTTCGGCTTTTGGCATCCAAAATTAAATTAAATTATTTGGAGGTCAAGCGAGTGAATGCCGACATACTGGCGATGGAAACTAAGTCATTGGTTGACTTTCAGACAGCCAAAAGTGTGTTAAATTCTAGGGAGGTTCCACACTCTACGTACACTCGCAAAAGCGAGAAAAACCAAAATTTTTTTGTTGAAGCGTCTGGACTGCAGAGAGGCAAAAGTCGATCTCCTTCAGGTGCTTCGAGAAGTTGCACCAGAAATAGAATTTATTGCGAGTAAAGACTTCGCAACAAGGGAGCCCGTGTCCTTCGAGCAAAGGGAGCCCGTGTCCAGAAGGTAAGGTACTTGAACTTCCAAGTGGTGATTTTAGAACGCTTCTAGAAGAACAAGTTCCACCACTGCTATAGGTACCAAAGATTTAGCTGTTTGGCTGCCAATCGTGCCACGAAATATAGATGTGTATAGTGTAAAGATGTCCATGCTCCTGGCGAGTGCAAATTGGCTCAGACGAAGCCAAAAGAAAAACTGTATTGTATAAACCGCGGTGTCTTTGTTCATTAAGCGTCATATCGAGAATGCCCCGGCATCATGATGCAAAGGTAAAATTTACTCCAGAACAAACTCAAGTTCACCACAGTGTGATGCAAACTAGCTTCATCAAGCCTGGGGTTTAATTTGGATTCGTTGCTAGAGAAGCAGCATACAGCAATTAAAATAATGGGAACAATGGAAGTGGCAATAATGAGCTGCTTCTTAAAATTTACCAGCAACTAAATTCTTTATCAGAGAGAATCAATTTACAGGATTCAAAAATGAGCTTTGTTTTTCAGCGTTTAGGGCTTTCAAATGCCTCAAAATAACTTCTCATGCAGTCACATTTCCATGGATAAGCTTCATGTCATCTCGATCAACATAAACTCCATTTGGAGTCTACTTCAACCTGATTGTCTCTTGGTATTCCTCATCAAGCTAAAGCCTGACATCATCCTTCTCACTAACATTCACCTCAATTTATGGCGCTCCTTGACACTGAAGGATTTCGAATTCGTAAGAAACGATAGGGAACAAGGTGATAGGGGAGGTGGCACCAAGTTATTGGTGAGAAGACCCTCTTGTTTCCAAAATACTGAAAAAGTCGAATTCAAAAGCTTTAAATCACTTCAAGTGTCCGTTATAAAAATTACACTATCAGGTGGGGATAACCTGTCATTTTGTCAATACAACGATCGAAATGTTCTCAAGTTCGGACGCAAGACTTGAATTCAGCTTTAATAGTCTTCGAGGGGAATTGCAGGTGCTTCCTGACGATAGTGACCATAATGAAATCGTAATAGAAATCAATCATCAAAGGGATAATGTCTTCCTCATTCCAGTTGGACATGAAATTCATCCGTTGAATTAAAAACCCGGCTTGGGGAAAGTTTCAAAAGAAGTTTAATCGGACTCACCAGAAGCAATGTACTGCTCCTGAAGATGGCAATTCTTGCTCAACGGTTTCCAATGATAGGAATCTAACTCCAGATGAAATAGATCTCTGTCTGTCAAAGTTAGAGAAGCTGACGTTGAAATCGATTGAGAAAGTAGTTCCCAAGATTAAACAGCGAAATAATATGGAGGGATATGAAGCGCCAACCATCACAAGGTCAAAAATTTTGAAAAGTCATCTTACCTATCGGTGATTTTTGGACTGCAACCATCCCTCGTTGGCTTTGTTGAAATTACACCTGGAGAATGTCCGGAACTTAATCCGATCGTACCCAATGAGGATAAGGAGAAGAAACCAACCATTGTGTCCACTGGTTCTCCTTTTAGAAATTGACCACTGATAAACTTACAATTAAAACAAAACACTGGCTGATTTCAAGTAAGCAAAAGGTTCTCTGAATAGTGTAAAAGTTCCCCACTTTACATACACCCCAAAGGTGGAAAAAAATCGGACCTTCCTGTTGAAGGGCCTGGGCTGTAGGGAGAATACAGTTGATCTCCTTCAAATTTTACAGGAAGCAGCACCAGCCTTCAAATTTATCAGTGTGAAAACTTTGCTACTAGGAGATCAACTATTGAAGGTAAAATATTACAATTTTATTTCGCACAAATTTCTAACGATAGCAGTCCAAGTGCCCTCCCGAAGGTAAGGTACTTTAACTTCAGAGTTGTCAGATGGGGGCGTCTCCAAAAAACTGAGATCAACCAGTGTTACAGGTACCAAGATTTGATCATTTGACAGCTTACTGTACCACGCACTATTGCTGCGTTAAATGAAAAGATATTCATGCCCCGGATGAATGCAAATTTGCTCAGATGGAGCCAAAACAAAAATTATACTGTATGAACTGCAGTGTGTTTGGTAATCCAGCATCATTTCGAGGATAACCTTGATATCACGATGCAAAAATTAAATTTACCCCAAAACAAACCCAAGTAAATCGCAGTGTGTTGCTTTCCCCCTTCGTCGAACCCGGAATATACTTTGCACCTGCTGCTAGAGGACCAGCAGATAACAATGTAAATGAAATAAATAATGTAAGTGACAATAATGAGCTGCTTCTTAAAATTTACCATCAGCTTGAATCTCTTTCAGAAAGAATAAATAAGCAATATAAAAAAATCAATTTCGTTTACGGATGCTTTGCGAAACATGCTTCCAAAAAGTTTGTCATCCAGTCACATTTCCATGGATAAGCTTCATCACATCTCTATCAGCGTCAACTTCGTGGTTTATTTTCTTCGATGCAACTATCTCCTTGAATCCATCGTTAAGCAAAAGCCTGACATCAGGCTTCTCACTGAAACCCATCTCAATTCATGGCACTCCATGACATTCACGGATTTGTCATTTGTAAGAAATGATAGTGTGAACGGTGATGGGGGAGGTGGCACCGGTATATTGGTGAGAAGACCCTACTGTTTCTAAAAAATTGAAAAAGTCCAATTCAAAATTTTGAATCTCTTGAACTATCCATTGTTAGAACTTCACCGTCAGGTGGCGATAGCCTCTTCGTTATCTCTGCCTATGCAACTGGTCGAAATGTTCTTAAGTTCAAGGAGGAGCTCAATTTTTTGTTTGAAATCCTCGAATTGAACAGACAAGAAGGTCACTATATTCTTGCCGGTGACGTAAATGCCAAGCATCCACCACGGCTGAACGCCAACAGTAATCCAAGAGGCGTATTTCTGAAATAGTGGATAACAGGGAACCAAATTAAATACAGATGCAATCTGTATGGGTCGGAGCTCCCAGCAAACGCTAGGACAAACTCATATTTGGACCTCTGCATTGCTGACGCAAGACTTGAATTCAACTTTACTAGTCCTCAACGGCAATGGCAGGTGGTTCCTTATGATCACGACCATAACGCAATCCTAATGGAAATCAATCATCAAAGGGATGATCTCTTCCTCCTTCCAGTTCAACAGGAAAGTTATTGGTTGCATTTCAAAACGAAATGGATTGAGGAAAGCTTCAAAAGAAGTTCAATCGGAATTACCAGAAACAATGTCCTTCTTCTGATGATGGTAACGCTTGCTCAATGGTTCCTAATGACAGGAATCTAACTTATGATGAAATAAATTCTCTATTTGCCGAAGTTAGCGAAGCTGACGTTGGAATCAGCTTCTCTAACTTTGACAAATAGAGATCTATTTCATCGTTAGTTAGACTCCTATCAGCAGGAATTGTTGAGCAAGCGTTGCTATCATCAGAAGGAGGACATTGCTTCTGGTACTCCCGATCATACTTCTTTTGAAACTTTTCCTAGTCGGTTTTTTGAAATTCACCGATAATTTTCATGTTGCACTGGAATGGGAAAGAGATCATCTCTGTGATGATTGATTTCCATGACGGTTGCGTTATGTTCGATATCATAAGGAAGTACCTGCAGTTTCCGTTTAGGACTATAAAAGCCTACTTCAAGTCTTGCGTCAGTAATGCAGAGGTCCAAATATGAATTTGCCTTAGGGTATGTTGGGAGCTCCGACCTATATAGATTGCACCTGTATTCAATTTGGTTCTCTGTTACCCACGATTTCAGGAATACACCTCTTGGATTATTGATGGCGTTCAGTCGTGATGTATGCTTCACATTCAGGTTACCGCAAGAATATAATAATTATGCAGCCTGTTCAATTCGAGTGTTTCAAACAAGGAATTGAGCTCCTCCTTGAGCTTGAGAACAGTTCCACCAGTTGCATAGGCAGAGATAACGAAGAGGTTATCTCCACCTGGCAGTAAAATTTTGATAACGGACAGTTCGAGAGGTTCAAAGCTTTTGAAATCGACTTTTTCAATATTTTGGAAACGAGAGGGTCTTCTCACCAATATCCTGGTGCCACCTCTCCCATCACCTATTACCCTATCGTTTCTTACGAATTCAAAATCCTTGAATGTCATGGAGTGCTATGAATTGAGGTGGATTTTAGTGAGAAAGATGATGTCAGGCTTTTGCTTGACAAGGAACTCGAAGAGACAGTCATGTCGATGTTTACTTACAATGGAGTTGACGTTGATTGAGATGAGATGAATCTTTTCCATGAGAATGTAACTGGATGATAACTTATTTTGAGGCATTTGGAAGCCCTAAGCGCTGAAAAGCAAAGCTGATTTTAGTATCCTGTTTATCGATTCTCTCTGATAAAGAATTTAATTGTTGACAAATTTTAAGAAGCAGCTCATTATTGCCACTTAGATTATTGATTTCATTTACATTGTCTGCTAGTTCCTCTCTTAGCAAGTTCAAATGACACCCCAGGCTTGACGGAATTGGTTGGTTTTCACACTGCGGTGTACTGGACTTTGTTTTGGAGTAAATTTTTCCTTTGGCTACCGGGGGCGTCCTCGATATGATGCTGGGTGACCAAACACACCACAGTTCAAGCAATATAATTTTCTTTTAGCTACTCCTGAGCTAATTTGCACTCGAGCATGGACATCTTTGCACTTTACACATCTATATTTCAAGGCGTAATTGGCAGCCGGACGACCGAATATTTGGCACCTGTAGCACTGGTTGACCTCACTTTTCCGGAGACGTTTTCACCTTACCACACAGAAGTTCAAGCACTTTATTTTTTATAGGGCTCTTGAACTGCTTTGCCTGAAATTCTGGACTAAGTAATAAGGCAAGTTTTCACACTCGACAATCGATCTCCTTGTTGCAAAGCCTTTAACTGTAATAAACTTTTTTTCTTGTGCAACTTCTCGAAGCACCCAAAGGAGATCGACAGTGTCCTCTTCACACTCCAGACCTTCAATAAAAAGGTCTTTTTGCTGTATGAAAATCAACCAATGACTTAGTTCTAATCATCAGTTTATCGGCATTGACTCTCTTGATCTCAAAATTATTTAACTTATTTTCGGCTGCCGAAAGCTGAACCAATCTTTGCCTGTCTGTCCAAATACATTGATTGGTGGGAGTTGTTCTCTCTTTTGATTAACCTTGATATACGGACCAGCAGATAAAACTTTTGGTTCCTCTCCCTACTGTTAATTTTTAAATATTCAATAAGCCCATTATCAGGTTTAGTATTACAATGTTCAGAAGTTTTGTTACTTGTATACTCTTTGATACTCATATTACCGTCTAATCCAGCTAGCGCTGTATAATAAATCATGCTGACGTTTGCTCCGCCTGCGCTAAGGACATTCTCTTGATCAGGTTCTTGTTCCGGTTTGTTATATTTCTTTTCTTCGGTCACTTTTGACTTTAATTCTTTTTGTTTTTTGCTGGTTTCTTTTGCTTTGTTAACCGTTAGTTCTTCTAGTGATTGAATTCGAACTCTGAGTGCTTCCTTTTCTCCCTCAACCTTCACAGCTTTCTCGTTAGCTTTGATTAATTGCTCGATCTCGATGACTGATAAAATTCTCAGTTTTTCTTCGATGCTATCGAATCTTCGTTTTAGTTTTTTCGCCCGTCATAGTTGGTGATGGACACAATCATTTTGGTTAACGGCTGCAGCCATCGAGCTCCTCCATCTCGTTGCTTTTGCAGCGAGGCTAGAGGGAATGTTCATGTACCGGGACTTCCTCCAAATGTATTTCCGCTTTTTAATACTTCAGGAAAGAAATTTCAGGCATCCGATAAATGTTCGAATAAGTTGAGGGTGGTGGTTTTTAATTAGAAAAATTTGTTTCAACTGACTTTTGTGAAAAATTAATGACAGGGGCGATCAAAAATACTTCTACACGCAATAAGTGCTAGACGTAGAATAGGTCACCGAGCTCTGAACTTATCCTAGTCGATTCACCTGATTCATAGTCCCCGTATGGTGTGGCAAGCCGTTACCATCTTACTCAGGCCCGAATATGGGAACACTGCGTCACTCCGCCAACTAACCTCTTCGAGTAGCCTCATCAGCGCCATCTAGTGCTGTTTAAATCAAACAAATTTCTAAAGATTTATGATGGTACATATTACTGTGCGTTTGGAATTTTATCAGTACAATGTCAGCTATTTATTTCAGATATGAGGCGTCGGAGACATTGGCGCGCAAATATATGAATTTCTTTTTCGTTTGTATCATTTTGGCTAAATTTCATTTGATAAATGTCGTACTTGATATTCTCAAAAGCCTACTTTCGGCTCACTGAGATGCTGCTTTCAAGTCTTCTGGACAGCTGTTTTTGGAAATTCAGGGCTACTGAGCAGCTGTTTCCGGTACGCAAAGTGACGTTAGGTACGTTAATTGACTTCCTTATGGGCCTGAGTAAGAAGGTAACGAGCAAGCATATTAAGCAATTGATCGGTAATTTAGAAAAGAGCTTAAGTCCACGATCATGAAAGCTGCAACAACTTTTGTGTGGGCTCAAATATTTATATTTTTAATGCAATGATTCAATGCTATTGTCAGTGAAAACGATAATGAAGCATAGATATTTAACTATTTTTTGTTAATTTTTCACATATTCTATTCAAAATAACCGCCTGTTCAATTAATTTTCAACAATAGGTGAGATAACTATAAAGGGAATCCCAACAACAAATCAAAAACTTTTAATTAGAAATAGATTGAATCAAACCTTTTCGAAGCACCAAATATATAATCATAAATAAAACTAGGATTGACAGAAACGAAATAGTGGAATCCGCTGAAAGCTCCAAAAAGGGGCATTTAAAAACGCAACGTTCCCTGAGGTGGGGGAGCTAACAAAAAATTTCAATATTTTAGGAAGAAAATCTACTGACGCGGATAATTATCATCCACTATTGTTTGGAAAACTTTTTTGAAAATGTGGTAAGCACTTGGTAACATTCATATTCCATAATTCAATTTTAAATATTCTACGCTAGCATTCGTTGCAAACAGACATGTTTTTAATCGGTCCGCCAATGATTTTCAAAAATTAAATAATATTTAATAAAACCCAGTTGAAATTAATTTTTTCAATTGAAAATCATCACCGTCGAACTATTTGCACAATTATCAAATAGCTGAAATTTATTTCCTGGAGAAATCTAAAAAGCGAAAAGACATTCAAGGGCAGTATCTGTTAATGAACATTCCCTCTAATCTTGCTGCAAAAGCAACGAGATTGAGGAGCCCGATGACTTCAGCCATCAAATAGAACGATCGTGTCCATCGCCAACGATGACGGGTGAGAAAAACCTAAAGCGGAGATTTGACAATAATGAAGAAAAAGACCAACCGAAAATTTTATCAGTCATCGAAATCGAGCAACTAGTCAAAGGTAACGACAAAGTGGAGAAGTATGAGAGAAAAACTGAGGAACTCAGTCTTGGGATCCAGTCGCTAGAAGAGCTAGTTGGCAAATAAATGTTCAACACAGCAAAAGAAACCACCAAGAAAGACAAAGAAGTAAAATCGAAAAGCAACCGAAGACAAAAAATCGAGAAAACTACAACAGTAACCTGATCAAGCAGATGCCCTCAGTGCAGGCGGAACAAATGTCAGTACAAAATATTATGCAGCGTTAGCTGGGCTAGACGATTCCATGGACATTGAAGAAGATAAAAATAACGAAAATTCTGAACATTGTTTTACTAAACCTGATAATAAATTCATCGTATATTTAAAAATCAGAATTAGGGGGAAAAAAGGTTTTTCTGTTGGTCCGTACCTATTAATAAAAAGAAAGAAAAAGTCTAACCAATCAATGTATTTGGGCTAACTCACAAAGAAATGGTTCGGCTTTTGGCATCCAAAATTAAATTAAATTATTTGGAGGTCAAGCGAGTGAATGCCGACATACTGGCGATGGAAACTAAGTCATTGGTTGACTTTCAGACAGCCAAAAGTGTGTTGAATTCTAGGGAGGTTCCACACTTTACGTACACTCGCAAAAGCGAGAAAA
The DNA here is from genome assembly GCA_963969285.1 of Odontomyia ornata. Taxonomy (NCBI): domain Eukaryota; kingdom Metazoa; phylum Arthropoda; class Insecta; order Diptera; family Stratiomyidae; genus Odontomyia; species Odontomyia ornata. Next base: position 184,986,190 of record OZ017739.1, read on the forward strand.
ACCAAAATTTTTTTGTTGAAGCGTCTGGACTGCAGAGAGGCAAAAGTCGATCTCCTTCAGGTGCTTCGAGAAGTTGCACCAGAAATAGAATTTATTGCGGGTAAAGACTTCGCAACAAGGGAGCCCGTGTCCTTCGAGCAAAGGGAGCCCGTGTCCAGAAGGTAAGGTACTCGAACTTCCAAGTGGTGATTTTAGAACGCTTCTAGAAGAACAAGTTCCACCACTGCTATAGGTACCAAAGATTTAGCTGTTTGGCTGCCAATCGTGCCACGAAATATAGATGTGTATAGTGTAAAGATGTCCATGCTCCTGGCGAGTGCAAATTGGCTCAGACGAAGCCAAAAGAAAAACTGTATTGTATAAACCGCGGTGTCTTTGTTCATTAAGCGTCATATCGAGAATGCCCCGGCATCATGATGCAAAGGTAAAATTTACTCCAGAACAAACTCAAGTTCACCACAGTGTGATGCAAACTAGCTTCATCAAGCCTGGGGTTTAATTTGGATTCGTTGCTAGAGAAGCAGCATACAGCAATTAAAATAATGGGAACAATGGAAGTGGCAATAATGAGCTGCTTCTTAAAATTTACCAGCAACTAAATTCTTTATCAGAGAGAATCAATTTACAGGATTCAAAAATGAGCTTTGTTTTTCAGCGTTTAGGGCTTTCAAATGCCTCAAAATAACTTCTCATGCAGTCACATTTCCATGGATAAGCTTCATGTCATCTCGATCAACATAAACTCCATTTGGAGTCTACTTCAACCTGATTGTCTCTTGGTATTCCTCATCAAGCTAAAGCCTGACATCATCCTTCTCACTAACATTCACCTCAATTTATGGCGCTCCTTGACACTGAAGGATTTCGAATTCGTAAGAAACGATAGGGAACAAGGTGATAGGGGAGGTGGCACCAAGTTATTGGTGAGAAGACCCTCTTGTTTCCAAAATACTGAAAAAGTCGAATTCAAAAGCTTTAAATCACTTCAAGTGTCCGTTATAAAAATTACACTATCAGGTGGGGATAACCTGTCATTTTGTCAATACAACGATCGAAATGTTCTCAAGTTCGGACGCAAGACTTGAATTCAGCTTTAATAGTCTTCGAGGTGAATTGCAGGTGCTTCCTGACGATAGTGACCATAATGAAATCGTAATAGAAATCAATCATCAAAGGGATAATGTCTTCCTCATTCCAGTTGGCCATGAAATTCATCCGTTGAATTAAAAACCCGGCTTGGGGAAAGTTTCAAAAGAAGTTTAATCGGACTCACCAGAAGCAATGTACTGCTCCTGAAGATGGCAATTCTTGCTCAACGGTTTCCAATGATAGGAATCTAACTCCAGATGAAATAGATCTCTGTCTGTCGAAGTTAGAGAAGCTGACGTTGAAATCGATTGAGAAAGTAGTTCCCAAGATTAAACAGCGAAATAATATGGAGGGATATGAAGCGCCAACCATCACAAGGTCAAAAATTTTGAAAAGTCATCTTCTCACATGCGTCAACAATACCTATCGGTGATTTTTGGACTGCAACCATCCCTCGTTGGCTTTGTTGAAATTACACCTGGAGAATGTCCGGAACTTAATCCGATCGTACCCAATGGGGATAAGGAGAAGAAACCAACCATTGTGTCCACTGGTTCTCCTTTTAGAAATTGACCACTGATAAACTTACAATTAAAACAAAACACTGGCTGATTTCAAGTAAGCAAAAGGTTCTCTGAATAGTGTAAAAGTTCTCCACTTTACATACACCCCAAAGGTGGAAAAAAATCGGACCTTCCTGTTGAAGGGCCTGGGCTGTAGGGAGAATACAGTTGATCTCCTTCAAATTTTACAGGAAGCAGCACCAGCCTTCAAATTTATCAGTGTGAAAACTTTGCTACTAGGAGATCAACTATTGAAGGTTAAATATTACCATTTTATTTCGCACAAATTTCTAACGATAGCAGTCCAAGTGCCCTCCCGAAGGTAAGGTACTTTAACTTCAGAGTTGTCAGATGGAGGCGTCTCCAAAAAACTGAGATCAACCAGTGTTACAGGTACCAAGATTTGATCATTTGACAGCTTACTGTACCACGCACTATTGCTGCGTTAAATGAAAAGATATTCATGCCCCGGATGAATGCAAATTTGCTCAGATGGAGCCAAAACAAAAATTATACTGTATGAACTGCAGTGTGTTTGGTAATCCAGCATCATTTCGAGGATAACCTTGATATCACGATGCAAAAATTAAATTTACCCCAAAACAAACCCAAGTAAATCGCAGTGTGTTGCTTTCCCCCTTCGTCGAACCCGGAATATACTTTGCACCTGCTGCTAGAGGACCAGCAGATAACAATGTAAATGAAATAAATAATGTAAGTGACAATAATGAGCTGCTTCTTAAAATTTACCATCAGCTTGAATCTCTTTCAGAAAGAATAAATAAGCAATATAAAAAAATCAATTTCGTTTACGGATGCTTTGCCAAACATGCTTCCAAAAAGTTTGTCATCCAGTCACATTTCCATGGATAAGCTTCATCACATCTCTATCAGCGTCAACTTCGTGGTTTATTTTCTTCGATGCAACTATCTCCTTGAATCCATCGTTAAGCAAAAGCCTGACATCAGGCTTCTCACTGAAACCCATCTCAATTCATGGCACTCCATGACATTCACGGATTTGTCATTTGTAAGAAATGATAGTGTGAACGGTGATGGGGGAGGTGGCACCGGTATATTGGTGAGAAGACCCTACTGTTTCTAAAAAATTGAAAAAGTCCAATTCAAAATTTTGAATCTCTTGAACTATCCATTGTTAGAACTTCACCGTCAGGTGGCGATAGCCTCTTCGTTATCTCTGCCTATGCAACTGGTCGAAATGTTCTTAAGTTCAAGGAGGAGCTCAATTTTTTGTTTGAAATCCTCGAATTGAACAGACAAGAAGGTCACTATATTCTTGCCGGTGACGTAAATGCCAAGCATCCACCACGGCTGAACGCCAACAGTAATCCAAGAGGCGTATTTCTGAAATAGTGGATGACAGGGAACCAAATTAAATACAGATGCAATCTGTATGGGTCGGAGCTCCCAGCAAACGCTAGGACAAACTCATATTTGGACCTCTGCATTGCTGACGCAAGACTTGAGTTCAACTTTACTAGTCCTCAACGGCAATGGCAGGTGGTTCCTTATGATCACGACCATAACGCAATCCTAATGGAAATCAATCATCAAAGGGATGATCTCTTCCTCCTTCCAGTTCAACAGGAAAGTTATTGGTTGCATTTCAAAACGAAATGGATTGAGGAAAGCTTCAAAAGAAGTTCAATCGGAATTACCAGAAACAATGTCCTCCTTCTGATGATGGTAACGCTTGCTCAATGGTTCCTAATGACAGGAATCTAACTTATGATGAAATAAATTCTCTATTTGCCGAAGTTAGCGAAGCTGACGTTGGAATCAGCTTCTCTAACTTCGACAAATAGAGATCTATTTCATCGTTAGTTAGATTCCTATCAGCAGGAATTGTTGAGCAAGCGTTGCTATCATCAGAAGGAGGACATTGCTTCTGGTACTCCCGATCATACTTCTTTTGAAATTCACCGATGATTTTCATGTTGCACTGGAATGAGAAAGAGATCATCTCTGTGATGATTGATTTCCATGACGGTTGCGTTATGTTCGATATCATAAGGAAGTACCTGCAGTTTCCGTTTAGGACTATAAAAGCCTACTTCAAGTCTTGCGTCAGTAATGCAGAGGTCCAAATATGAATTTGCCTTAGGGTATGTTGGGAGCTCCGACTTATATAGATTGCACCTGTATTCAATTTGGTTCTCTGTTACCCACGATTTCAGGAATACACCTCTTGGATTATTGATGGCGTTCAGTCGTGATGTATGCTTCACATTCAGGTTACCGCAAGAATATAATAATTATGCAGCCTGTTCAACTCGAGTGTTTCAAACAAGGAATTGAGCTCCTCCTTGAGCTTGAGAACAGCTCCACCAGTTGCATAGGCAGAGATAACGAAGAGGTTATCTCCACCTGGCAGTAAAATTTTGATAACGGACAGTTCGAGAGGTTCAAAGCTTTTGAAATCGACTTTTTCAATATTTTGGAAACGAGAGGGTCTTCTCACCAATATCCTGGTGCCACCTCTCCCATCACCTATTACCCTATCGTTTCTTACGAATTCAAAATCCTTGAATGTCATGGAGTGCTATGAATTGAGGTGGATTTTAGTGAGAAAGATGATGTCAGGCTTTTGCTTGACAAGGAACTCGAAGAGACAGTCATGTCGATGTTTACTTACAATGGAGTTGACGTTGATTGAGATGAGATGAATCTTTTCCATGAGAATGTAACTGGATGATAACTTATTTTGAGGCATTTGGAAGCCCTAAGCGCTGAAAAGCAAAGCTGATTTTAGTATCCTGTTTATCGATTCTCTCTGATAAAGAATTTAATTGTTGACAAATTTTAAGAAGCAGCTCATTATTGCCACTTAGATTATTGATTTCATTTACATTGTCTGCTAGTTCCTCTCTTAGCAAGTTCAAATGACACCCCAGGCTTGACGGAATTGGTTGGTTTTCACACTGCGGTGTACTGGACTTTGTTTTGGAGTAAATTTTTCCTTTGGCTACCGAGGGCGTCCTCGATATGATGGTGGGTGACCAAACACACCACAGTTCAAGCAATATAATTTTCTTTTAGCTACTCCTGAGCTAATTTGCACTCGAGCATGGATATCTTTGCACTTTACACATCTATATTTCAAGGCGTAATTGGCAGCCGGACGACCGAATATTTGGCACCCGTAGCACTGGTTGACCTCACTTTTCCGGAGACGTTTTCACCTTACCACACAGAAGTTCAAGCACTTTATTTTTTATAGGGCTCTTGAACTGCTTTGCCTGAAATTCTGGACTAAGTAATAAGGCAAGTTTTCACACTCGACAATCGATCTCCTTGTTGCAAAGCCTTTAACTGTAATAAACTTTTTTTCTTGTGCAACTTCTTGAAGCACCCAAAGGAGATCGACAGTGTCCTCTTCACACTCCAGACCTTCAATAAAAAGGTCTTTTTGCTGTATGAAAATCAACCAATGACTTAGTTCTAATCATCAGTTTATCGGCATTGACTCTCTTGATCTCAAAATTATTTAACTTATTTTCGGCTGCCGAAAGCTGAACCAATCTTTGCCTGTCTGTCCAAATACATTGATTGGTGGGAGTTGTTCTCTCTTTTGATTAACCTTGATATACGGACCAGCAGATAAAACTTTTGGTTCTTCTCCCTACTTTTAATTTTTAAATATTCAATAAGCCCATTATCAGGTTTAGTATTACAATGCTCAGAAGTTTTGTTACTTGTATACTCTTTGATACTCATATTATCGTCTAATCCAGCTAGCGCTGTATAATAAATCATGCTGACGTTTGCTCCGCCTGCGCTAAGGACATTCTCTTGATCAGGTTCTTGTTCCGGTTTGTTATATTTCTTTTCTTCGGTCACTTTTGATTTTAATTCTTTTTGTTTTTTGCTGGTTTCTTTTGCTTTGTTAACCGTTAGTTCTTCTAGTGATTGAATTCGAACTCTGAGTGCTTCCTCTTCTCCCTCAACCTTCACAGCTTTCTCGTTAGCTTTGATTAATTGCTCGATCTCGATGACTGATAAAATTCTCGGTTTTTCTTCGATGCTATCGAATCTTCGTTTTAGTTTTTTCGCCCGTCATAGTTGGTGATGGACACAATCATTTTGGTTAACGGCTGCAGCCATCGAGCTCCTCCATCTCGTTGCTTTTGCAGCGAGGCTAGAGGGAATGTTCATGTACCGGGACTTCCTCCAAATGTATTTCCGCTTTTTAATACTTCAGGAAAGAAATTTCAGGCATCCGATAAATGTTCGAATAAGTTGAGGGTGGTGGTTTTTAATTAGAAAAATTTGTTTCAACTGACTTTTGTGAAAAATTAATGACAGGGGCGATCAAAAATACGTCTACACGCAATAAGTGCTAGACGTAGAATAGGTCACCGAGCTCTGAACTTACCCTAGTCGATTCACCTGATTCATAGTCCCCGTATGGTGTGGCAAGCCGTTACCATCTTACTCAGGCCCGAATATGGGAACACTGCGTCACTCCGCCAACTAACCTCTTCGAGTAGCCTCATCAGCGCCATCTAGTGCTGTTTAAATCAAACAAATTTCTAAAGATTTATGATGGTACATATTACTGTGCGTTTGGAATTTTATCAGTACAATGTCAGCTATTTATTTCAGATATGAGGCGTCGGAGACACCTCCGCGCAAATATATGAATTTCTTTTTCGTTTGTATCATTTTGGCTAAATTGCATTTGAGAAATGTTGTACTTGATATTCTCAAAAGCCTACTTTCGGCTCACTGTGATGCTGCTTTCAAGTCTTCTGGACAGCTGTTTTTGGAAATTCAGGGCTACTGAGCAGCTGTTTCCGGTACGCAAAGTGACGTTAGGTACGTTAATTGACTTCCTTATGGGCCTGAGTAAGAAGGTAACGAGCAAGCATATTAAGCAATTGATCGGTAATTTAGAAAAGAGCTTAAGTCCACGATCATGAAAGCTGCAGCAACTTTTGTGTGGGCTCAAATATTTATATTTTTAATGTAATGATTCAATGCTGTTGTCAGTGAAAACGATAATGAAGCATAGATATTTAACTATTTTTTGTTAATTTTTCACATATTCTATTCAAAATAACCGCCTGTTCAATTAATTTTCAACAATAGGTGAGATAACTATAAAGGGAATCCCAACAACAAATCAAAAACTTTTAATTAGAAATAGATTGAATCAAACCTTTTCGAAGCACCAAATATATAATCATAAATAAAACTAGGATTGACAGAAACGAAATAGTGGAATCCGCTGAAAGCTCCAAAAAGGGGCATTTAAAAACGCAACGTTCCCTGAGGTGGGGGAGCTAACAAAAAATTTCAATATTTTCGGAAGAAAATCTACTGACGCGGATAATTATCATCCACTTTTGTTTGGAAAACTTTTTTGAAACTGTGGTAAGCACCTGGTAACATTCATATTCCATAATTCAATTTTAAATATTCTACGCTAGCATTCGTTGCAAACAGACATGTTTTTAATCGGTTCGCCAATGAAACGATAGGGAACAAGGTGATAGGGGAGGTGGCACCAAGTTATTGGTGAGAAGACCCTCTTGTTTCCAAAATACTGAAAAAGTCGAATTCAAAAGCTTTAAATCACTTCAAGTGTCCGTTATAAAAATTACACTATCAGGTGGGGATAACCTGTCATTTTGTCAATACAACGATCGAAATGTTCTCAAGTTCGGACGCAAGACTTGAATTCAGCTTTAATAGTCTTCGAGGTGAATTGCAGGTGCTTCCTGACGATAGTGACCATAATGAAATCGTAATAGAAATCAATCATCAAAGGGATAATGTCTTCCTCATTCCAGTTGGACATGAAATTCATCCGTTGAATTAAAAACCCGGCTTGGGGAAAGTTTCAAAAGAAGTTTAATCGGACTCACCAGAAGCAATGTACTGCTCCTGAAGATGGCAATTCTTGCTCAACGGTTTCCAATGATAGGAATCTAACTCCAGATGAAATAGATCTCTGTCTGTCGAAGTTAGAGAAGCTGACGTTGAAATCGATTGAGAAAGTAGTTCCCAAGATTAAACAGCGAAATAATATGGAAGGATATGAAGCGCCAACCATCACAAGGTCAAAAATTTTGAAAAGTCTTCTTTTCACATGCGTCAACAATACCTATCGATGATTTTTGGTCTGCAACCATCCCTCGTTGGCTTTGTTGAAATTACACCTGGAGAATGTCCGGAACTTAATCCGATCGTACCCAATGAGGATAAGGAGAAGAAACCAACCATTGTGTCCACTGGTTCTCCTTTTAGAAATTGACCACTGATAAACTTACAATTAAAACAAAACACTGGCTGATTTCAAGTAAGCAAAAGGTTCTCTGAATAGTGTAAAAGTTCCCCACTTTGCATACACCCCAAAGGTGGAAAAAAATCGGACCTTTCTGTTGAAGGGCCTGGGCTGTAGGGAGAATACAGTTGATCTCCTTCAAATTTTACAGGAAGCAGCACCAGCCTTCAAATTTATCAGTGTGAAAACTTTGCTACTAGGAGATCAACTATTGAAGGTTAAATATTACCATTTTATTTCGCACAAATTTCCAACGATAGCAGTCCAAGTGCCCTCCAGAAGGTAAGGTACTTTAACTTCAGAGTTGTCAGATGGGGACGTCTCCAAAAAACTGAGATCAACCAGTGTCACAGATGCCAAGATTTGGTCATTTAACAGCTTATTGTACCCCGCACTTTTGCTGCGTTAAATGAAAAGATATTCATGCCCCGGATGAATGCAAATTTGCTCAGATGGAGCCAAAACAAAAATTATACTGTATGAACTGCAGTGTGTTTGGTAGTCCAGCATCATTTCGAGGATAACCTTGATATCACGATGCAAAAATTAAATTTACCCCAAAACAAACCCAAGTAAATCGCAGTGTGTTGCTTTCCCCCTTCGTCGAACCCGGAATATACTTTGCACCTGCTGCTAGAGGACCAGCAGATAACAATGTAAATGAAATAAATAATGTAAGTGACAATAATGAGCTGCTTCTTAAAATTTACCATCAGCTTGAATCTCTTTCAGAAAGAATAAATAAGCAATATAAAAAAATCAATTTCGTTTACGGATGCTTTGCCAAACATGCTTCCAAAAAGTTTGTCATCCAGTCACATTTCCATGGATAAGCTTCATCACATCTCTATCAGCGTCAACTTCGTGGTTTATTTTCTTCGATGCAACTATCTCCTTGAATCCATCGTTAAGCAAAAGCCTGACATCATGCTTCTCACTGAAACCCATCTCAATTCATGGCACTCCATGACATTCACGGATTTGTCATTTGTAAGAAATGATAGTGTGAACGGTGATGGGGGAGGTGGCACCGGTATATTGGTGAGAAGACCCTACTGTTTCTAAAAAATTGAAAAAGTCCAATTCAAAATTTTGAATCTCTTGAACCATCCATTGTTAGAACTTCACCGTCAGGTGGCGATAGCCTCTTCGTTATCTCTGCCTATGCAACTGGTCGAAATGTTCTTAAGTTCAAGGAGGAGCTCAATTTTTTGTTTGAAATCCTCGAATTGAACAGACAAGAAGGTTACTATATTCTTGCCGGTGACCTAAATGCCAAGCATGCACCACGGCTAAACGCCAACAGTAATCCAAGAGGCGTATTTCTGAAATAGTGGATACCAGCGAACCAAATTAAATACAGATGCAATCTGTATGGGTCGGAGTTCCCGGCGAACGCTAGGACAAACTCATATTTGGACCTCTGCATTGCTGACGCAAGACTTGAATTCAACTTTACTAGTCCTCAACGGCAATGGCAGGTGGTTCCTTATGATCACGACCATAACGCAATCCTAATGGAAATCAATCATCGAAGGGATTATCTCTTCCTCCTTCCAGTTCAACAGGAAAGTTATTGGTTGCATTTCAAAACAAAATGGATTGAGAAAAGCTTCAAAAGAAGTTCAATCGGAATTGCCATAAACAATGTCCTCCTTCTGATGATGGTAACGCTTGCTCAATGGTTCCTAATGACAGGAATCTAACTTACGATGCAATAAATTTTCTTTTTGCCGAAGTTAGCGAAGTTTTCGTTGAAATCAATTGAGAAAATATTTTCCAAGGCTAAACATCGAAAAAATATGGAAGGATATGAAACACCAACCATCGAGAAATCGACAAGCGGTTTTGCATGCGTCAATAATATTTATCTGTGATTTTCGGACCATGACCATCCCTCGCTGGCTTTGTTGGAATTGCACCTGAAGAATTTCTGGGACTTAATCCCTTCATACTTCAGGAGTGAGGTCAATGGGCGGAAAAATTGAGGGCTATTAGCACACAGGAGCCACAAGGCGTTTTCGTGAAAGTGAAAAGCTTGTTTCGCAAGAAGTCCCGAGTGAAGTCACTAGTTCTGAGATAAATCTTCTCGATAGGGCTGGTATCGAAATCGATTGTAGGACTCTGGATAGAAATCGATGCAGTATTACATGTGATAGTTTGCATAAACCTGCCCGGATTAGATTTAATTTTGAGTTTGTTCATCTATCAAACCCTGAGAGAAGGAATCAAATACTCTCGGAAGTCGTTGAAATAAAAGTCTCCGACTTCAAAATAAAGCCTGTATGCCGAATCTTTCTTCATTCCAATGAAACATTGACATTTGACCTGATAGCGAACATGAATTTTCTTGATTATCTTGTCAGCTTTGAAGAATGTTGTTGCACATTTGGTAGGATAAGCAACAAGAAATCATGTGATATTAACGGTATTTCAAGTTTACCTCTCCGACATTTGCCTGAGGTTGCTATTAGGAATCATTGCATATTGTTCAAATACATGTTGAGCAGTTCAGTTCCGAAAAGAATCTTCGTGTCCCAAAAGCTATCACCCAAACAGCTTGCTGCCTAACATTAACAAAGTGTTTGAAGTGATCCTCAACAGAGCTTTAAATGCCCACATTGAGAAACCCGAGTTGATGTCGAATTGCCAATTTGGTTTTCGTGCCAGGCATCTAACCATACATGCGATAACGAAAGTAACCTCAGACATCTGTTGGAAACTAAACAACAGAGAATGTGTTGGAGCGAATCTCATTGATATTGAGGAAGCCTTCGATACGGTGTGATTATATGGACTAGTTTTTAAACTCCTTCAGGACAGTTTCCCCAGACACCGTGTCACTTTGATGTGTAATATATTATACGGTAATCATTGGTTATAACTGATGGAAATATGACGACAATGCGCGACTTCAAGATCTCGAATGGTTTACAGCAGGGAGCAGTTAGTGCGCCTCTTCTTTTCTCAATATTCATTCGCAAGCTATTGGATGGTTATGATTTTGACATCTCACCCACGAGATCATTGGTGGCAGTTGCTGATGATCTGATCATCTATACGGCAGGCCGAATAGCTACAATAGCTCAGAGCATTATTCAAAAAAAGTTTAATGATGTGCCGTTGCACACTGACAATTGGCGAATGAAAATCAATGCGCAGAAGTGAACACTTAATTCCAGAAACATTGATCAAAAGGTCAAAGTTATCTGTTACATGGACCCTGGTTGGACCAGCGTTGCCATATGGATGTCAGATCTGGTACAACCAGAGTGCTAGTACTATGGAACCATTAAGGGTTTCCGAATGGAAATGTTTTCGTCCATGTACTGGTTTATACAGAAAGCCCGAGGCGGATTGGAAACACTATATATCGAATAGCAGAATTTATCAAACTGCTGAAATGACGAGGGTCAATAGCTTCATATTGAAACTTCTTCGGAATCATATCACAAGGTCTGTGACTGTGAGTGAAAACGCTTGGATTTCATAGCCGTTCCACCCTACAGACGGGTATATAGCTACTTGCCTCGCTACTGGCTTCGTTTTTCCAGAAGCTTTCGTGTATTTGGACATGAATCGATATGTTTTTGATTCTGACATTGTCCCAACCATATGTCACATATATCGACGGGCCACCGACAGGAAGATAAAATATCTTCCGATATTTGAGTTCACGAGACCAACAATTCCAATGGAGATACCTGTTTGCTAGCTTCGTTAAGGCTGGTCGAGCCTATCTAGGTTTGAAGGTAGCATTAAACGCTTAGGTTGGGAGTATTCTGATAGGATTTTTTGTATAGGCTAAAGTTTTTGATTGATATCATAAGACATAGCTTATAACATATTAAATGATTTTAGAATATTGTTGGTTGGTTTTATCTCCTTTTCCAATCGAAACATAAAATATGTAATAATTTGAAGTAATTTGAATTTGATATTATTTATTGAATTAATGTTTTTATCTTCATAATTTATAAATTTTCGTAGTATTATTGTTTGCAATTTGCTTTATATTCTTTTAAAATTTATAACAATAAGTATTGGATAAAGCGCTTATGACTCTGACTTTACCTGTACGATAAATGTTCACTATTGTGTTGAATTATAAATCACTTTTGAATAGTATTTTGATTTTTGTAATGATTTCAAAGTCTTGATCCTAACGAGGAACAAACCTCTCATCGGTTCTAGACGTTAAGTCTGAGTAGTGCCAACGGATGGTACCAACCGGTCAACCAATCCGTGCACCGTAATCCATGTTCGTGGTGGCTGCTTGTCGGCCAGCTAGATCGGAGAGGATTTCGGTCGCGGGTCTCCAAATGGATTAGGCTCATCTACAATTTTCAGCCACCAATAAATGCCCGTTTCCAAACGCGTCACAAAACACAACCATACCGAGAGGAAACCTACTTTACGTTACTCCGTATTTCTTCATTCTACCAGTCTAAGGACACAAATCTAATCTTCACTTCGCGTTCCCGAATTCCCGACGCGGTACCCAAAAATATACTACGCTAACTCAAACTCGACGAAAGCTACGCTAGTAAAAAGGCAAAACCAACAAAGGTACCGCGTACCGCGTGCGACGCGAAACCGACCTCAGCGGATTTAGTCAAACCCTACCCTCGCGACGGCATACCTACCATGCACTCTATTTCCCGCTGAAAGAAGGGAACCACTGGAAAGGAAAGTCGTTGTTCGAGGTAGCAATTCATGTTATAATTTTCTTTTTAAATTTTATAGATATCATTCAAACAAATATACGCTATCTTGAACGCTTAAAAGCAAAAATAATGATCCTTTTAAATATTTCATTAAATTTCTACGTGTTAGGAAATACGCTTTAATCTAATATTTAACTATTTGTATGTTTAGTTGTTTTTCTTTTAAAGGTAGAAAAGTTACAGTAATTCGTACTATTCTCTTGTATTCGTATCAAAAACAAACGATACAAAATTCCCCACATTTACTTTTCATTTGGTTTCATGGAAGAATAAATCAATCATAATTGATACATTTCTATGCATGTAAATCATATGGTGTATTCTCGAGAAACACAACCTACGTTAAAATGAAAAAAATAATTATCAGCGAGGAAAGGTTAGAAGATTTCATGATTATTGTTTTATTACTTGATGCGAGCCGACACATAAATTTACAGTATTTCGAAGCGCATTGTACTTTCAAGAATAAAAGACTTGTCCTAAACTTTCACCGCCGTGATGAAGAAAAATCTAGTAGGAAACATTCTGTAGATCACAGTGGCTAGGAACCGTAATGAACAAGAAAGACCGCGTTTAATCTTTATTTTAGAATCAAATTGCTAGAATCCAGATCTGTTATTCTTTTGCACAATTGTCAGATGTCAAGAATATCAACACGATCTACTCGGCGATAACTTGTTGGCACGTGTTTCACTTATAATTATTCTATAATCTTATAACTACAACTACTATAGTAGTGCTCTTATACAGCTATTCAATCATGGACTGGTTGCGTCTTATTCGTATTCACGTTAATTTATGCATTATATGTATTGTATTTATAATTTTCATTTTTAGCAATTATCTACTGCATTAGTTTTCATTAGATCAATGCCGACGTTATACGTGTGCCACAACGTTAATTAACTTTAATTAGGGTTTCTATTCAAAATCCTTCAAATTCTACATCATCGAATATATATGAAATTTTATTGCTTCCATTACGAAAATGTTGTGTCGTTCCAGTGTTTTTTTTTTCAACTTAGATGATTCTTAGTATTGCTACGGTACATGCAGGGAATCGGTAAAAGTGTATCGGATCTTCATTACTGATGAACTAAACTTAAAGAAAATCAATTCTGTCGCTTTTATTTTCTGTCCTTTCTACAGCAATTTAAAACAGTTCTTAAAAATCAAAATCAAGAAAAATTTTCCAAACAAACATAAATTTTGGACTATTGGTCATTAAATATAAATAACTCAATTTCCCTGCATGCAACCTCGTTTTATTCTTGCCTCAATTTGAATTTCGGCAGTAATACTTTGGAAATAAAATTTACAGTCATTACAAATAAGTTGACATACAACACAGAATGGAATCCAATTTCAAAAATGAAACACGATCATCAACCACAAAAACTAAGTTTCCCTTCGGTCGATTCATTAACAACAAAAAAAAATAAGTCCAAGAATGTTTCATGAAACAACTCGGATATAAATCAATAATTAGTAGAATAATGTAATTAGTGACGATAATATATCTGTTTGCATGCATTCCTTTTTCTGTTAAAAATGTGATGTGTCATGAAGTAGTAGCATACATTTCTAATCTTAAATTTCAAGAACATTTCCTCATCTAAATTTAATATTGCATTTCTTATCACTATATTCTGTTCTGCATTCGACGATTTCTACTAACATCATGTCCTCCTCCAGGTAGTATCATTAAAAATTATTCAAAATCGACATACCAGATCGCTTCACTGAATTCCACTTACTCCTTCTTTGCAAATAAACTGCTTCAATGGCACTGGAATCGGTAAGTTGTCGATTCGTTTGTTTATCGAACATAAGCATCGCATCTTCTAGTTGATATGGCATTAAACATCCGTCAACTTACACCCTTCCGCGTAATTACCGCTGAAAAAACGATGCCCGCAACAATATTACTAAGATGCATTTAAGGCTAACTTACTGCGGTGGGAATAGTTCTAACCCTCGCACTCCAACTCTACAATTGCAAAGGTTAGGCAAATTCCAGAGGCACTCTCACGAGAACCGTTCACTTGCTGTGACTTTACCGAAAATTTGGTATAGAGCACTTTACAGCCTCAAAGAATGAGCAACACGTTTGGGTCAATTTTTCCCGTTCGGCTTTGCCTTTCTAACTTCACGAGCCGCTAGCAGATTCGTTGCCCGCGTGCTAAACACTGCGAACAGGAATCAGTTTTCGTTTTTAATGCTTTTAAAAGAAATCGCTGACAGGAAAGCACGAATGTTAATCGTTTGGCGGTAGAAATGAACCGTTTTAGAACAAACGTCAACTCGGCTGCCATGTGGCTGTCATCTTCCTTTGACATCCCACGACAAAATTGACGTGGGGTGTGCAAGCGTCACGACCAACATGAGATGACAAGCAGCATAGCAGCAAGGTGTGTTGGTGGTGGTCACCCAGCGGCGTCGCCTGATTCATTACAGGGCACTCTCCACAATGCCTATCAGGCATGGGGAGACTGAAGGAAGCTGCTTGGCCCTATGATAGGGGTTTTTTTTTCCTCTTTTGTTTTTGTTTTTCACCGTCGTAGGTCTTTGGCATGGTAGACTCCCAGCTCCTTTCCGGACATGTCCGCAATGAGGTACCGCGTGGGGCTTAAAACTTGTAAGACTCGACACTTCACGAACTTCTTATCTAGCTTGGCAGTGTAGTGCCGACCTGCTTCACTTTGTCTAAAACTCCGTCGGTAGATCTCGTCGCCTGCCTTGAAGCCAGAAGGATGGGATCGCAGATTGTACCGCTCCTCCCCCACCCGTCTACTGTCTTCAATCCTCTCCCGGATTAGTTCTCGTAGAATTTGGAGTTTCTCGTGCGGCTCCAACACCACTATTGGGTATTCCAAACCTTTCGACTGCCGTAATAGCCGGTACGAGTTTCCGTGGTAGATCATATGCTGGCCGAACACGGCAAAGTACGGGGAGGTGCCTGTGGTGGAGTGATAAGACGAATGCAGGGTACAGGTGATGGCGGAAATTCTGCGGTCCCAATCCTTCTGATCCGGTTGGACGTAGGCTCGAATGGTGGCTATGAGGGTGCGGTTCAACCGCTCGGACGCATTGGCTTGCGGGGAATAAACGGCAGTCCGCTGATGCGTAATGCCATACTTTTCCATTAGTTCCCGAAATCTAGACGAGGTGAACTGAACTCCGTTGTCGGAGACCAGCTTCTCCAGTACTCCAAATATATGGAAAACGCGATTTTCCAGAAAACTGACTATGGGGCAGGTGTGCAGGTTTCAAAGTGGTTCCACAATCGGAAATTTGGACAAGTGGTCCAGGACCACGACAGCTCCCGTGTATCCCGAAGTCGAGCGAGGGTACGGACCGATGAGATCTATATACAGGCGCTGGAACACCCGCTCCGGTAGTTCGAATTTTCTCATCAGGGGACGAAGAACAGAATTGGGCGCTTAGGTACATTTGCACAGCTCACAGGCAGCTACGTACTTTTTCACTTGCTGCGCCATCTTAGGCCAAAAGAAGTAAGTCTTCAGTCACCGAGGCGTACGACCAGAACCGCCGTGTGCACTCAATAGTTGGTTATGAGCTCGCTTAATCAATTCGCATGTCAGTTCTTCGGGCACCCATATCTTCCACTGTTCCTCTTCTTGAATGGGGTCTCCGGAGGCGTGTCTCGTCCGTTTGCATATAAGTCCTTCCATCACCCGCAGTTCTGGCAGCTGCGGTAACTGGTTCTGAATCGTATTCATCAGCTGGATATAACAGGCTGACTTGAAGGCGGGATGGTCCAAGTCGATCCATAGGGGGCTGTCGTCCTCCTGGGCCAACTCTGCTCCTTCAGGGGCGAACATCGTTGATAATGTGTCCGGTACCACGTGCTGACTTCCCTTGCGGTGTCTTATCGTGAAGTCAAACGCCTGTAATTTCAAGGCCCATCTGGCAAAGCGGCCGTGGAGATCAGTTTGGCTCATCAGCCATTTCAGTGACGCATGATTAGTGACGATTTCAAAGGGATGTCCCTCTGCATATGCTCGAAAACGCTTCACTGCCAGCACAGCCGCCAGGCATTCCTGCTCCGAGACCGTGTAGTTCCGCTGGGCCTGGTTTAGCTTGTGGGACATGAAGGCTATAGGCCTCTCCTCGCCGTCTTGTGCAACCTGGACTAAGACTGCTCCCACCCCATGTTGACTCGCGTCACAATGGATTGAGAACGGTTTGTCAAAGTCCGGGCCGTGCAGTACAGGGGCTGTTGTCAGACTCTTCTTTAGCTCTTCAAAGGCTCGCAAGCTGGGCCCTTCCTAGATGAACTTACGTCCCCTACGCAGCACGTCGGTCAAAGGAGTGGTAATGGTGGCATAGTCATGCACAAAACGCTGGTACCATCCGCATAAGCCTAGGAATCAGCGTAACTGCTTGGTGGTCTTGGGTAATGGGAAAACGTCAATCGCTTGAGTCTTGTCCGGATCGGTCTTGATATTGCCATGCCCAATGATGTGACCCAAATACTTCACCTCCGTCATCACGAACTGACTCTTCTGTATGTTGATGGTTAACCCTGCCCTCCGGATGTGTAGAGCAACCTCCTGAAGCAGGTCGATGTGTTCGTTAAAGGTTTCGGTTGTAAGCAGCAGATCGTCCAAGTAAACGAAAAGTTGGTGCCGCAAATGAGGTGGTATCACCTTATCCATAAGGTGCGTCATTGTTTGAGGGGCATTACACAATCCGACTGGCATGTTCACGAATTTATACAGGGGTCAACCTGGGACTGTGAAGGCTGTTTTTTCCTTTGAGCCAGGGTCTAAAGGAATTTTCCAGAAGGCGTCCTTGAGGTCTAAGCTCGTGATGAAGTGGGCTTTAGGCAACTGACTCAAAATGCCTTCAATCAACGGTAGAGGGTATGCGTCCTTGACAGTGTTGGCGTTCAAGCGTCTGGCATCTAAGCATAGCCGGACCTTGTTCGGCTTGACAACTAAGGTGACCGGGGAAGCCCACGCGGCTTGTGATTCTTCGATCACGCCTAATGCTAGCATTCGATCCACTTCGGCATATAACGACTTTTCCTTCGCCGAAGATATGGCAAAATGTCTCTGTTTTATGGATTTAGCATCCCCCACATCGATTGTTTGTAACACCAGGGCCGTCCGCCCGAGACCTTCCTTCTCATGCGATGGAAAAGCCGATATAGCCGAGTCAAGTCGCAGTTGTTGATTCCCATCCAGTGTATGTCGTAATAAGTGAGTGGTTGGAGTTTGGTCAGGAACAGTGGTGACGGACTCCAGGGTCGTGCCGGAAAACAGTGTCGGGGCCAAGTTAAATTTTCGAACGAAGTCCACCCCTAGATAAAGATTCTGGGTTAATTGAGGTATGATGTAAAATTCCAGAGGTTTAGTTACTCCTTTAAAGGTGACATCCGTCGTAATTTTCCCCACTACAGAGTGACGAATTCCGTCCACCGTGCTTAACCAGGTGGTAAAATGGTGGATTTGGTCCGCGTGCATTGCAAGTACCTCCCCTGCAAAATCGGCTGATATGCAATTCACACTGGCTCCCGTATCGACTAAACCTGACAATCGCTTTTGCAGGAGGTGCATTGACGCATATGGTCGAACGTCATCCCTCAATAATTCGTCTAAGTGTATGTCCCTCAGTATCTTCCTCGACTGCCTCTCCCTTCTCCAGAAGCTCCGCATCCGACGCGTGGCTCGCTTTCTTCGCGGTGGGACAGTTGTAGCCAACTCCTCATGGAAGATGCGCTGTCGAGTAGCCAAATGATTCCGCAGTCTGACGTGGAAGGGCTTGGCATGCCAAGGAACCTTCGCCTCGCTATCATTTCTCTTCGCGTCCGCCTCGACAAAGGATGACGTCGGTTGTGGAACTTCGGGAGAACTGTATTTGGCGGTGCGAGTCAGCAGAATTGGGGTCCTGTCTGGGGCTTGGTCATAGCTAGTGATGGGGTCAGCATTGGTTCGTCCGGGTTTTAGGAGTGCCAACGGGTGGTCGCGGCACTCGCTGGCAAGTTTTTTCGCAATTTGCAATTTGCGCAATCAGGTGCGTTAGTGTCTGCCTTCCCGCATCGGTAACAGAAGAGCGTCGGTTCTACTGGACATGCATAGAACCAATGCCCCGTTTGTCGGCAGTTCCAACAGACCGTCGGGCTTGTAATCGCTTCAAGGGATGGTCGATCAATCATTGCTTGGTCCTCAAGCTCCGGTGGTGCTCCGCTCCTCGGTACTGGTACTGGTACTGGGTCAGCAAGTAGATGGTCCGCTGCCATCAACTCCGCGGTGTGATGATTTCGGGGATCATCTAGCTGTTCTTGTCTACGGGCATGGAGGCGGAATCCCTGTATGGTGTTGATGGGAAAATGCAGAAGGCTGTTCTGAAACTCCCAACGCATATTCTCTCTGATAATTTCTACCAGTTCGTCCTCGGGCATTGTTGTTCGTAAGCGAGTGCTCAATCGCACTATACTTGTGTAGTACTGGTCGAACGGTTCGTAAGCGCCTTGTTTCCGTTTCTCTATTTGTTCCCGTAGTTCTCTTTCAGTGAAGCCGTCATCAAATCGATTGCGGAAGGCTGCACTGAAAGAATCCCAATTGGGACGTGGCGTCGACTCCTTAAAACTCCAGTACCAGTCGGCAGCATCTCCGCTGAACAGAAGGTGTGCATCCCGGAGGAACGCCGAGAAATCACCTCCCAGGGTGCTGGATACTAATGCCTGAATCCTGAACAGGAACCGGTCCGCTGATATCATCGAGTTGAAGCCCGTGAAGCTAAGGCGCAAACTCTCCATGATGCAAGGCGTCGGGTCTCGGAAAGGTGTCAATGCGTTCACGGGGGGAATCGCATCTTCGATTGACCTGCTGTAAGGAACTGCCTCGGGGACTGGAGTAACCAACGGAGGTGCGGTGCTGTGTCGTGGTCGATACTCGGGAGCTCTTGGGTCCATTCCCGAGTTCCTTGGAGGTAGGGTCCATTGTTCAGCCGGTGGAGAGTGGGGCATAGCTACACTTGGATTGGGCTACCAGCCAAGTGGAGTTCTCAGGCAGGTGGGGGGTTGGCTCATCAGGAGGATCTGAAACCGTCCCTCCAAGTTACCGATCCTCTCAGACATATCTCGCATCAACGCCACGAGGGTGTCAATGGAGTGAGTGGAAGGCGCGGGGGTAACCTCGGCCGTGACAACTGCAGCAGGAACTTCACCGCCCACGGCTCCTTGCAAGTCCATCAGTGATTGGGGCGGTTCGGCATCTGGGGCCCCTTTCGCCACTGCTCCGCGACTCGGGACGTGCGTTCCGAGGGGGCGTCTATGGCGGTCCACTCTATGGGTCGCCGGCATAGTGGGCAAAGCTCGGACGTCAGTAGGAGCTGTTGGACGCAGGCACGATGGAACAGGTGTCCGCACTCCAATCGCACGCTGTGTACACCCTCCACTACGTCCTCGAAACAGATCCCGCAGTTAGCGGGTTGGACCGTTTTGGATCGAGTCCAACGTTTGTCAGGACTCCGCGTTGTCGCCATGTTTGTGCTCACTATGTGTGGTTGGTGCTATGTATTACCAAAATAGAGAAAGAAAAAAAATGCAAATTATGCCTACTCTAATATATGTAGCCCAATTCTTTTCCGAAATCTTACGCTGCATTCGAGAAATTTACCTCTCCGGCTGGTGCTGCCAACGGGGATCTTGCATTTAATTTGGGTGATCCATCGAAGAATGGAAAGGGACACTTGTCATTAAATAAAAGTATATTTTCACGATTTTAATTTATTTAGTATTATTAACATTATAATGAATCAAAGCAATACTATAGTCTAATACCATTATGTTGAGCCTGCAGCTTTTTATAAGTTAACTTAACATTGAATAAAATACTGTGTTTAATTTTACCTAGATGAAATGATGACTTCATAAAGCATTGAATGGTATGAACCTGGAAAGATAGTCACATAAATATAAAGGTATTTCGGTGGTGAATTATATTTGGGGTCTGCAATTATCAGCACTTACGTGTGGCAAAAATAGCAAGAAAATAGCTTTTTTTAAAAATTCGCTGAAAAATACCCGTTACTTTAAAATGACGATAGAGAGTTGATCAATCGAACTATAGAAAAGAACACTTGTCATTAAATAAAAGTATATTTTCACGATTTTAATTTTGGTGTATACAGTTTAATATATGGGAGGATATGAACATATCGTGTAAAAATGTAAATCTGAAGAGTAGTATCTTTTGTTTTTGAACAAATTTAATACTTTTGTGTCTTTGAACAACTTCTTCCTCAAGTTTTATGTTTGGTAAATAGAATGAACGTTTTATAATTATTTTTCACCATCGCTCTGTTCGAGGTTTTTCGAAGAAAATCTAAACTGACCTTTCATTATTTAGAGACGTGAAGCCTTGAGGCGCATGTACGAACTTTGGCTCTTAAGATCTAGCCGTTCGGGTGCTCGCACCCCGAGGTGAATGCTTGTAAGCCAGTTGGTTTGAGGAGGAATTTAGGCTGTGGGGGGTTGATGTTGGTTGACTATGCTCAAATACAGTTTTTCAGCTGCCAATTCAAACTGGCCGGTTAAACGTGTTCAGAAGTTTTTTCAACAGGTAATTTAGAAATTTTACTATACGTTACCATTCCTTTTCAGGACGTCCAACAAATCAATCAGAACAACATCAACCTTATAAGTTCTCGATCTCTCGACGTGGTGCCAGACATAAGCTACGCTAGCCCTGATCAAAACATTCTACGCTACTTAAAATTGTCAAAACACAAACTACCACACCGAGTAACAGAGCCAAAAGCACTGAATCACTTAGTCCTGGATTACATGGAACTCCGCCCACTCGACAACATTCTTACCTTTCGATCTGTTTTCATTAATTGGGCGTTTGTTAAATCTGCATCAAACTGAAAAAATATATATTAATAGCTTTTACAATCCTAACTAATATTATGAACGTGAATGTGAGTTTGTTTGTTTATTACGCTTTCACACCTTAATTACTTAATTAATCATCATGAAATTTCATACACACATTTTCAGGGGTACAAAAAATGGCATAGGGTATAGGTATCCTGAAAAATGCTATTCCAAAGGGATACAAAAGATAGCTTTATGTCTTAACTTATATTGTGAATGTGAGTTTTTTGTTAGGTTTTCATACGTTCACTGTTTAAATATCATTGTGAGGATTACAGAAAAGGAAATAGAGTGTATTTTATCCCGAAAAGCTACTATTTCTAAAAGAGAGAAACATTATTTGATACTAGTTTTTACCCGTGGCTTCACTCGGCGGGCCTTAATAAACTCCTATGTGAGTTATATTTACGTTTGTGAGGCATTTAATGAAAGAAAAGAGAAATCTATAAAATAGAAAGCATCAAGAAGTGAAATGAGCTATCCTTAAAGGTTATAGTAGGCTAAATATTGCTTAAAGATAGAAAAGTAGTGCAAGTAAATATAAAAATTGGAAAACAGAATTAAAAGTCGATGTCCAACCACAAAAATAATCCTAAATTTTGTTCTCAATCAACCGTTTTATAGATTTTTTGTTTATTGTTCACCCATGTATTAAGTTTACCATTTATGAAAGAGAGGTTGAAGACAGCCAGTATTACAGTTTTGCAGTGTTCTCTTTTTGATTAGCTTATTGGAGCGCATGATGACATTTAGTTATTATTATTTATAACGAAATAAATTTTTTGGTGGGAAACTTTTTTATAATTGATGTTTCAGATAAAAGTATTAAATTTTAAAATTGGAAATAACAGTTTGGCTACTATCACTATATATTTCAGCTTAACAACGACTTATTCACGTAGAACGGCATAAATGAGCAATAAAGATATACCCATTCAGATTTACGAAACTCTTTTATTAACTGTCCTTGAGTTGTACTTTAAACTGTCCAGTTATCTTTGAGCTGTACTTAATCAAAAATAAACCGAATATGTGGGTGACCAACCACAAAAATAATCCTAAATTTTGTTCTCAATCAACCGTTTTATAGATTTTTGTTTATTGTTCACCCATGTATTAAGTTTATCATTTATGAAAGAGAGGTTGAAAACAGCCAGTATTACAGTTTTGCTGTGTTTTCTTTTTGATAAGCTTATTGGAGCGCATGATGATATTTAGTTATTATTATTTATAACGAAATAAATTTTTTGGTGGGAAACTTTTTTATAATTGATGTTTCAGATGAAAGTATTAAATTTTAAAATTGGAAATAATAGTTTGGCTACTATTACTATATATTTCAGCTTAACAACGACTTATTCACGTAGAATGGCATAAATGAGCAATAACGATATACTCATTCAGATTTACGAAACTCTTTTATTAACTGTCTTCGAGTTGTACTTTAAACTATCCAGTTGTCTTTGAGCTGTATTTAATCAAAAATAAACCAAATATGTGGGTGCTCGACAAGCGAAAAATGTGTCTTATGATTAATTGAAAAAAAATAATATTACTCTTACGTTTATTTACTTCATTTGAATTCTATTTATCTCCATTTTTTATTTATTGCGACTCGTTTTACCTCTTAACTATGGTTAGTCTATTAGAACTTTTAAGGGTTATGTATCTTTACTTCTCTTTTACAGTTTTTCCTATTTTCTCTCTTAAAATGCCTCAGAAACGTAAATCCAACATATCTAAGAGTACTTCACGGATCCGATGAGTGGAACTGCGGGTAAAAGCTGGTATGTAAAATTTGGCAAAAAATGTTATATTTTGGCAAAAATGATCAAGAGTTATGTATGGAATCAGGATAGGAAACATCGTTCATTGAATCGGAATAGGATCCACTTTTAAAGCCTCTTATGAAGAAAATTTTTACGCTCTCGTGTAATACAATATACTTATAATAATGTGAATATTTTTTGAAAAATTCAAATATGTGAAGAATCTGAAGTATATATAAGGTTTTGGGATAAATTTTGACTTAATTTTCTGGGAAATTGCAATGATTACAACAGAAAGATCAGACAAAAGTTCATAAACATTTCATATGATGGGCTGAAAAACAGTTGAATGGTTCTTAATTGGAGTTTTCTGCAAAGCTCAAGCAACAATTCCCGGTTTACGGTGGTTTTTATTGTAGTTCTAAGCTAAAGGCAAAAAAATTATTGTTAATTTGATAACAATCTTGCAGTAGCTTAATACTTTTTAAAATCACGTCAAGTGTAACAGAATCACCTCGATAATTAAGCAATAAATACATATTCAGCATGAACCTAGGTTATGATCTAGTAGAGCATTGATTTAGTCTCTAGTGCAAAACTTACTAAAGGGGATGAAATAAAATCAATCTAATTGAAGCCAAATCATTTTTACTGTTTTGAGAAGAGGGTAGCGTCAATTATTAATGTATAAGAACTGAACTGGAGAAAAACGGATTTGGTTCCAATTCCATAAATTTTATTTCATCGTTTTTAATATATTTTGAATTGATTTTAACAGCCTCCTTCGTCATTGGTCTACGATTCAGTCCAACTTCATCTCGAAACACCTTATAAATATATTATTGAATTGATCAAAAATATTCATCACCCATTTTCTGTTGCACTTACACCGACTATAACTAAAACCTATTCATTTTTCAGCGGGATTCGCATAAACGTTGCTCATAATTGTTGTAGATACCTTCCAATCTGATTGTGGTTATTCCTTCTTGAATTTGTACGTAAGAAAATTGATATTCTAATCCACAAAAATTACGAGTTATTTGAGCTACCTACGAATTTGACTGTATGCTTCACACCTAGTGTAATCAAACGAGCACAATCGTTTTTCTGATCGGAATCACTGCGTACTTCTCGCGATTAAATTATCTCGATTTTTCCTTCCTAGCACAAAATATTCACTTTTTATCACTTTTGGCTAAACATATTTTAAAACAATTGCAGTTGATACGATAAAAGAATACTAAATTAGCAGCGAAATCGATGTTTATATTGGTTTCGTTCACAAAACTTGGATATTGAGTCAAACAAAATTTTTCTTGATCACCGATTGTAAATTCTATTCACCAAATTTAGAGAATCTAGAGGGGACATGACGAAGAGTGGGCTAATCTTCAAAATATCATATTTAAAGGAAAATTATACTGAAGTTAGGCAAATAACATTTTAAATTGTTACATTTTACGAAAGGATTATACTACGGTATACTGCAATTGATTGTTTTATTCCAAAAATTTAAAACGTCTCCAAATATATTTGTGTAGGTGAGTTTGTCTATGCCTACCATACCGCAGCCAGAGCATATCTACGAAATAGCAGCTGCAATTAGAAGAAATTTTCTTTCGTACGGTACTTACAGAGTAGAGTAAATCAGACTAAAAGTGCATACACACGGTCAACAAAAACTTGCATTTGCAAGCAATTGACCCAACATATGGTAAACTTAAATCCGTCTTTAGACCGTTTATTTACCTCTCTTTTCATTTTGACAGCTCCTCGATTGCAGATGCTAGTTAGCATATATGCTCTGCCGCAGCCAAAACTGACGATAGATACAAGCCATATGGTAGCAACTTGCATATATACTATGGACAAGCTTCCAGTATCTGTCACCCAACTGCGGCATTAGCAAATGCTTATATTTCGTCATATATACTATTTTCCGAATAAAAAACGTGCCGAACGCATTCCGCGCATGCTATAAATTCACCTTGTATAGCCCATTGTGCTCCTAAACTTTCCAAGACGAGCAAATGAAGCACACGTTTTGCACCTTCGACTGATAGCTCAGCGTTGAGATGTAAGCAAACTCCTATAAATTCACTTTGGAAGGCGATAAAAACTAAACGGGTATAAGAACTGAAATAATTTTTACTTCACTAGGAGCGCTATTGTGCTCTCCGCGGATCATCTGGATTTCACTGTAGAAATCCGTCTCTAAACCGTACAAAACCTCGAATTTTTGTTGGCACCTCCACAATTCTTCATATAACGCTATGTAAGTTAGCCAGCAAAGTCGGCCTACTAATGGTCATGTGTTTGGTAGTAAGCGCTGCTGCCATATAGCTTGTATCTATCGTAAGTTTTAGCCGCAGCCCATTCTGGTGTCAAATTCACCTAGCTTGGCCTATATCATCTAAGAGAACACTAAGTTTTCTTGTGATAATTTCTCTTTATCGATAAGGATAAATCTTCATATTATCCTGTGATTTTTTGCATTCGCTGTTACATTAGGATGTAAGAAACCGTAAGCCATAGATTAATAAAATACCTAGATTAGCAGAGTTGACAGTTGCGTGAGCACTATCACACGAAAATTGATTTTTTCAAAGTGAATTTATGAATGGAAGAAGTGTTCAAAAGCAATAAAAGTTAACTTAAAACAAGAAAAAATCATATATTTTCATTCATACAGTGTCCCAATAATGTCTTCGTACAGTACCTATTTGAAACTTAAATGATAAAAAACAAGATGTAGTATGAAATTTGAAAACGAGTGAATGCAGATTTATTCATTAAGGATTTTTATTTAATTTAAAAACAAAACCGAATCCATTTCAATTATTTATTACTGAATTATTAACTAAAAATTATACAAAGTCCAAAATTTACTTCCAATAAAGTCTTCGTACACTTACAAAACAACTCATGGAAAATCTTAAAAACTATAGATAAGCATATGTATGTAAATTTTTTTAGTATTTTGTTGGATAGCCTTTATTTTTAATCACAGCTTTAAGACGTTGTGGCATAGATTCAACAAGTTTTTTGTTATAGCTTGGGTCTATTTTCACCCATTCCTCCTGAAGAGCCTGTTTCAACTTAGCTTTCGATGTAATATGATGAGTCCTGATCCTTTTTTCCAGCATGTTCCACACGTGCTCAAGGGGATTGAGGTCAGGACTTTGCGGTGGTGTCTTGAGCAAATGTGGAGTTTTGCACGCCAAGAAAAGCCTAGTATTATGAGCCATGTGCTTAGGATCATTGTCTTGTTGAAAGTAATAATCCTCTGATACACCCAACTTTTCAGCACTTGGCACCAAATTTTTTTTGAGAATTTCAATATATCCATGATACCTTCAATTATTAGCCCCATACCATTACGCCGCTGCCACCGTGCTTTACAGTTTTGATGGTGTTCCGTGGGTTGTAAGCTTCTCCTGGCTTTCTCCAGACTCTAAGTCTACCATCAGACCCAAACATGTTATATTTGGACTCATTAGAAAATATAACATTCCGCCAGAACTCGAGAGATGCATTGTGGTATGGCCGAGCGAAGTTCAAACGTTTTCTGCGATTTACTTCATTTACAAGTGACTTCCTGCGCGGTGTACGAGACTTGAATCCAGCATCAATCACAGCTTTTCGTACTGTTTCTGGATGAACTTCCTTTTGATTGAATTGAAGAAGCTGTGCATTAATTTTTGGTGCACTTAAGAACGGATCCTTGGCAATCATACGCTTGATTTGCAGCCGATCTGCATCAGTGAGAATTGCAGGACGTCCTGATTTTGGCTTATTATCTACGCGGCCTTCATATTTCAATCGCCCGATTACAGACTGGATAGTCGAACGGCTCCGGGACAGTAGTTTGGCTATTTCCGTGTATGATTTTTGCTCTTTTATGTGTAAACTCAATATGAGCTTACGCTCTTCCAGCGACAAGTATTTACCAGGCATAATAACGACTTAGACTGAGCAAAATCAGCAAAACTTATACAAATCCCTTTGTTTACGTTACTAGAAACCGTTATGAGTGGAAAATGTGTGATTGTGATCGAAAACTATCAGCAAAGAGACCGAAGGGCTAGCGAAAGCGAAAGTGTACGAAGACATTATTGGAGGGAAACTTGGGACTTTGTTTAATTTCAAGTTAATAATTTAGTAATAAATAATTTAAATGGATTAGGTTTTGTTTCTAAATTATAGGAAAATGTTTAATGAATGCATCTGCATTAAACCTTTTTCAAATTTCTTGCAACAATTTATTGGTTTTTATCACTTAAGTTTCAAATAGGTACTGTACGAAGACATTATTGGGACACTGTATATAGTTTTAGGTATTTATTGGACTTGAATTCCAAGAATTCCAGCTTTAAATTTCATTACATTGGAGGTTAAAAACGAGCTACTAGGAAACATAGTATACTCATCTAGTACCCACACCTTTCATTTACCCTGTGTTGTAGACTTTTTGAATTTTCCCAGGGGCATTACAGCTGATCCGGGACATTACAGCTGATCCCATGTTTGGCGCACTCAAGAAACAAAGCAAAATGCAAATAAAATTTCCGACGCACCTGTTCTTTTACACATTTCAGAACATAGGAGTGCTGCCAGATCCTTATAAAAAACTAAAAGATTGCATGGAACGAATTTGTTTTTCTGTAAAGTTATTGATTTTTGGAGATATGGTAATCCTGAAATCTCTCATCGAAGCATATGTTTATATTCGCGCCAATCCTCGCGTCAGCATTTACCTACCTACCTGCTACCGAAGATTTATGGCTCGCTGTTCGGCTTGTGTTCGGATTTTTCCGGAGGGTTGATGGAGTGTGGTTACTAGTTGAGTATACTATGCTAGGAAACAAAAACTTCTAATGGAGGGCTTTCCATATTTTGTAGGGAAATAAATTTGCTCAGAACAGGGAGATGAAAATTGCCAATTTGTAAAGTCAAACTTGGAATCGGTAGCTAACGGTTATAGCACTCTTTTATCGAATGGTTACCGCGGCACCGATTGCGTTCAAATTTTGTATTCCGGAGCACTTTTTAATTCTAAATCCGATAAGGTGAAGAAAAATCCGATCCAAAACCTTTTTCAATATAATTTTATTAATTTTAGTATCGAACTGACAGATGAGCACTACATTTATTCGTCAACTGACAACCAACACATTTATTCAATTGTGGTCAGATGTTTTCATATAACACAATTGAAGAATATGGGATGGGAATTGTATTTCAATAACATTTTGGTGGAATTTAAGGCATCAAATTATATTTGAAATGGCAGATCTCCGATGCTGCTGTAATATAATGTGAAAGGACGGGTTCTAGAAAAGCAGCCTTCTTTTCTCTAGAAGGGCACCCTTCTATTCTCTAGAGAAGCACCCTACTATTCTCTAGAGGAGCATCCTTCTATTCTTTAGGTGTGTATTCTATAGAAGGGCATCCTTCTATTCTCTAGGGAAGCATCCTTGTACTCTTCCTTCTACTCTATAGAAGAGTGCCCTTCTATACTTTATGATATCCTTCTATTCATTTGAAGAGTACACTTCTATCGAATAGAAAAGTGCTCCTCTTGAGAAAAATAAAGAATAGAAGGGTGCCCTTCTATTCTTTAAAAGGGTACCCTTCTATTCTTTGGATGGGCACCCTACTATTCTTTGAAAGAGCACCCTTCTATTCTTGACAAGGGCACCTCTTTAGTTTTTAGAAGTTATTTTCTTCAATTGTGTTATATGAGAACATCTGGTCACAATTGAATAAATGTGTTGGTTGTCAATTGACGAATAAATGTAGTGCTCATCTGTCAGTTCGATACTAAAATTAATAAAATTATATTGAAAAAGGTTTTGGATCGGATTTTTCCTCACCTTATCGGTTTTAGAATTAAAAAGTGCTCCAGAATACAAAATTTCAACGCAATCGGTGCAGCGGTAACCATTCGATTAAAGAGTGCTATAACCTAGCTAACTTTGAGAATGGAACACTGGAGTGGAACATCAACTAAAATTTTGTCATCATATCCTGATGGGCCACGAACGGAACTGACGTTAGTGAAGCCATATGGTAGCAATTTGCATATGCATTAGTCGGCCTACTATAGGCAAGCTTCTGGTAGCTGTCACCCAACCGCGGCGTTAGGTAATGCCTATATTTAGTAATATATACTATTTTCCGAATAAAAAACGTGCGGAACGTATTCCGTGCATGCTAAAAAAATTGTACTCTTAAACTTTTCAAGACGAGCAAACGAAGCACATGTTTTGCACTTTGGACTGATAGCTCAGCGTTGAGATGTAAGCAAACTCCTATAAAT
Organism: Odontomyia ornata; assembly: GCA_963969285.1. NCBI lineage: Eukaryota > Metazoa > Arthropoda > Insecta > Diptera > Stratiomyidae > Odontomyia > Odontomyia ornata. Next base: position 185,015,884 of record OZ017739.1, read on the forward strand.
TCACTTTGAAAGACGATAAAAACTAAATGGGTATAAGAACTGAAATAATTTTCACTTCACTAGGAGCGCTATTGTGTTCTCTGCGTGCCATCAGGATTTCACTGTAGAAATCCGCCTCAAAGCCGTACAAAACTTCGAATTCTCGTCTCGATAATTCTTCATATACCGCGATGTAAGTTAGCCAGCAAAGTCGGCATACTAATGGTCATGTGTGTGATTTAGAAATATTTTAAAATTGAAAAGTTAACTGCCATTGCATAATTGATCGATAATGTTCGTATTTCAGACTTGAATAGTTTGCAAAACTTTATTTAGATAAATAGAAACTCATAGCGACATTTAATAAGCAAGAACTAAATCTGTTCCTTAGGTAATTACAAATTCAACTACTACTAAAATTATAGTCGTCCATTCTTTTATACTTTTTCACCTCCATTTTTCTTTCATACCCAGGCTTTAGATCGTCTTCGGTGGAATTAAGGTGAAATGTATAATCGTTGAGCTTAATCTTCGCTATGTGTGAGAAAACTACATGCATTTAAGATGTACTAATTTGTTGAGATATCGCCTAACAGAAATTTATTCTGATTTGAATTTCGCAATAAAATAGTATTTTGTGTTAATGTATTTTACTGCTATAAGCTTAACTAACTAGGTAAAGTGTCGTTTGTTGTTCATGTGCTCACCATATGCAACAAAGAGTTGCTTTCCGATGCATGCCACATGAACATTTTTAAGTATACTATTTACAGTGAATAAAAGTTTTTCGTGGCTGGCAGTAAATTGCCTTACAGTTAGTATATTGATATACCTGAGATTTGATCGAACGGATGAAATATAGCTTAATGCTCTCTTGATTTAATTTATACGAGGGAACAAATATGAGCATATATTGGTTATAAATATGTCTTCTATTATCGTTGAATTTCTCAAACCAGTGATTAGTTCTAAAAAGCCAACGTTTCTGCTTGAACAAATTATCCTGCGCCCCAATAATATTTTTATCTCGTTGATATAGGCTATGAAATTGATCGAAAGTTTTAATACAAAATTCGAATTATTCGTACAAAGCATCTTTAAGAAGAATTCATACATTCTTCTGCTTCTTAATTTAAAGGATAATTGTTTCGAAATTACTTTTATTCATTTAAAAATTCAATAATATAATAAATGGAATTCATTTTTGCTTTCCACTTTCAAGGATGAAATAGCTTCCACATCCAGAGAGATGCTTGAAATCGATACTGTCACTAAGCTCGTTGCATTTGCCTGCAAAAATAGAAATATGTCTGAGATCCAGATGAGATATATAAAAGTAAACAGTTTGCCGATTGTTGTCCATTAATTATTTTTTCAAACCCATATATTTGCAATGAATCATGCGACGCCGCTGGCGACCACTACTAACACACCTTGCTGCTAGGTGGCTTGTCATTTCACATTGTTTGCGACGGGCGCACATCCCAGGTCAATTTTGTCGTGGGATGTCAAGAGGAATTGACAGCCACATGGCAGTGAAGTGTGCACGTAGTGGCCGTCACCCAAGAAGAGTCGAGCGGACACAGCCACACGGCGGGTGTGTGTCAACAAAAATTAAAAAGTGAAGTTTTCTATTTTGTGTTGTGAGTACAATACAAAAATAGTGGTAGAATGGAAATTAATGCAAATATAAGTAGATTGCATTCCATTATTTATTTTTCACTCCATTTACATATTCGTGTACGATATTTGTGAGGTTATTCTACAATTGACATTGTTCTCAAGTGCCGATGTTTCGATCAGGAATTCTGCAAATGCGATGGTCGTATCACATATAATCCGATCAACTCAAATTACAAGGACAGCTTCATTGCCCGCAAAACCATCCTGGGATATGGATCTGGTCAAATCTTTGAACGATCCGGATTTGTTGCTTATTTCATCTGATTGTGCTGCTGTGATTCGAGATAAATATCCGAAGGCTAAACATCATTTTCTCGTTCTTCCCAATGTAGATATAACAAGATTTATCATAAGGAAAGAAAATCGGCGGAATTTCAATCGCCTTGCCAATATGTGGAAGAAATATTAAATCATATTTAAATATTTAGTACATAAGATTTTTAAATGAAGTCGGGATCATTAATAATCAATCTATATTGGTTCAAGTGGACTTCAAATTTAAGTGATTTTGATTAGATGTATGTCGCCAAACGCAGAAGCTAACAATAGCCAACTAATAAACTGCAAACGATCGGATCAAAGTAGAAAGATTCTAAAACTAAGAACACTTGAACCTTTTTCGTAACAATATCAAAATATGTAACATGTTACTTAACAGGGTCAAGGTCACGCAAAAAAAACGAAGTTTTAATTAAGTACTCTGATAAGTAACTGCACATCGATATTTGAAAAACTGTATGTTGTTTTTAACCATTCGCTGCGAACTCTCATGCATTTAGAAGATGAGCTTGATGTAACAGTCGCAAAATGGAAACACCACCTGCCAACCAAATTAAAGTTCGCTAGTGATAATGAAAGTCATAAACAAAAAACATTTGTTTTCAAATGGTTGCTTTTTATTGTATAAATTGCCTCTGATAACAAGTTTCCTTTCTTTGTCACTGAAATTTCGAATGGCACTTCAAAACGATTCTCTGAAGTAATTTATCGACTAGTCAATAAATTTGCTGCCGTTCAATCTAAAAATTACCAAAATAGAAAATATTCCTGAACCATTTGGAAGTATTCTATTCCGTCCTTGTGAAACAGCCTAAAGTAGTAGATTCGATATTTTTTTATGAACTTTAAAAGAAACGTAAGCGACAATTGATCAGCGAAGTTACACAAAATACAATATTCCATTGAAAATAAAAGCACAAATAATTTCCTTATTTAAAAACAAAGAAAAAACAGAAAATCCGGCTGATTGCATTCAAAATACACGTCGACTCGTAATTGAAGTAAAGTATAATTGAAAAGAAATATTATTTTTTTTTTGTATAGTACAGAGTTGTGCCTTATTTGTTTGAATAGAAGAAAGCATAAAGGAAAAATAACTTAAATGTAGTTATAATTTTTGTTCTGAACACTATAATAAGTAATCGACTATAAGAAAGAAGAGATAAAATGGTTAACCTTAAGTTTTGTCAGAAATATTGAAGAGAACGTACTGCTAATCATCTTACAATATTATGATGCTTGTCTTATCAACGAAGTGAATTAATCGCCCAATCATACATATTTTGAGTTTTTATTTATTGGGAAAATATTCAATTTATATGTCATAAATTTAAATTAATTCGATTTACTTAAGCTTGCAATTGAAAGATTTAAGTAAAAAAAAAACGGCGAAATTGAGACAAAGAAATGTGAGGCAAAAAGGCAGCCTATACTTCCTTCGAAATGTCTGAATTGTGCAAATGTTAGTTTTTGAAACTTAATCAGTTTTAACTCTTCTTTAGTGATAAATCGCTCTTATTTCTTGAACACGATACATGTGAACGTTTTAGAAATTCCAAAACATTTCTAGCCCTCGAATCCTTTCCCCATGAGAAATAAGCTCGATATGACTAAATTTACAACAAACAAGCAACCAGCAAATTTGTTTAATGCTTAGAATATACGAAAATCCTTAAAGTGATATTTTTTTTTTACGTAAAATTTAGATCCAAAACGTAGATGAAAGATAGTTTGTGTTTTCTCAAATTAAAGCTTAAAATAAGAAAAAGTAGACTACTAAAGTCAAGTCAGATAAGGAGAAGTATCTAAGATAAATATTTGCACGATTTTGTTGTTACAGATTTGTAGATTGTAGAATTTTCTCGTTTTTGAATGGAAGATACAAATTTTATTGAAGTTAATAATATATGAATTGCTAACTAAAAACACGATTTTCCTTTCCAGTGGTCCTTTCTTTCAGCGGGAAATAGAGTGCATGGTAAGTATGCCGTCACGAGGGTAGGGTTTGAGAAAATCCGCTGAGGTCGGTTTCGCGTTGCGCGCGGTACGCGGTACCTTCGTTGGTTTTGACTTTTTACTAGCGTAGCTTTCGTCGGGTTGAAATAGCGTAGTATATTTTTCGGTATCGCGTCGGAAATTCGGGAACGCGAAGTAAAGATTAGATTTTTGTTCTTGACTGATTGATGAAGAAATACGGAGTAACGTAGAATAGGTTTCCTCTCCATATGGTTTTGTTTTGGTGACGCCTTTGAAAACGGGCATGTATTGGTGGCTGAAGATTGTAAATGAGCGTAACCTATTCGGAGACCCGGACCGAAATCCTCTCTGATCTAGCTGGCCAACAAGCAGCCACCGCGTGAATGGATTACGGTGCACGGATTGGTTGACCGGTGGGTACCATCCGTTGGCACTACTCAGACTTAACGTCTAGAACCAATGAGAGGTCGGTTCCGCGTTCGCACGTAGACGTAAAGTCATTACAAATGGCGCCCAACGTGGGCCCAAAACATCCTAAGGGGATAAAAGATTCGCGTCTTTCGACGAGTTGGTCCTTTACAGAGGATGTAAGGTACTTTGGTACTCAAGCCTCACAAACAGGAACAGTGGAGTTGTGTGATATACACTAGCAGTCGCTTCACGTGAGTTGTAGCTTCGGCTCTCCTTTGTTTGATTTTTTTTCGCGACAGAATCCTTCCGATGTGTTGTCCCAGGTTAACCCCCGTCAGGACCTTCTATTTTCTTGATGGAACTGTCAGCCAGATGGGGTTTCTCCTGTTGGCCTGGACTCTCAAGAAAATAGAAGGCTACCTTGCCTTTATGTCGCGGAAGGATTCTACTTATTTCGTATGCGTGATAGACGACTGGTATCGGTTCAACGTTCAGTGGCGTATGCTAGAGTTGCGGAGCCCGGAATGCTCCCACGTGTCGGGAATTTTGACCGTGTAGAAAACCTCTACCACTTGTCTCTTTGAGTCATTTAACGTAGTTTAGAGGCGGTTTTTGTAATGTATGTGGGTATGGGGTTTATTTTTGTAAATCGACCGAAAGCACCCTGTCTTCGGCAGATTACCACGCACTCTCATTTCCCTTTGGCGGATTCGACTGCTGGAAAGGAAAGTGGGTATTAGATATTTTTTTTTTCCATTTACATAAGTAGCTCGCCACTATCAGCCACTAATTTATTTATAAGGTTTTATTCATAGTTGAGTGTTACTTTTTTTTTCTTTCAGTACGACTTAGTGCCACCACCCAGATTAAAACAGACATGGCAACGAAGCGAACCCTAGATAAGCGTTGGACCAGAACCAAAACGGTCCAACCAGCTAACTGCGGGATCTGCTTTGAAGACGTAGTGTAGGGCGTACACAGCGTGCGATTGGAGTGCGGACACCTTTTCCATCGCGCCTGTGTCCAGCAGCTCCGCCCGTCCCAACGCGCTGAGCAGTGGCGAAAGGGGTCCCAGATGCCAAACCGCCCCAATCACTGATGGACTTACAAGGAGCCATAGGCGGTGAAGTTCCTGCTGCAGTTGTCGCGGCCGAAGTTACACCTGCGCCTTCCACCCACTCCATTGACACCCTCGTGGCGTTAATGCGAGACATGTCTGAGAGGATTCGCAATTTGGAGGGAAGGCTCCAGAATCTCCCGATGAGCCAACCACCCAGCCACGTGAAAATTCCGCTTGGCTGGGAGCCCAATCCCAGTGTGGCTATGCCCCACTCTCGACCATCTAATCAATGGACCCTACCTCCAAGGAACTCGGGAATGGACCCCAGAGCTCCCGAGTATCGACCACGACACAGCACCGCACCTCCGTTGGTACCTCCAGTCCCCGAGGCAATCCCTTACAACCCGACGCCTCGTATCATGGAGAGTTGGCGCCTGAACTTCACGGGTTTCAACGCTATGATATCTGCGGACCGGTTCCTTTTCAGTATTTGGGCGTTAGTATCCAGCACCCTGGTAGGTGATTTCTCGGCCTTCCTCCGGCATGCACACCTTCTGTTCAGCGGAGATGCTGCCGACTGGTACTGGAGTTTTAAGGAGTCCACGCCACGTCCCAATAGGGATTCTTTCAGTGCAGCCTTCCGCAATCGATTTGATGACGGCTTCACTGAAAGAGAACTAAGGGAACAAATAGAGAAACGGAAACAAGGCGCTCACGAACCGTTCGACCAGTACTACACAAGCATAGTGAGATTGAGCACTCGCTTACAAACAACCAGCCCCGAGGACTAACTGGTAGAAATTATCAGAGAGAATATGCGTTGGGAGCTTCAGAACAGCCTTCTGCATTTTCCCATCAACACCATACAGGGATTACGCCTCCATGCCCGTAGGCAAGAACAGCTGGATGAGTGGCGAGGTACCTTCCGTCCACAACCTCGTATAACGGGACCGAATCCCCGAAATCATCACACCGCGGAGTTGATGGCTGCGGACCATCTACTTGCTGACTCAGTACCAGCACCGAGGAGCGGAGCACCACCGGAGCTTGAGGACCCAGCAATGATTGATCGACCATCCCTTGAAGCAATTACAAGCCCGACGGTCTATTGGAACTGCCAACAAACGGGGCATCGGTTCTATGCATGTCCAGTGGAACCGACGCTCTTCTGTTACCGATGCGGGAAGGCAGACACTTACGCCCCTGATTGCGCAAATTGCAAATTGCGAAAAAACCTAAAATCCGGACGAACCAATGCTGACCCCATCACTAGCCATGACCAAGCCCCAGACAGGACCACAGTTCTGTTGACTCGCACCGCCAAACACAGTTCTCCCGAAGTTCCACAACCGACGCCATCCTTTGTCGAGGCGGACGCGCAGGGAAATGATAGCGAGGCGAAGGTTCCTTGGCATGTTAAACCCTTCCACGTCAGACTGCGGAATCATTTGGCTACTCGACAGCGCATCTTCCATGAGGAGTTGGCTACAACTGTCCCACCGCGAAGAAAGTGAGCCACGCGTCGGATGCGGAGCTTCTGGAGAAAAGTCAGGCAGTCGAGGAAGGTGCTGAAGGACATACACTTAGACGAATCATTGAGGGATGACGTTCGACCATATGCGTCCGTGCACCTCCTGCAAAAACGATTGTCAGGTTAAGTCAATACTGGAGCCAGTGTGAATTACATATCAGCCGATTTTGCAGGGGAGGTACTTGCAATGCACGCGGACCAAATCCACCATTTTACCACCTGGTTAAGCACGGCGGACGGAATTCATCACTCTGTAGTGGGGAAAATTACGACGGATATCACCTTTATGGGAGTAACTAAACCTGTGGAATTTTACATCATACCTCAATTAACCCAGAATCTTTATCTAGGGGTGGACTTCGTTCGAAAATTTAACTTGGCCCCGACACTGTTTTCCGGCACGACCCTGGAGTCCGTCACCACTGTTCCTGACCAAACTCAAACCACTCACTTATTACGACATACACCGGATGTGAATCAACAACTGCGACTTGACTCGGCTATATCGGCTTTTCCATCGCATAAGAAGGAAGGTCTCGGGTGGACGGCACTGGTGTTCCACACTATAGATGTGGGGGATGCTAAACCCATAAAACAGAGACATTTTGCCATATCTCCGGTGAAGGAAAAGTTGTTATATGCCGAAGTGGATCGAATGCTAGCATTAGGCGTGATCGAAGAATCGCAGAGCGCATGGGCTTCCCCGGTCACCTTAGTTGTCAAGTCGAACAAGGTCCGGCTATGCTTGGATGCCAGACGCTTGAACGCCATCACTGTCAAGGACGCATACCCTCTACCGTTGATTGAAGGCATTTTGAGTCGGTTGCCTAAAGCCCACTTCATCACGAGCTTAGACCTCAAGGACGCCTTCTGGCAAATTCCTTTAGATCCTGGCTCAAAGGAGAAAACAGCCTTCACAGTCCCAGGTGGACCCCTGTATCAATACGTGACCATGCCATTCGGATTGTTCAATGCCCCTCAAACAATGACGCACCTTATGGATAAGGTGATACCACCTCATTTACGGCACCAAGTTTTCGTTTACCTGGACGATCTGCTGCTTATAACCGAGACCTTTAACGAACACATCGACCTGCTTCAGGAGGTGGCTCTACACATCCGGAGGGAGGGTTAACCATCAACATATAGAAGAGTCAGTTCGTGATGACGGAGGTGAAGTATTTGGGTCACATCATTGGGCATGGAAATATCAAGACCGATCCGGACAAGACGCAAGCGATTGACGCTTTTCCATTACCCAAGACTACTAAGCAGTTACGCCGATTCCTAGGCTTATGCGGATGGTACCAGCGTTTTGTGCGTGACTTTGCTGCGTAAGGGACGTAAGTTCGTCTGGGAAGAGCCCAGCTTGCGAGCCTTTGAAGAGCTAAAGAAGAGTCTGACAACAGCCCCCATACTGCACGGCCCGGACTTTGACAAACTGTTCTCAATCCATTGTGACGCGAGTCAACATGGGGTGGGAGCAGTCTTAGTCCAGGTTGCACAAGACGGCGAGGAGAGACCTATAGCCTTCATGTCCCACAAGCTGAACCACGCCCAGCGGAACTACACGGTCTCGGAGCAGGAATGCCTGGCGGCTGTGCTGGCAGTGAAACGTTTTCGAGCATATGCAGAGGGACATCCCTTTGAAATCGTCACTGATCATGCACCACTGAAATGGCTGATGAGCCAAACGGATCTCCACGGCCACTTGGCCAGATGGGCTTTGAAGTTACAGGTGTTTGATTTCACGATAAGACACCGCAAGGGAAGTCAGCACGTGGTACCGGACACATTATCAAGGATGTGTGCCCCTGAAGGAGCCAAGCTAGCTCAGGAGGACGACAGCCCCCTATGGATCGACTTGGACCATCCCGCCTTCAAGTCAGCATGTTATATCCAGCTGATGAATAAGATTCAGGACCAGTTGCCACAGTTGCCAGAACTACGAGTGACGGAGGGATTTATATACAAGCGGACGAGACACGCCTCCGGAGACCCCATTCAAGAAGGGGAACAGTGGAAGTTATGGGTGCCCGAAGAACTGACATGCGAATTGATTAAGCGGGCTCATGACCACCCATTTGTAATGATTTAACAATTTACGTCCGAACGCGGAACTGACCTCTCATCGGTTCTAGACGTTAAGTCTGAGTAGTGCCAACGGATGGTACCAACCGGTCGACCAATCTGTGCACCGTAACCCATTTACGCGGTGGCTGCTTGTCGGCCAGCTAGATCGGAGAGGATTTCGGTCGCGGGTCTCCGAATGGGTTACGCTCATTTACATATTTCAGCCACCTTTACACGCCCGTTTTCAAACGCGTTACAAACAAAACCATACGGAGAGGAAACCTTTTCTACGTTACTCCGTATTTCTTCTCATGACCAGTCAAAAGAACAAAATCTAATTTTTATTTCGCGTTCCCGAATTCCCGACGCGGTACCGAAAAGTATACTACGTTAACTCAACCCGACGAATGCTACGTTAAGGAAAAATCAAAAACAACTAAGGTACCGCGTGCCGCGCACGACGCGAAACCGACCTCAGCGGATTTTTTCCAAACCCTACCCTCGCGACGGCATACTTACCCTGCACCCCATTGCCCGAGCAGGAGGAAGCGATAAAAAAAAAACGACAACCATGCTGATCAGGAGTCCATGCTCTAATTCATTTGAAAAATCACAATACTTGAATAAACTCGACCAATGAATTTCTTCCTAAGATCTAAATGCTTATTTCAATACTTGGAGCAATGATTTTATTTTACTCACACATTAAATAACGGTTTTCTGCTCTATGTTGCATTCCTTTTCACACTTTTGTATGTTCTAAAACTTCAAATAAAGGCGGCTTGCAGGTTGTGAAGTCAAATTATCACTTAAAATTTATAACTGATGCTCTAGAAAAACCCATGTGCTTTTTGACACTTTAAACAAGTTGCCACTTTTCTACTTTTTTGACGTTTGGATGGCAACTGTGGGAGGCATTGCCAGATAGATATGCTTCGAAATGTATCAGTGTTTAATTACAGCGGATCACATTGACAGAAAATATTTCTCCACAAATATCAATATTTGAAGAAAAATATTTTCGGCGGAATGATATCTGCACGAAAGATAAAGTCTGCTTGCACTTCGAAGTCATACATATCTGGCCGGGTGCCAGGGTTCGGGATCGGAATCACTTCGATTCCCGGGCAGAGGCGTCACATTACACATTCCCCCCCCCCCAAAATCGAAGTAATTCCGATCCCGCCTCCTATGTAAAAGGTCTTGGTTAGGGCCGTGGCGGGTCGAAGATCGATTTCGAGGAATAGGCTACAACAATTTCAGTGAAGACTCGACAGTGGCTATACAGTAGGGAGTCAGGTGTTACTCGGAGGTCTTCGTCCAGGCAGAGCTTTAGGTAAGCCATAGTTTTTCGTGCGAAATAGTTGCACTTCATCGTCTAAGGTCTTTTGCGTGGTAAATTCCCAGGGTTTTACCAGCCATGTCCGCGATGAGGTATCGTGTGGGACTTATTACTTGTAGGACTCGACACTTCACGAATTTCTTGTCTAGTTTGGCATTGTAATTGGGTGGCATCGCTCTGCCGGAAGTTTCGACGATATATTTCGTCGCCTGCCTTAAAGCCAGAAGGATGGGATCGCAAGTTGTACCGCTCCTCTCCCATCCGTCTACTTTCTTCAATCTTCTCCCGCAGTTGATCTCGCAGAAGTTGGAGCTTTTCGTGTGGTTCCAGAACCACGATTGGGTCCTCTAGCGATTTCAGCTGCCGCAGTAGCCGGTAAGCGCTCCCATGACAGATCATGTACTGCCCGAACAATGCGAAATACGGCGAAATGCCGGTAGTGGCGTGGTACGACGAGCGCAGCGCACTAGTGATGGTGGACAATTTGCGATCCCAGTCCTTCTGATTGGGGTGGACATAGGCGCGAATGGCCGCTATGAGCGTACGACTCAGTCGTTCGGATGCGTTGGCTTGTGGTGAATAGACGGCAGTTCGTTGGTGGATGATGCCGTATTTGGACATTAGGTCTTGGAACTTGCTGGAGGTGAACTGGACCCCATTGTCGGAGACAAGTTTCTCCGGAACTCCAAACATGTGAAAGACTCGGTTCTCCAAGAAGCTGAGTATAGGTCCCGTGTGCATGTTACGTAGTGGTTCTATGATAGGGAACTTAGAAAGCTGGTCCAGGACCACGACAGCTCCCTGTGACCAGAAGCAGATCGAGGGTAAGGACCGATAAGATCAATGTACAAGCGCTGGAACACGCGTCCGGGGACCTCAACCTTACCCATGGGAGGCCGAAGAATGGTGTTGGGCGCTTTAGTGCACTTGCATAGCTCACAGGAGGCTACGTACGCTTTTATCTGTTGTGCCATCTTAGGCCAAAAGAAACAGGCTTTCAACCGCCTAAGTGTACGACCGTATCCGCCGTGCGCACTTGATGGGTGGTCATGAGCCCGTCTGATAAGATCAGTGGTTAATTCTTCAGGCACCCACAACTTCCACTGTTCTTCTTCTTGTATGGGGTCTCCGGATGCCATCCGTCAACCGCAGTTCAGGAAGCTGGGACAGTTGATTCTGGATAGTGTAAATCAGTTGGGTGTAGCTGGCTGACTTGAAGGCAGGATGGTCCAGGTCGATCAATTGGGGGCTGTCGTCCTCCTGGACCAACTCGGCTCCTTCAGGAGCGAACATTCTGGATAGGGTGTCGGGGACTAAATGCTGGCTTCCTTTTCGGTGGAGAATTGTGAAGTCAAATGCCTGTAATTTCAGTGCCCACCTGGCCAATCTGCCGTTGAGGTCAGTCTGGCTCATCAGCCATTTCAGAGAAGCGTGGTCCGTAACGATTTCAAAGGTGTGTCCCTCCACATAGGCTCGGAAGCGTTTCACTGCCAACACTGCAGCTAGACATTCCTGCTTGGAGACCGTGTAATTTCGCTGGGCTGGGTTCAACTTGTGAGACATGAAGGCTATAGGTCTCTCCTCGCCGTCTTGTGCAACCTGGACTAAGACTGCTCCCACCCCATGTTGACTCGCGTCACAATGGATTGAGAACGGTTTGTCAAAGTCCGGTCTGTGCAGTACGGGGGCTGTAGTCAGACTCTTCTTTAGCTCTTCAAAGGCTCGCAAGCTGGGCTCTTCCCAGACGAATTTACGTCCCTTACGCAGCATGTCGGTCAAAGGAGTGGTAATGGTGGCATAGTCACGTACAAAACGCTGGTACCATCCGCATAAGCCTAAGAATCGGCGTAATTGCTTGGTGGTCTTGGGTAATGGTAAACGTCAATCGCTTGAGTCTTGTCCGGATCGGTCTTGATATGGCCATGCCCAATGATGTGACCTAAATACTTCACCTCCGTCATCATGAACTGACTCTTCCGTATGTTGATGGCTAACCTGGCCCTCCGGATGTGTAGAGCCACCTCCTGAAGCAGGTCGATGTGTTCGTTAAAGGTCTCGATTATAAGCAGCAGATCATCCAAGTAAACGAAAACTTGGTGCCGCAAATGAGGTGGTATCACCTTATCCATAAGGCGCGTCATTGTTTGAGGGGCATTGCACAATCCGAAGGGCATGGTCACGAATTGATACAGGGGCCGACCTGGGACTGTGAAGGCTGTTTTCTCCTTTGAGCCAGGGTCTAAAGGAATTTGCCAGAAGGCGTCCTTGAGGTCTAAGCTCGTGATGAAGTGGGCTTTAGGCAACCGACTCAAAATGCCTTCAATCAACGGTAGAGGGTATGCGTCCTTGACAGTGACGGCGTTCAAGCGTCTGGCATCTAAGCATAGCCGGGACTTGTTCGGCTTGATAACTAAGGTGACTGGGGAAGCCCACGCGCTCTGCGATTCTTCGATCACGCCTAATGCTAGTATTCGATCCACTTCGGCATATAACGACTTTTCCTTCGCCGGAGATATGGCAAAATGTCTCTGTTTTATGGGTTTAGCATTCCCCACATCTATAGTGTGGAACACCAGTGCAGTCTGCCCGAGACCTTCCCTCTCGTGCGATGGAAAAGCCGATATAGCCGAGTCAAGTCGCAGTTGCTGATTTACATCCAGTGTATGTCGTAATAAATGAGTGGTTTGAGATTGGTCAGGAACTGTGGTGACGGACTCCAGGGTCGTACCGGAAAACAGTGCCGGGGCCAAGTTAAATTTTGGAACGAAATCCACTCCTAGATAAAGATTCTGGGTTAATTGAGGTATGATGTAAAATTCCACAGGTTTAGTTACTCCCATAAAGGTAACATCCGTCGTAATTTACTCACTACAGAGTGACGAGTTCCATCCGCCGTGCTTAACCAGGAGGTAAAATGGTGAATTTGATCCGCGTGCACTGTCAGTACCTCCCCTGCAAAATCGGCTGATATGCAATTCACACTGGCTCCCGTATCGACTAAACCTGACACTCGTTTTTGCAGGAGGTGTACTGACGCATATGGTCGAACGTCATCCCTCAATAATTCGTCTAAGTGTATGTCCTTCAGCACTTTCCTCGACTGCCTGACTTTTCTCCAGAAGCTCCGCATCCGACGCGTGGCTCGCTTTCTTCGCGGTGGGACAGTTGTAGCCAACTCCTCATGGAAGATGCGCTGTCAAGTAGCCAAATAATTCCGCAGCCTGACGTGGAAAGGTTTGACATGCCAAGGAACCTTCGCCTCGCTATCATTTCCCTGCGCGTTGGCCTCGGCGAAGGATGGCGTCGGTTGTGGAACTTCGGGAGAACTGTGTTTAGCGGTGCGAGTCAGCAGAATTGGATTCATGTCGGGGGCTTGGTCATAGCTAGTGATGGGGTCAGGATTGGTTCGTCTGGGGTCTAGGAGTGCCGACGGGTGGTCGCGGCACTTGGTGGCAAGTTTTCTCGCGGTTTGCGATTTGCGTAATCAGGTGCGTATGTGTCGGCCTTCCCGCATCGGTAACAGAAAAGCGTTGGCTCCGCTGGACATGCATAGAACCGATGCCCCGTTTGTCGGCAGTTCCAATAGACCGTCGGGCTTGTAATTGCTTCAAGGGAGGGTTTATCAATCATTGCTGTGTCCTCAAGCTCCTGTGGTGCTCCGCTCCTCGGTACTGGTACTGCCATCAACTCCGCGATGTGATGATTTCGGGGATTTGGTCCCGTTATGCGAGGTTGTGGACGGAAGGTGCCTCGCCGCTCATCCAATTGTTCTTGCCTACGGGCATGGAGGCGCAATCCCTGTATGGTGTTGATGGGAAAATGCAGAAGGCTGTTCTGAAGCTCCCAGCGCATATTCTCTCTGATAATTTCTACCAGTTCGTCCTCGGGCATGGTTGTTCGCAAGCGAGTGCTCAATCTCACTATACTTGTGTAGTACTGGTCGAACGGTTCATGAGCGCCTTGTTTCCGTTTCTTTAATTGTTCCCTTAGTTCTCTCTCAGTGAAGCCATCCTCAAATCGATTGCGGAAGGCTGCACTGAAAGAGTTCTAAGTGGGACGTGGCGTCGATTCCCTGAAACTCCAGTACCAGTCGGCAGCGTCACCGCTGACCAAAAGATGTGCATGCCGGAGGAAGGCCGAGGAATCACCTACCAGGATGCTGGATACTAACGCCTGAATCCGGAAAAGGAACCGGTCCGCCGATATCATATCGTTGAAACCCGTGAAGTTCAGGCGCCAACTCTCCATGATACGAGGCGTCGGGTCTCGGAAAGGTGTCAATGCATTCCCGGGGGGGATCGCATCTTCGATTGACCTGTTGTACGGAACTGCCTCGGGGACTGGAGGTACCAACGGAGGTGCGGTGCTGTGTCGTGGTCTATACTCGGGAGCTCTGGGATCCATTCCCGAGTTCCTTGGAGGTAGGGCCCACTGATCGGATGGTCGAGAGTGGGGCATAGCCACATTGGGATTGGGCTCCCAGCCAAGCGGAGTTCTCACGCGGCTGGGTGGTTGGCTCATGGGGAGATTCTGGAGCTTTCCCTCCAAGTTGCCGATCCTCTCCGACATATCTCGCATCAACGCCACGAGGGTGTCAATGGAGTGGGCGGAAGGCATGGGGGTCACATCGGACACGACAACTGCAGCCGGAACTTCACCGCCTACGGCTCCTTGAAGGTCCAACAGTGGTTGGGGCGGTTCGACCTCTGGAACCCCTTTCGCCACTGCTCCACGCGTTGGGACGGGCGTTCCGAGGGGGACGTCTACGGCGGTCCGCTCGATGGGTCGCCGGCATAACGGGCAAAGCTCGGACGTAAGGAGGAGCTGTTGGACACAGGCACGATGGAATAGATGTCCACAATCCAATCGCACGCTGTGTACCCCCTCCACTACGTCCTCGAAACAGATCCCGCAGCTAGCTGGTTGGACCGTTTTGGATCTGGTCCAACGCTTGTCTGGGGTCCGCTTCGTTGCCATTGTCGTGTAGTTCCTATGAGTGTGGGTACGATGTTATACTGAGAAAAAAAAATATAATTGGCTCCTACTGCTATTTTTAAACTATGCGTATATATATATAAAAATAAACTTATTAATACTTTAGTGGCCGATAGTGGCGAGCTATTCATATCGAATGGAGAAGAAAAAAAATGTATTTAATACACACTTTCCTTTCCAGTAGTCGACTCCGCCAAATGGAAATGAGAGTGCGTGGTAATCTGCCGAAGAAAGGGTGCTTTCGGTCGATTTACAAACTTTATCCCCTAAACCCACATACATTACAAAACCGTCTCTAAACTACGTTAAATGACTCAAAGAGACAAGTGGTAGAGCTACCGTAACGGTTTTGTACGCGGTCAAAATTCCCGACGCGTGGAAGCATTCCGGGCTCCGCAACTCCAGCATACGCCACCGAACGTTGAACCGATACCACTCGTCTATCACGCATACGAAATAAGTAGAATCCTTCCGCGACATAAAGGCAAGGTAGCCTTCTATTTTCTTGAGAGTCCATGCTGATAGGTAAAACCATCAGGCTGGCAGTTCCATCAAGAAAATAGAAGGTCCTTACAGGGGTTAGCCTGGGACAACACATCGGAAGGATTCTGTCGCGAAAACAAAATCAAACAAAGGAGAGCGGAAGCTACAACTAACATGAAGCGACTGCTAGAGTGTATCACACAACCCCACTGCTCCTGATAGTGGGACCCGGGTACCAAAGTACCTTACTTCCTCCGTAAAGGACCAACTCGTCAGAAGACGCGAATTTCTTTCCCCCTTAGGATGTTTTAGGCCCCACGTTGGGCGCCATTTGTAATGATTTAACAATTTACGTCCGAACGCGGAACCGACCTCTCATCAGTTCTAGACGTTAAGTCTGAGTAGTGCCAACGGATGGTACCAACCGGTCGACCAATCCGTGCACCGTAACCCATTCACGCGGTGGCTGCTTGTCGGGCAGGTAGATCGGAGAGGATTTCGGTCGCGGGTCTCCGAATGGGTTACGCTCATTTACATATTTCAGCCACGTATACACGCCCGTTTTCAAACGCGTTACAAACAAAACCATACGGAGAGGAAACCTTTTCTACGTTACTCCGTATTTCTTCTCATGACCAGTCAAAAGAACAAAATCTAATTTTTATTTCGCGTTCCCGAATTCCCGACGCGGTACCGAAAAGTATACTACGTTAAGTCAACCCGACGAATGCTACGTTAAGGAAAAATCAAAAACAACTAAGGTACCGCGTGCCGCGCACGACGCGAAACCGACCTCAGCGGATTTTTTCCAAACCCTACCCTCGCGACGGCATACTTACCCTGCACCCCATTGCCCGAGCAGGAGGAAGCGATAAAAAAAAAACGACAACCATGCTGATCAGGAGTCCACGCTCTAATTCATTTGAAAAATCACAATACTTGAATAAACTCGACCAATGAATTTCTTCCTAAGATCTAAATGCTTATTTCAATACTTGGAGCAATGATTTTATTTTACTCACACATTAAATAACGGTTTTCTGCTCTATGTTGCATTCCTTTTCACACTCTTGTATGTTCTAAAACTTCAAATAAAGGCGGCTTGCAGGTTGTGAAGTCAAATTATCACTTAAAATTTATAACTGATGCTCATAGAAAAACCCATGTGCTTTTTGACACTTTAAACAAGTTGCCACTTTTCTACCTTTTTGACGTTTGGATGGCAACTGTGGGAGGCATTGCCAGATAGATATGCTTCGAAATGTATCAGTGTTTAATTACAGCGGATCACATTGACAGAAAATATTTCTCCACAAATATAAATATTTGAAGAAAAATATAATGATATCTGCACGAAAGATAAAGTCTGCTTGCACTTCGAAGTCATACATATCTGGCCGGGTGCCAGGGTTCGGGATCGGAATCACTTCGATTCCCGGGCATAGGCGTCACATTACACATTGAGTGCACACAGCGGTTATGGTCGTACACTTCGGCGACTGAACACTTAGTTCTTTTGGCCTAAGATGGCGCAGCAAGTGAAAAAGTACGTAGCCGCCTGTGAGCTGTGCAAATGCACCTAAGCACCCAATCCTGTTCTTCGGCCCCCGATGGGAAAATTCGAACTACCGGAGCGGGTGTTCCAGCGCCTGTTTATAGATCTCATCGGTGCGTACCCTCGCTCGACTTCGGGATACACGGGAGCTGTCGTGGTCCTGGACCACTTGTCCAAATTTCCGATTGTGGAACCTCTTCGAAACCTGCACACCGCCCCATAGTCAGTTTTCTGGAAAATCGCGTTTTCCATATATTTGGAGTACCGGAGATGCTGGTCTCCGACAAAGGAGTTCAGTTCACCTCGTCTAGATTTCGGGAACTAATGGAAAAGTATGGCATTACGCATCAGCGGACTGCCGTTTATTCTCCGCACGCCAATGCGTCCGAGCGGTTGAACCACACCCTCAAAGCCGCCATTCGGGCCTACGTCCAACCGGATCAGAAGGATTGGGACCGCAGGATTTCCGCCATCACCTGTGCCCTGCGTTCGTTTTATCACTCCACCACAGGCATCTCCCCATACTTTGCCGTGTTCGGCCAGCATATGATGTGCCACGGAAACTCGTACCGGCTATTGCGGCAGTCGAAAGGTTTGGGAGACCCAATAGTGGTGCTGGAGCCGCACGAGAAACTTCAAATTCTATGAGAACAAATCCGGGAGAGGATTGAAGACAGTAGACGGGTGGGGGAGGAGCGGTACAATCTGCGATCCCATCCTTCTGGCTTCAAGGCAGGCGACGAAATCTACCAACGGAACTTTAGACAAAGTGAAGCAGGTCGGCAATACACTGCCAAGCTAGACAAGAAGTTCGTGAAGTGTCGAGTCTTACAAGTTTTAAGTCCCACGTGACACCTCATTGCGGACATGACCGGAAGGGAGCTGGGAGTCTACCATGCCAAAGACCTACGGCGATGAGAGAAAAAGCAAAAAAAATTATAGGGCCAAGCAGCGTTTCCTTCAGTCTCCTCATGCCTACAGCATCGTGGACACTGCCCTGTAATGAATCATGCGACGCCGCTGGCGACCACTACTAACACACCTTGCTGCTAGGTGGCTTGTCATTTCACATTGTTTGCGACGGGCGCACATCCCACGTCAATTTTGTCGTGGGATGTCAAGAGGAATTGACAGCCACATGGCAGTGAAGTGTGCACGTAGTGGCCGTCATCCAAGAAGAGTCGAGCGGACACAGCCACACGGCGGGTGAGTGTCAGCAAAAATTAAAACGTGAAGTTTTCTATTTTGTGTTGTGAGTACAATACAAAAATAGTGGTAGAATGGAAATTAATGCAAATATAAGTAGATTGCATTCCATTATTTATTTTTCACTCCATTTACATATTCGTTTACGATATTTGTGAGGTTATTCTACAATTGACATTGTTCTCAAGTGCCGATGTTTCGATCAGGAATTCTGCAAATGTGATGGTCGTATCACATATAATCCGATCAACTCAAATTACAAGGACAGCTTCATTGCCCACAAAACCATCCTGGGATATGGATCTGGTCAAATCTTTGAACGATCCGGATTTGTTGCTTATTTCATCTGATTGTGCTGCTGTGATTCGAGATAAATATCCAAAGGCTAAACATCATTTTCTCGTTCTTCCCAAGGTAGATATAACAAGATTTATCATAAGGAAAGAAAATCGGGGACTTTAAAATCGGTTTTCATGCAGTTAGAAGCATGCAACTGCTACATCCGCATGCGATATCGGCGGATTTTCAATCGCCATGCCAATATGTGGAAGAAATATTAAATCATATTTAAATATTTAGTACATAAGATTTTTAAATGAAGTCGGGATCATGAATAATCAATCTATATTGATTCAAGTGGACTTCAAATTTAAGTGATTTTGATTAGATGTATGTCGCCAAACGCAGAAGCTAACAATAGCCAACTAATAAACTGCAAACGATCGGATCAAAGTAGAAAGATTCTAAAACTAAGAACACTTGAACCTTTTTCGTAACCATATCAAAATATGTAACATGTTACTTAACAGGGTCAAGGTCACGCAAAAAAACGAAGTTTTAATTAAGTACTCTGATAAGTAACTGCACATCGATATTTGAAAAACTGTATGTTGTTTTTAACCATTCACTGCGAACTCTCATGCATTTAGAAGATGAGCTTGATGTAACAGTCGCAAAATGGAAACACCATCTGCCAACCAAATTAAAGTTCGCTAGTGATAATGAAAGTCATAAACAAAAAACATTTGTTTTCAAATGGTTGCTTTTTATTGTATAAATTGCCTCTGATAACAAGTTTCCTTTCTTTGTCACTGAAATTTCGAATGGCACTTCAAAACGATTCTCTGAAGTAATTTATCGACTAGTCAATAAATTTGCTGCCGTTCAATCTAAAAATTACCAAAATAGAAAATATTCCTGAACCATTTGGAAGTATTCTATTCCGTCCTTGTGAAACAGCCTAAAGTAGTAGATTCGATATTTTTTTATGAACTTTAAAAGAAACGTAAGCGACAATTGATCAGCGAAGTTACACAAAATACAATATTCCATTGAAAATAAAAGCACAAATAATTTCCTTATTTAAAAACAAAGAAAAAACAGAAAATCCGGCTGATTGCATTCAAAATACACGTCGACTCGTAATTGAAGTAAAGTATAATTGAAAAGAAAAATTATTTTTTTTTGTATAGTTTCTTATTTGTTTGAATAGAAGAAAGCATAAAGGAAAAATAACTTAAATGTAGTTATAATTTTTGTTTTGAGTACTATAATAAGTAATCGACTATAAGAAAGAAGAGATAAAATGGTTAACCTTAAGTTTTGTCAGAAATATTGAAGAGAACGTACTGCTAATCATCTCACAATATTATGATGCTTGTCTTATCAACGAAGTGAATTAATCGCCCAATCATACATATTTTGAGTTTTTATTTATTGGAAAAATATTCAATTTATATATCATAAATTTAAATTAATTCGATTTTCTTAAGCATGCAATTGAAAGATTTAAGTAAAAAAAAAACGGAAAAATTGAGACAAAGAAATGTGAGGCAAAAAGGCAGCCTATACTTCCTTCGAAACGTCTGAATTGTGCAAATGTTAGTTTTTGAAACTTAATCAGTTTTAACTCTTCTTTAGTGATAAATCGCTCTTATTTCTTGAACACGATACATGTGAACGTTTTAGAAATTCCAAAACATTTCTAGCCCTCGAATCCTTTCCCCATGAGAAATAAGCTCGATATGACTAAATTTACAACAAACAAGCAACCAGCAAATTTGTTTAATGCTTAGAATATACGAAAATCCGTAAAGTGATATTTTTTTTAAACGTAAAATTTAAATCCAAAACGTAGCTGAAAGATAGTTTGTGTTTTCTCAAATGAAAGCTTAGAATAAGAAAAAGTAGACTACTAAAGTCAAGTCAGATAAGGAGGAGTATCTAAGATAAATATTTGCACGATTTTTTTGTTACCAATTTGTAGATTATAGAATTTTCTCGTTTTTGAATGGAAGATACAAATATTTGTAATAGAAATCCTAATTTTATTGAATTTAATAATAATATGATTTGCTGACTAAAAACACGATTTTCCTTTCCAGTGGTCCTTGCTTTCAGCGGGAAATAGAGTGCATGGTAAGTATGCCGTAGCGAGGGTAGGGTTTGAGAAAATCCGCTGCGGTCGGTTTCGCGTCGCGCGCGGTACGCGGTACCTTCGTTGGTTTTGACTTTTTACTAGCGTAGCTTTCGTCGGGTTGAAATAGCGTAGTATATTTTTCGGTATCGCGTCGGAAATTCGGGAACGCGAAGTAAAGATTAGATTTTTGTTCTTGACTGATTGATGAAGAAATACGGAGTAACGTAAAGTATGTTTCCTCTCCGTATGGTTTTGTTTTGGTGACGCGTTTGAAAACGGGCATGTATTGGTGGCTGAAGATTGTAAATGAGCGTAACCTATTCGGAGACCCGGGACCAAAATCCTCTCCGATCTAGCTGGCTGACAAGCAGCCATCACGTGAATGGATTACGGTGCACAGATTGGTTGACCGGTGGGTACCATCCGTTGGTACTACTCAGACTTAACGTCTAGAACTGATGAGAGGTCGGCTCCTCGTTCGGACTTAGACTCTGAAAATCATTACATATTCGTATGTCCACTATCATTTAACAGACTCCTGGAAAAAGAAATAAAATTGATTTCATCAATAAAATTATTCAAGCAATATGCTATCATAACTTCCCCCCAAAATGCAGGCGCTACTGCGTGAAAAGTAATCGAATAAAATGGTCGCCCCCGAAATGTAAACGTAATCATGCATGAATTGGAAGCAGTGATTTTGACTGAAAACGCACTTCCAAATATTGTATTTTGTTTTCCACATTTTATGTTGTTACTTACCTATGAAATAATACTCCTATGGGCTGACGGTGCGTTCTATTATTGCATATTTTCACAATGCACATGATTTTAGAAACTCTTTTAATTTTCCTACTTTTCCGTTGAAATATAAAATTTTCTCACTTGTAATCTAACCGATAGATTATCTCTTATTGTCTTGTTCATAAATAGCGTAAAAATTACGAATTTTCACTGATTTTAACTAAAAATCCCACAGCAAACGAGTTTGTTTACGCGTTTTCACAGCCGAATTTGACAGCGAATGTACAAAATCATATGATAATATGAAGATTTCTCTTTATCGACAGCGAGAATTGATGACACGAAAATCAGTGATCCGTTAGCATCGTGCCGTTCCTGTTAGCTACCTGTTCCAAGGTGGCTAACAGGAACGGCCCGATATTGGAGCAGGTAGCTAACAGGAAAGGCCCGATGCTAATGGAAGACTGATTTTTCTTGTCATCAATTCTCACTGTCGATAAGGAGAAATCTTCATATTATCATATGATTTTTTTGCATTCGCTGTCAAACTCGGCTGTGAAAACGCGTAAACAAACTCGTTTGCTGTGGGATTTTTAGTTAAAATTAGTGAAAAATTGTGATTTGTGCGCTATTCATGAACATGACAATAAGAGACAATCTATCGGTTAGATTGCAAGTGAGAAAACTATATATTTCGACGAAAAAGAAGGAAAATGCAAATAAAATTTCTAAAATCATGTGCATTGTGAAAATATGCAATAATAGAGCGCACCGTCAGCCAACAGGAGTATCATTTCATAGGTAAGTAAGAACATCAAATGTAGAAAGAACAATACAATATTTAGAAGGGTTTTTTTCACTCAAAATCACTGCTTCCAATTCATGCATGATTATGTTTACATTTCGGTGGCGACCATTTTATTCGACTAGTTTTCGCGTCGTAGCGCCTGCATTTTGGGGGCAAGTTTTGCTAGCATATTGCTTGAATAATTTTATTGGTGAAATCAATTTTACTTCTTTTTCCAGGAGTGTGTTAAATGATACTGGACATACGAATATATGGTGACGAAAAAGTTATTAATGGACAACTATCGGTAAACTGTTTACTTTTATAAATCTCATCTGGATCTCAGAAATATTTTTGTTTTTGCAGGCAAATGCAATGAGCTTAGCGACAGTATTGATTTCAAGCGCCTCTCTGGATGTGGAAGCTATTTCATCCTCGAAAGCGGAAAGCAAAATCCCGGAGTTGTTGATATTATTGTTTTGACTGTAGGCATATCTAAAATGAGTTCCATTTATTATATTGAATTTTCAAATGAATAAAAGTAGTTTCGAAATAATCAATCTTTATTTTAACAAGCAGAAGGATATATGAACTCTTCAAAAAGATGCATTGGAAAAATAATTCGAATTTTGTATTAAAACTTTTGATCAATTTTATAGCCTAAATTAAAGAGATAAATTTTTTATCGGGGCGCAGGATAATTCATTTTGGGAATAATCACTGGTTTGAGAAATTCAACAGTAATAGACGACCTATGCTCAAATTTGTTCCCTCATATAAATTGAATCAAGATATCATTAAGTTTTTTTTGATTGATTCGATCAAGTCTCGCCTATAGCAATATACTGACTGTAAGGCAATTTACTGCCAGCTACGAGAAACTTTTATTTACTCTAAATAGTATACTTAACAATGTTCAAGTGGCATGCATCGGAAAGCAAGTCTTTGGTGCATATGGTGAGCACATGAACAACAAACGACATTTCAGCTTGTTGGTTAAGCTTATAGCAGTAAAATACATCAACACATTGTTATTGTTTGGAATTTGCTTTATATTCTTTTAAAATTTACATCAACATAAAACACTTTTTTATTGCGAAATTAAAATCAGAATAAATTTCTGTTAGGCGATATCTTAACAAATTAGTATACCTTAAAGGCATGTAGTTCTCTCACACATAGCGAAGGTCAAGCTCAACGATTATACATTTCACCTTAATTCCACTGAAGACGGTTATGAAAGGAAAAGAGAGGTGAAAAAGTATAAAATAATGAACGATTATAATTTTGGTAGTACTTGAATTTGTAATTACCTAAGGAACAGATTTAGTTTTTGCTTATTAAACGTCACTGTGAGCTTCTTTTTATCTAAATAAAGTTTTGCAAACCCTGCAAGTCTGAAATAGGAACATTATCAATCAATTATGCAATGGCAGTTAACTTTTACATTTTCAAATATTTCTAAACTGTAGCTCCCTTCTTAGACTACACCCTTCCAAAATTAAATCGAAAGAGCAACGTTCGTGGCGCATCGGGAAATGATGACAAAATTTGAGTTGATGTTCCACTCCAGTGTTCCATTCTCAAAGGGCCCGATGCTAATGGAACACTAGGTTTTCTTGTCATCATCTTTCTCTGTCGATAAGGAGAACTCTTCATTATATCACAAGATTTTTTTGCATTCGCTGTCAAATTCGGCTATGAAGAAGCGTAAACAAACACGTTTCCTGTGCAATTTTTATGTTAAAACCAGTGAAAATTTGGAATTATGCGTTGTTCATTAGCAAGAAAATACACAATCTATCAGTTAGATTGCAAGTGAGAAATCATTAGATTTCGAGGGAAACTTGAAAAATGCAAAGATGTTTCTAAAATCATGTGCATTGTGAAAATATGCAATAATATATCGCACCGTCAGCCCATACGAGCATCATTTCGTAGGTTAGTAACAATATAAAACGCAGAAAAGAAAATACAATATTCAGAAGTGCTATTCCACTCAAAATCACTGCTTCCAATTCACGCATGATTATGTTTACATCTCGGGGATGACCATATTATTCGATAAGTTTTTGCGCAGTACCGCCTGCATTTCGGGGCAATTTTTCGCTATCATATTGCTTGAATAAGGTTGTTGATGAAATCAATTTCATTTATTTTTTCAGGGGGCCGGTTAGATGATATTCGACATGCAGCTATATGAAGATGAAAAAATAATTAATGGACAACAATCGGTAAACTGTTTACTTTTATGAATCTCATCTGGATCGCAGACATATTTTTATTTTTGCAGACAAATGCAACCAGCTTAGCGACAGTATTGATTTCAAGCAATTCTCTGGATGTGGAAGCTAGTTTATCCTCGAAGGCGGAAAGCAGAATCCCGGAGTTGTTAGTATTATTCTTTTAACTGTAGGCATATATTTCATAAATGCCATTTATTTCATTGTTGAATTTTCAAATGAATAAAAGTAATTTCGAAATAATGAGTATTTATATTAACAAGCAGAAGTACATAAAGTATGAATTCTTGAAAAAGATGCTTTGTATAAATAATTCGAATTTTGTATTAAAGCTTGTAATGATTTTCGTATCAAATCGCTCGAACGAAATTGGAACTGACCTCTCATCGATTCTAGACATGAAGTCTTCGGACGTGACAACAGCCTGTACCCTACAGGTCAACAAGTCCAAACACACTTAGTCTACTCCGACGTGGCTGCTGGCTAGCTAGCTAACTCGGAGAGGAGTTCATTGGCGGGTCTTGCGCGAGCAGACTAAGTCTGGAATACAAAAATTCAGCCACTGGCTCACATACTCGTTTTAATAACGCGTCGAAAACACAACCATACGGAAATGAATCCTTTCTCTACTTTATTCCGTATTTCTTTCATTCATCCAGCCAACAACAAATACTTTATCTAATCTGATATTATTTCTGCTTTCCTCTAGCAAGCGTATGGGGTTGAGTTCCTACGTTTAATTATGATTACTAGTGAACCTGGCCAACCATAGGTAATGCTGTTCGCATAGTAATAATAATAATAATATATGAATGAAAAGCGAGGTAATGATATGGCAATAGATAAATTTGACAGCTGTTGTTTTCGCCAATCAATGGAACATGACACTTTTTCCAAGAAAGGAACACAAGATTTTGTTATGACTCTTATTTGAGCTATCTTGCGGCGTGAGTGGTCTCCCTAACATTTTTTGAATTACTGCTATCCAATCATCATGTTCCTCTTCACTACTAGCTGATGAATTGTAGATTCCTACTGGTGTCAATAATGTGAAGGTAGAACCTTGATCTTTCGCACCCATTGGCGCTCCAACACGAAATTATGACCTAGAAATATTTCTCCTTTCGGATATGTATCCAATAGCTCAGCGTGGTACATTAATTTTCGATCACCTAGAGTAAACCAGCGTGGTTTAAATCCATCACTGGGCCATGGACCTGTTTTGAAAAGCCTTCCTTCTTGTGGGAAGTCACGTGTAAGCAAGCCTACTAGTTCAGCCTCACTTCCCTATTCGAAAAACCAGTTATTTAAAAATATAGGCAAATAAGGTTGCACTTACTGTACACGCGACTTAACCGGAAAAAAATATGAGGCACACACAAGTCTTGGCCACAGGAAACCGGCCTACAGTAGGCTCACCGAACCAAATTCTCGCACCGCCAAAAACGAAAATGAAGCTAGTAAACTTTCATCCCATGGGAAGGAAGGTGGTGGCGCATTTAAAACTTGCGCAAAGGCACTTCAATAAAGCACTTATTCCGTCCTCTACACTTTTCAGCAGAAACCACCACGTATTTACTTTCCTCATCCGTCTTTTTTTTTCTTTAACGCACTTTCTATGGGAATGCGATTTTACAATTTATTCGCGTGACTGTAACACTGCCTAATGTATTCAATGCGTTTCTGATGGTGAGATTTCAACAGAATTCGAGACAGCGCGAACTGTTTTGAGTCGCAAACAGAATCACGTGACACTCCCAGACAAAGCTTATGTAGGATGGGAAGTCATACGCTGGCACATTGCATACGCGTTAGTCGCCTACTAATGGTCATGTGTGGAGTAGTGAAGTCTGCTGCTATCTGGCTTCTCATCCAACGACAAGTTCTACGCACCTGATCATCTGCCCCTCAGCTGGCCAAAGGCGCTTCAGGAACAGCGAGAGGTTAGATGGTGCGTTCCGATTTCGTCGACGTCAATAACGACTGACTAATAATCGACAAAGGTGTAGGGCCGATTCATTCTAAACTTTCGATGAATTTTATAGCCTTTATCAACGAGATAAATTTACTATCGGGCGCAGTGTAATTCATTCAAAGAGAAGCGTTGGATTTTTGGGACTAATTGCTTGTTTGAGAAATTCGACATTAATAGACGACATATTTATAACCAAAATATGCTCACATTTGTTCCCTAGTATAAACTAATTCAAGGCCACATCAAGCTAACTTTTATCCACTCGATCAAATCTTGGCTATAGCAACATACTAACTACAAAGCAATTTACTGCCAGCCACGAGAAACTATTATGTACTCTAAATAGTATACTTAAAAATGTTGAAGTGGCATGCATCGGAAAGCAAATCTTTGTTGCATATGGTGAGCACATGAACAACAAACAACACATCAGCTTGTTGTTTAAGCTTATAGCAGAAAAGTATATTAACACAAAATACTAGTAGTGAAAGTAATATTACACCTGGTTTAGGGATAACAACATTTTAAGGAGTGACATTGTAAATCGGAGCGAAGAACTCAATTAAAAGTGTAATGTGCGTTATTGCTAGAAAACGATGGGTTATCGGTACGTCAGTGTTTTCTATCCTAAGTGGCCATAATGCTTTATTTGTATTCAATGCTATTTTCTTGTTCTGTGAAGTGTTATTTGCAATAAAACCATATTTACGAGTGCATACGCGTTTGTTTACTTTCTTGTGACAACCCATTGGGTGCCCCTTAACTAGCTTTTGAATCACGGTCGCTGGGGTAGGTGCAAAAAGACACGTAGTTAGGCAGGCGGTCGCAGGGGTAGTTGCGACAACGTGTACACATGGATGTCCACTCCGGTTTTATCTTGTTCCTCAAAGGGAGCTTATATGAGCATAGCCTCTCCATTTGTTCCGTTCCTCAAAGGAACGGAACAAATGGAGAGGCTATGCTAATCTTTGAGGAACAAGATAAAACCGGAGTGGACATCCATATGTCCACGTAGTCACAACAACCCCTGCGACCGTCTACATAACTACCTGTCATTTTGCACCTACCCCTGCTACCGTGATTCTAAAGCTAGTTAACGGGAACCCAATAGGTTGTCACAAAAAAGTAAACAAACGCTTATGCACTCGTAAATATGATTTTCTTACAAATAATACTTCACAAAGTCAGAAAATATCATTGAATAAGAATAAAACTTTATGGCTACTTGGAATAGAAAACACTTTCATATCGATAACCCATCCTTTTTACAGTAATAACGCATATTTCAATTTTCATTGAGTTCCTCGCTCCGATTTACGATGTCGCTGGTTAATATGTTGTTATCCCTGAACCAGGTGTAATATTACTTTCACTACAGTCAATATGTTGCTTTGGACACGTTTTCGAACCGAAAAACGCCCCAGTAAAATTTTGCGTTCATGTTTGTACGTTGAATTGTGGATCGGCCTCGCGAGAGGAGAAATTAGAAATTATGGGAAATGAAATTACAATCAGACTCAGCAACGCAGTCATATCGTTTCTTATGGAGTTTATATGAGCATAGCTTCTCCATTTGTTCCGTTCCTAAAACATGCTAATGCAAACTCCATAGAAAATGAATTGACCACGTTCCTGAGGCTTATTGTCATTTTATTTCCAATAATTTCCAATTTCTCCAAGATTTCTCCTCTCGCGAGTCCTATCGTCAATTTGACAAATCGAATGTGGACGCAAAATTTTACAAATGCGTAAGTAACTTGCGAAATTTTGTCGGTTTTTCGATTCGAGAGTGTGCCCGAAACAGGATTCATATTGTGGTGAAAGAAAAATTACACCTGGTTTGTGAATATAAATATGAAGTGACATTGTGAAAATAAAAGTGATATTAAGAAATGAAGTGTGTTGTGCCATTTTGCCAAAAAAGGTTCGAAAAAGGATCGGTTGTTGTTCATTTCCACAAGTAAGCTATAATTCGGTGGATATTTTACACTTATTTCTCATTTAGTAATGTGTGTAACAAATGAAAGCCAAGCATTCTATGAGATAAAAGTTTATTTGCTTTTGGGATCCATGTTTGCTTATGCAATTCACTGGCATGAATAAAACATGGCACTAGTAAAAGTTGAATAGAAAGGGGCTCCTTATTCAAACAAAATTTAAATTACTTTTTTTCAGATTCCCCACCAATGAGATTGATCGAGTATTGTGGAAAATGCCTTGGGGCTCCCGATCTGGAGATTCAACGCTCAATCTGCATATGCTCTAACCACTTTTCGCCAGAGCATTTCATAAAAGTAGGAAGACGCCAGATGCTGAGTAAGACATATGCTGGATAATTTAATTTGAAGTCAGTTTGATTGATTAAATTGGTTAATGCAGAATTTCTGTTACAGTTTGCTCCAATTTTTTCAGCTACGCATCACGAGACGCCTAGACACGTGGTTCTCACTTCGGTAAGACACATTATTCAATTTTTGACGATTTCCTTTAATTTATATATTTCGTGATCATTAGTTGCATAAATAAAGCGAGGGGAGATAGCGAATGATAACGTGAGTATCATATTACGAGACAAATTTTCGCTAATTTGGTGATAAGATATCGATAGGAGCTAAAGCTTACCAAGAGATGCCTGCAAATGTTATTCTCGATTCGGTAAGATAAGTTTGAGGTAAATTTAGTAATTTCTTTTGGTATATTTGTTTTCAGACTTTTACTTATGCATGTGATCATGCAGGGAGAGAGTGCAAACATACGAAAAATGAGATACATAATAATATTATTCTTGACACGGTAAGATAAGTTAATTTCTATAATGGTATTAGTTACAAACTGCTACTTATTTACACGGTAATATGGAGAGAGACTGGAAACTGATAGAAAATGAAAATGTAATCGTAAGCATGATACTATAAGACTAATGTTTGCTAATTTGACGTTCTTTAGATGGATTTAGATGGTAACCCATCAATTAGATCTAAAGCTCACCAAGAGATGCCTGGAAGTGGTATTCTCGATTCGGTAAGATGACATTTCCGCACATTTAACAATTTCTACTAGTGTATATGTTTGCAGACTTCTAGTTGCATACATTACAATACGAGGATAAACTGTGAAAATGAAAATGTGAGCATGATATTTAAGACAAATTTTTGCTAATTCAACCGATTTCCGGTGTTCAATAGTGATACCCTATCAACAGGGAATGCAGTAGGACAAAAGGTAGTTGTTACCACAGTGAGTTATAAGTTTACTTATCACGTAATATTTTAAAGTGCTTTTCTAAATTAGATAAATGTGCGTTTGGACATTTATGTAATTCTAATTCAATTGTAAAACTACATATTTTTTTGAATTTTTTGATAATTTGTAATAATGAACGAAGCACCGATAACATTTTACTCAAAATGCACACAAAAATGTATATTTAGTCGTTATGACATTTTACTACATCATACTTTCATCAGACGACGAAGGTTATGTATACTGAAACGTATTTACAACTTACTAAAAATTGTTGTGTAGATTTTAAGTGAAATTTAATTTGTTTTATTCACATTGAAACAGAAGAGACCTGTTGAATCTAAGACAAAACCATTCTCATACGGAATGTTAAGTGCAATATGTTGAATTATGATTTCTTGGGGAAAACATTTTTCGCATGATATAATTTGGCTAAACCAATGACCAAATTTTATTACAAGATGTTTTTAAAATTGGATAAGACATTCTTCAATTATAAATTCGAGAGTAGATTAAATTGCAAACATTGTATTGAAACCATAAAAATAAAAAATTGCTGACAGCTAACTCTGTTTTTTTAAATTCTAAACGAAAAGAGACAAAATATGTCCGTGGCTTCTTAACATACACAACTCGGAAATTGTTTACGTTTTTCATATTTATAAAACCGGAAAAAATGACCAGTTGCTTTGAGAAAATCGTTTAAGTACCATGCATTTTGGTCCGAAAAATACTTCATAGAACTTCAAGCATTAAAGCTAATATACAAATGATTTATTGATATTTTTTGAATCAAGTTGTTATCGCTGCAGACCGAAATTTCAAAATAAACGATTTCGAAATATAAAATCAGTCTTTAAATATCACAATTGTGTTTTGATGAGGAAGAAAATGTTTAGTTCTTATCCTCTTGGCTACGTTATGTTTCAAACTTAATATTGGTATTTGTGGTGGCATTAACTTTATGTTCCGTTATGTTGAAGTCTCTTGTTTATTAGTTATATATTGTCATGTATATATTAAATGTGAAGTAAATATGTCTTCGTCGCAGAGTGCTCGAGTAAATTTGTCGCTTTGATATTAAGATATTCAATTAAACTTAGGCAACAAATACTGGTGCTGATATGGCGATCATCACTGTAAAATGGCTCAAAGAGAAGATCGAACGTTTACAAGCAATGGTGAAGCGCAAAAAAAGACAGATTCGCAATTTGAGAAGTCAACTTCAACGAACGAAATCCCACTACAGCTGTTGAACTTCTAAATATTCTACAAGAGATAAATTTGATTTGCGAGAGCACACGTGAACATTTCAGTACAATGGGAGCAATAACAACCAACATACTAAACAGGCAGCTCATCAATGCTGAAAAAGGGGAAAAAAACTAAAACGTACAACGAAAAATATAAAATGTTTGCTCTTTCTTTGAATTTTCTGTCGCCGAGAGCATATGACTACGTACGAAATACATTCAAAAATTGTCTCCCACATAGTAGAACCCTGAGAAGATGGTACGAAAAAGTTGACTGTGCCCCAGGATTCATCAAAGAATCGTTTGATACAATCGAGAAGGCAGTTAGCTTAGCGGGACGACGAGTAGTCAACGTTTTATTTGATAAAATGCACATATGACAGCATGTAGGTTGGAAAGGCGAAAAATCACATGGCTTTGTAGACTACGGCGATGGAGGGCATAGTGATGACGTAGCTACACAAGTTCTGGTGTTTATAGTCGTATGTATTAGCAAAGCTTGGGAAATACCCCTGGCATATTTTCCGATACCTAGTATTTCAGCCGAACAAAAAGTTAACATTAAATCACTTTGTGTCCAGCATTTGGCAGATACTGGAGCTAAATGACTTCGTCAAAATTATTGGGGTCAAACGTTCGAAATATAAACTCACCTGAATTTATAACGCCAGCATCTCATACTCCATCCAGATTCATGTCATATGCTAAAATTGGTAAGAAACGCGTTAGCAGACCTAAAAGTCCTCATTTATCACGAAGGCTGAGCAATTAAGTGAGATTTTTTCAAATTACTTCTTGATTTGCAGGAGAAAGAAGAACTCCATCTTGGAAACAAATTGCGAAAAGCGCATATTCATTTCAACAAGCAAAAAATGAAGGTTCGATTAGCCGTGCAAACATTGAGCAGATCTGTCGCAGATGCCTTCGACTTTTGACGAGGAATTCTTCACTTAAAAGAGTTCGCCGGTAGTGAAGCGACATCGAAATTCGTTCGATATTTGAATGATTCTTTCGATGTGCTCAATAGCAGGAAGCTGAGAGAATTGCGCTTTGTGCACGAAATATTAATGTGGTCCTGAAATTTAGCGTTGAGGCAATTGGTTACATCAGGGAACTAAAACTAATTTCTGGAGTGAAAATAATTGACTCTAGGCGTATTGTGGGCTTTATTGGCATCAATCGTTCTTTACGCAATGTGAGAATTATTTATGATCATTTCATCGGAAACAAAATCCCAAAATTCATGCCATTATGCAAAATCAATCAGGACCACATTGAAGTACTGTTTGGCTCAACAAGAGCAGGCCTTGGCTACAATAACAATCCAACAGTTAGCCAATTCAATAGCTGGATAAAGAAATTAATGGTTAGTTGCCAAATAAGGGAACGAGGTATTGGCAATGCGAGCGTAGAGATCACATGAAAAATTACCATCATCACAGCCTCCTAATGAAGCTGATAATAGAAAAATACTCAAAACCAGGTTCTATTTTATGGCAAAGAAACGGTCAGAAAAAGTTTTACTGAGGCAATATTTAAATAAGATGACACATTTCAAAGGAATGTAGGTTAATATAACATTTAGTTTTTTATTGCACTTTAAGTAAGTAGCTATAAACATGACATATTCCTATAATAGATACGATAAAATAATGAATTCAAACGAGAGCTCATCGAAATCCTTAATTCCGCCAAAGCCGTGTCCCAAGCCAGGTTGATAAAGAAAGAGGGAGTCTTTAAATTTTTTAATGAACATTTAACTTTTTATGATTTTGATATATTTGAAGGAATTATGAAAAAAGACTCAAATTGCAAGCATCAAACTCATTAAATTTTGATCATTTCGAATTAAGGTATAGCATATGCTTATAATACAAGAATAAATATCAATTATTATATAGGTGCTTATGAATGAACTCCTCATGGTAGTCAACAACAATCCATGACAGTACTTTTAGTAAATTTTACAATTGACATAAAAATGTGATAGAAAGTTAATATGTTTCGTCCTAGGAATAAGTGCTACAGGAAGCCCGATATAGTACACGTACAGTGTGCATGCGTGTAGTGAAATCAAATGGAGGAGAAATTGTATGACAAAGACAGCGTACATATAAAGAAAAGAAACAAAATATGGGCTGCTGATGTCAAGTTGACTATTCTACTGGTAAGTGTCAATTAAAAATATGTAAACAAATTACGAAAATGAATTGAAACGGACGTTAAATGCATGTATTTTGTTTAATTATTGCATCGTGAACTCGGAAAACGTTCGCAAGTTGTGTAGCGTGCGGTACAGATCGAATCTCGTTCTAACATCGGGAGTTTTTATTGAGATTTCAAGATATTTTAGAGAAATAGTGAAAAATGAAAAGTCTTGTGAAAAAGTGTAAAAGCAATTCATCGCGCGTCAGTGGAAAATCATATTTCAGGTATTAATAGTGATAGAATAAATAAATTAACATGTGTATTTTCTCGTGCCGTAAATTTAGTTAAATCAAAAGAGTCAT
>OZ017739.1:185054631-185059631 GCA_963969285.1 Odontomyia ornata
GATGCAAATGTTAATGCTGATGCAGCAAGAGCAGCGACAACAGTCATCCAATTTAACTGCGAAGCTCAATGAACAGTCATCCAATTTAACTGCCAAGCTCAATGAACAGTCGTCCAATTTAACCACGAAGCTAGATGAGCAATCAGCGAAGTTAAATGAACAAACAACGAAACTAAATGAACAATCAGCGCAGCAAAATGAACAGACACCCAGTTTAGCTTGCGAAGCTAAATGAACAATCAGCAAAAATGGACCAACAAGCGATTGAAATCAAGGCGGATTTGCAAAAACAGTCAACCGAAATAAAGCGGAGCTCAGTAGTCTCCACAGCCAAATTGAATGCGTCCAAGGAAAAGGTATACCAGGTCGAGGAGAGAATCAACCTTGAGATCAGCCAGGTCGAGGAGAGAATCAACAATGAGATGGAAAAAGTGAAAAAGGACTTGGAAGCAGCGAAGGCAGTAGTAACCGCCTCACCAGCCCCACTTATAACCGCAGCGCAAAGCTCATCTAGAAATGCGCAAGCACCAATATTCGACGGGCAAACGGTCTGGACTATTTACAAAACCCAGTTTGAAGCAGCCGCTCGAATAAATCACTGGACATGAGCAGGGAACGAGCAACTGCACTAATTTTTGCTCTAAGAGGCCCAGCTGCCGAGCTGTTGCAGACGATCCCCGTTGAATTACACTCAAACCCGAATGCTATAATGAATGCGCTCGACATGCGTTATGGAGACGATCATCTAGAGCAGATTTATCGGTCACAGCTAAGGCATCGGGTGCAGAAGACTGGTGAAACCCTACAGCAACTAGCCCAAGACATTGAGCGACTGGCACTTTTGGCTTACCCAGCCTACGACCCAGAACATCGAGATGATGCAGCGACAGAAGCATTCATCAGCGCACTAAAGGACCCGGAATTGCAACAAGCCGTGCGTTTAGCTCAAAAGCAAACGGTTAAGGACGCATTGGCTTACAGTCTGAACTTTGAGGCAGCGAAAAATGTGACTCGTACCACTGCCCGGGTTCGGGAGGTAGTGACAGACGAGTGCAGGGGGTGAACGCGTGGAAATTGAGCGAGACCCGCATTTAAATGGTGCGCCTAGATGCTGGAATTGCGGAGAGAAGGGGCACCTGCAAAGAGACTGCAAGAAGCGAAGAAAACCGAGCTATTGTCCAGGGTGTGCAGCTAGGAGGAGATCCAGACCGAGTCAGGAGCCCAGAATGGAAGCCCTTCAAACAGAGAGGTCGGGAAACATGTAAGAGCCAACTTCGTGGGGGCAGAGGTTGGCTAGGAGGATCGGACGTCCCCAGAACCACCATCACCGTGTCAAGACTACATTGTGGAGAAGCGGGACTTATGCCTTCCGGGTCAAATTGACGGAGAACACTGCACCATAACAATCGACACTGGTGCAACCCGATTGATTATCCGACCAGACCTAGTTAGACAGCAACAACTTCACAAGGGCAGAATTTTCTCACTACGGACAGCTACGGGAGAAACTGCACCTGTTCATGGAGAGGTCAACCTCCAGATACAGTTAGGAGACCTTGTGTTCCGACATAATTTTCTGGTCGCGAACAGTATGGATGACTGCATTCTCGGAATGGATTTTCTGCGACCACATAGAATCACGTTGGATTTGGGCACACGTGTATTGAAATGGCAGAATGTCGAAGTACTGATGGAGGATCCCAGCGTCCAAATCCCCAAGATGAATGTAGTGGTATGTACTGACACTCATGTACCGAATTCTTCCGAAAGCATTGTATGGGCCAAGCTTGATGGTGATCCTGGAGACCACCGATCTTATCTGATAGAGCCAACGAAGACATCCGCATTGTGCAGTTTGATTGTAGGACGAAGCCTTGTAAGATCTTTAAGGAACGGATATGTGCCGGTTAGAGTCCTTAACGCCGCAGACTCAACCACGAGCATCAAAGCGGGAGAAGTCATCGGCAGCTGCCAGCCTGTTTCCACCATCACCTCTTTGGAAGCTACCCACAACCATCATTGGAAAAGGAGGCAAGACACAGACAAAGCCCGGGAATCCACGTCTGCAATATTGAAGCAAGTCAAATTGCCGGTGTAGCTATTCAAACGAGCCTCTGATCTGGTCACCAAGTACAGTGACATCTTCTCAACAAGCCCGGATGACCAAGGCCGAACGAGTTTGGTAACTCACGTCATGGATACGCAGGGTGCCAAGCCGATTCGACAAGCACCAAGACGTCTCCCTATAGCCAAACAAGGAGAAGTGAGCGCGCTGATCCCGGACATGGAAAAACAAGGTATTATTGAACCTTCTGTAAGTCCATGGGCCGCGCCCTGTAGTTTTAGTAAAGAAAAAGGATGGTAGCACTCGCTTTTGTGTCGACTATAGGCAGCTTAACGACGTCACTAAGAAAGATAGTTACCCGCTCCCACGCATCGATGACATCATGGACACTTTAGCCGACGCAAAATGGTTTTCTACCCTCGATCTCAAGAGTGGCTACTGGCAGGTAGAAATCGACAAGAAGGACCGAGAGAAGACCGCATTTTCAGTTGGGACCGAATTGTGGCAATTTGTGGTGATGCCGTTTGGGCTTTGCAATGCTCCAGCCACTTTCGAACGCTTGATAGAATATGTGCTACGTGGTCTAACCTGGAAAACCTGCTTGGTGTACCTAGATGACATCATCGTCATCGGGAAAAACGTTCGAAGAGCATGTGCGGAACTTAGAAGAGGTTTTCTCCTGACTGCGACTGGAAAATTTGAAACTTAGTCCCGACAAGTGTACCCTTTTCGCAGCTGAAGTAAAATACCTGGGACATGTCGTATCAGCAGAAGGGGTCAAAACAGACCCTGAGAAAATTGAAGCCGTGAAAAGCTGGCTAACACCAAACAACAAGCGCCAACTACGAAGTTTCCTGGGTCTGGCAACCTACTATCGAAGATTCGTCAAAGACTTTGCCAAAATAGCTAAGTGTCTCCATCAGCTAACCGAGAGAAATCGTCCGTATGTCTGGAATGAACAATGCCAGACAGCCTTTGAGACCCTGAAGGAAAATATATGTGAATCACCCGTACTGGCGTACCCGAAACCCGGAAAAATGTTTGTAGTTGACACCGATGCAAGCAACGGCGGTATTGGAGCTGTACTCTCACAGCAAGTCAATCGCGAAGAAAGAGTCCTCTCGTATTACAGTCGAGTTCTTTCAAAAAGTGAGAGGAACTACTGCGTGACCAGGAAGGAGCTATTGGCTATAATAGAGGCCACCAAGCAGTTCCACAAGTACCTATATGGCCAGAAATTTGTTCTTCGAATGGACTATGCATCGCTGAGATGGCTACTTAACTTCAAAAACCCCGAGGGACAAGTTGCGAGATGGATCAAAAGATTGCAGTCATACGACTACGAAATTGTTCATCGAAAGGCGGAGTTCATGGAAATGCTGACGCCCTATCTCGTCGCCCATGTCCAGCTAACTGCAAGCATTGCCGACGGATTGAGGAAAAGGAACGGCCGTTGATCTGCGACTGATAACGGCCAGATTCGATGAAGGTTGGTCATCGGATGAGATTCGAAATGCCCAGCCAGCCGATGAAGACATCGGACCATTGCTCGTATGGAAGGAGACGACTAGGCGACCTAAGTGGAAGGACGTTTCAACGCATGGCGCAACCCGGAAAAGCTATTGGGCACAATGGAACTCCCTTCAGGTGGAGGGTGGCGTACTCGAGCGGAAATGGGAAACGGCGGATGGAAGCTCCTATAGGATGCAAACTTTACTACCCAAAAGCCGAATCCACGATGTGGTTTAGGAAATGCATGAAGGATCCTCGGGAGGCCACCTTGGTGTTAACAAGACCTTAGCGAAATTGCGGGAAAGGTTCTACTGGCTCCACGCTCGAGAAGACATAGAGGACTGGTGTCGGAGATGCACAATTTGCGCTTCCGTCAAAAGCCCAAAGCGACGACTGAGAGGACAAATGCAAACCTATAACGTGGGGGTACCGTTTGAAAGGATTGCTGTTGACATCGCAGGTCCCTTTCCTGAATCTGAATGGGGAAATCGATACACGCTGGTTGTAGCCGATTATTTCAGCAAGTGGCCCGAGGTCTACCCCATTCCCAACCAGGAAGCAACTACTGTAGCCGAACAGCTAGTGTTAAATTGGGTCAGTAGGTACGGCGTACCTGGCGAACTACATTCGGATCAAGGCCGAAACTTTGAGTCACTAGTTTTTGGCGAAATGTGCGAGCTGCTCGGAATACGGAAAACGAGGACAACACCGCTGCATCCCCAATCCGATGGAATGGTCGAACGTTTCAACGGCACGCTCAATAAACACCTGGCCAAAATGGTTGACGAGAACCAAAGGGACTGGGACCGACATATCCCACTATTTTTGATGGCATATAGAGCTGCTGAACATGCATCGACGGGCCAAGCCCCAGCCAAAGTCATTTTTGGAAAGACTATTCGTCTGCCAGCCGATATAAAGTTCGGAACACCCCCTGAGAAACCCCAAACGATCTCGGAGTACGCAAATGATCTAAGGCAACGGTTGAACCAGATACATCGGACAGTGCGAAAACACCTCGAATCGGCTACTGACCACATGAAGATCAGGTATGATCTAATGGCAAATTCTACTGGCTTCCAGCAAGATGACTTGGTGCAACGGCGAAAGGGCAGGTCTCCAAAGTTGCAACATAATTGGGAGGGACCATACCGAGTTACAAAGCGAGTCAACGACGTCGTAAACCGAACACAGGAACATCGTAAGCCGAGAGCTAAAATGAAAATCGTGCACCTGGACCGTCTTGCCCCATATTACACCCAGGGAGAATTGACTACAAATAGCGACACATCTTTTCGGGGCGAAAAGAACTGAGGTGGGGGCAGTGTTACATGTACAAATAATTACATGTACAAATAATTCTGCGAGCTACTGTCGCAATTGTTTTCACAATCATTAAGAACGTTAACAAGTGAATTTACTC
>OZ017739.1:185062131-185137131 GCA_963969285.1 Odontomyia ornata
AAGCCAGCGCTGCCACAGGCACACAGCACAACTCCGCACGAAGTACCACATAGTGCTGGAGCACATGCTCCACCAACCTTACCTCCGTCTCAGGCAGTCTCATTTCAGTAGTCCGCGCGAGTGTGAAATTCAATTCTAAGATTTGTCAGTAGGGCGCTTAGCGGCGCGTAAATAATTCATAATAATGAAGAAAGTTATTCAGCCAAATGTTCGAAAGGGGTACGGTGCACCTAGTGCCCAACAAGAAAGCCAAATGAATGTAGTACGAAAAATACATAATTTGCTATCAGTGGAGCTGTAACAGTCACAGGACCAACACAACCGCGTATTCTAAAACAAAAAATGGGTGTTACGTCGAACGTTGCTCTGTCAACGTCCCCCGGTACCATCCAAAATAGTCAAACACAAATTGTTCAACAAGTGCCCGTGTCGCAAGCAAACAGATGCTACGTATGCGATGAAGTTGTGGGTAACCAATGTACACTTTTATCAGAGTCTGTGACGTCACACTCCAATACAAAATTACCAAATAAAACAAAATTTAGAAGATGTAATATGTAAGCGATGCGTGACGATGATAAACCATCTGGATCGTTTGGAAATAGACTTTGAAAGGGTCAAATCGAGTTATTAAATTTTATATTCAAAAAGTATGGTCTATTGGATGAAGATCGCCTCGCAGTCACCTCGCCACCATCTAAAATGCAGAAACTTAACACTGGCAACGCGGTGAAAAAGCTCGTGGACGATGAACAAGAAATGGGAACACGTAAAATATCAACCCAAACCGTTCAGCGTGATACACTCGATAATCAAATGTCGAATATGTTTGAAGGCAATGAGAAGCTGGCACAAACCCAAAATTGTGAATCAAACAACACCCCAAAATCAACAACAGTCGCCGGCACGGAAGGGCCCAATTAAAATTTACAAATGCATGTCGTGTGAACTTAAAACAACAGATTTGAAGCAATTCCCGCCGCATTATGAAACTTGTCGTCAACAAAATGGATTCCGATGTAAAACATTTAAAAAGATTTGCGTAAATATGAAGACGTTAAACAGCATGTCGCCGAAAGACATCCTAATGAATATAATTGCAATATTTGCAACACAAACTCTTTAAACGAAATAACTTTAAAGCAACACATGGAGCTGGATCATTCAGAGAACAAGTCACCGAGTGGTGGTGTCGTGGCCGGTGCACAAACACTCCATTCCTGCAATTTGTGCGAGTATAAAACAACCGATAGAGAAAACTTCGACGACCACCAAAAGAAACATCTGTTCATCAAAATCTGAGGACAGACACAGAGAAGGGGAGTCGAGTTAGAACTGCGAACGCGTGCGGTCACGAAGAGAGGAAATTTGAAATATATTTGCAAAATTTTTAATGGTGCAAAGATAACTGTATTTAATACCTTCAATCGAAATTGGATTATGTGAAGAAACTGCAAAAAAAATACAGTTTCCATATTATGTTTCATTCCTGTGCCATTCTAAGTGTCAAAGTAAATACCGGGCAAGCTTACTAGGGGCTGAGAGGTGAAACGTCTACAGTTTGGATATACTCGGATGTCCGCGAACATGAAGGCATCGTGTACTGTTGGATTGTTGCTGGTGTGCATGTTGTACAGTTATCAAAAGAAATAATTGGTCAGGTTTACATGGAAAAATATCTTGTCGCGTGTCGCGAAAAATCCACCTTACGGGAAACGTGATTAGCGAGTACTAAATATTATCTTTGGCGGAATTTCGGAAAAAATTCCAAATTTATTGGAATCGGAATTTGATAACATACGTACTTCACATATTCATTGCGTTCATGTTCGGAAAAACAAGAAAGTGCGAGGTTAGCTGCAGTTTGAGAGGAGTAACAAAAGTGACGAGCGATGAAAAAGTGTAATTTTATCAAGAACTTAATGAAACTTGAAAACTGTGAGGAGTGCTGTGCTATGTGATTATCGATACAGAGCTGTGCAAAGGTCTTGCCGGTTCCGAAGTTCAACTAATCACTGACGAACAAGGGATGACGATTGATATTGAACTTTAATGGATTCCATAAAGTTTGTCTGTCGGGCAAGTGACGGTTTACAATTTATTTAAAGAAGCATACAATCATTTTTGTATTAAAAACCACGGGTAGATTCCATTTGTC
The DNA here is from genome assembly GCA_963969285.1 of Odontomyia ornata. NCBI lineage: Eukaryota > Metazoa > Arthropoda > Insecta > Diptera > Stratiomyidae > Odontomyia > Odontomyia ornata. Next base: position 185,064,290 of record OZ017739.1, read on the forward strand.
CCATTTTCTATCAATTACCACAGTATTTCGTTGCCGGCTTTCGACATTTTCTCCCGGGTTCAGTTAATTCGCGTGTTTGAAATCCAAAACCTGGAAAGTGGAATTGGCAATCAGAGGACGACGGGCTGAGTAATTCGGGAAATAATCGAATTTTTAACATTCGACCTCAATTTGACGTTTTGCTCTGAAACTTTCTTGTGTGCTGCTACTGCTGCGGCCTGCGACCATCCGATGGATGGATGGATGCATTTTTCTTTGATCGGGAATCTTGTTTAGCTAGTGTTTCTATAATTCAAAATAATTGAGCCGCGAGGGCAGTGCCGAAAACGGGAAAATGAAAACAAGCGGAAAGTGATTGAGAACGAGTGGAATTGTTGCGGGGTTTCGCCGGGACTATCGAATTAACAAAATACAAATGCGAATGTGAATAGGAGAGTAATTTGGTTTCTTGAAATTGTATTGAATACAACTCCACGCTTTTACAATAACACCGGAAGTGAATGAATGAATGAAGCACTTCAATAAGTCGCCGGGTTTATTAGTATTTATTTTTTTTTGCATGGACTGTTTTAAATGATAAATAATCGTTGTTATTCTTTGTTATTCCTTGTGAGTCGAGAAAAATTTTATTTTTGGATTTTCCCGAATTTAACAGAAGATACCTGCACCCATCGAGCGCTCGACGGAACATGCAGGTGAGTACCCTTTGGTTGCCTAATTTTGTATTTATATACTTTTGGTTACATTTGTTTTATATCTATTTTCTTTACATTTTTTTGTATACATTTTTATATTTGAGTTTAAATTCTTTTTCTAAATTAATGAATTTAGATATCCGTTTAAAATTTTTTTTTATGCGTTAGATTTTTTTTTTTGGCGCTTACCTTTCAAATTTAATCAAATAATTAGTAAATTTTAGTTTTTTTTGGAAATATATAAATTACTTTTAAAAATTGAAAAATTTATGGGATGATATATTAAATAAAAATGAAGTAATAACGTACCCGAGGGTCTTTCCTTTCCTCGATTTCTAATCGGGTATAGGACCCGGTACGGTGGCAGGCTTCCATCCCAAAACATGAGCCAGCCGCCGGGTACAATCTAATTCCTTCTTTTGTTTCAGGAGACGGTATGGGTTGAGTGGCCCAACCAGAGTGCCTTTTTATGGCATAGATTTATGCAATCCAATTGTATAATTCTATGACATAAATTGGTCACCGGGGTACTCCCCTTCTGATGGGAAGGTTCATACAATTCAAGTTGTATGAGTTTTCCACTCAGAAGAGGAATACCTGGCCACTTCAACAAGCTATCAATGGATTTATTCCGGTTGGGTGGGTATGAAGGGGCTCCACCACCACCCGGTTGCCCCTCTTTCATTTGTGGGCCATGAACTTCGTTGGGTAACGACGAGGTCACCCCAAGTTCGCCTTCCTTCTCAGGTTTTCACTTGTTCTAGTAACAAGTACATCTCCTTCGGTGAGGTTATCTACAATTTTTCGACTTCGGTCGCCTTTTTGATCTGAAAGCAATTCGTGAATGCGAAATTTTTTGTAGTAGGTCCTCGTGCCGGGGAAACGAACCCGCCCCACGACACCGCAATGCTAGCCTGCCAGCGCATTCACGCGTCTCCGGACGAGGGCATTCTCGGCAGATACCTCCATCTTCTTCTGCCGGGGCAGCAGACCATCGCTGCAGTCCTTCACGGACTTTATGAAAACTCATGAATTCACTACAAATGGCAACCAACGTGGGGCCCGAAATGCCCGGCTGTATCATCAGTCGTGAGCACGAGACAGTCCATCGTCTCTAGGTGTCCCCACTAGGTGTTAGAATTATTGGCGGGTAGATAACTCCCGGGGGTAATTGCGCTGATCGTGCCCCAGCAAATAGTAACTTTCGAACTTGTTTTGTCTTCGGACATCAATATCGTTTGGTCCTGCGTTTGAATTATACTTTGGTGGTTTACCACCATTGTATAACAAGTAGGGCCAAATGATATTAGAGTCCCTTTTTGTGTTCGGAGGTTATTATTCCAACAACTTTTTGCGGAGGATTCTGATCCGCTCCCCAAACCAGCGGTGCCTAGGTGTCTTAAATTACATGGATCTTGATTTCATGTAATTGGCTGATTAGCTAATCCATGACTATCCATGACAAGACACGCGCTGCTTGTGGATTAGAATCCAACCCTGGGCTAACAAGTTGTAACTTGACAAATTAGCTAATGAGGGATCACTTCTGAACCCTGATTTTCATGGTGCCACAAGAGAGTGTCCCTGAAACGCTTCAAAATGATTGTGCCATTGGTGTCCATACTTGGGAGGAAGGACGGAAAGGAAAGACCTATTTTTTTTTTGATAAAGTAAAATTTTTTTGATAACGATTAAAACTTTTCATACACTTTGTTTTTTTTGTGAGGATTGAAAATAGTTCGCCACTTTCGGCCACTTTTATGTTTTTCCTTATTAATATTTAATTATTTCTTTTAAAGCGTTATTTTTGCCTTTGGTTACCTCTTTTAGCAATTTAGGTACTTATTTAGAAAATTAAATTTCCCTTAGGATGTCGACCAAACGCACGCCAGACAAGCGCAGGTTGCGTTCGGAAGCGGGGCCCACGGCATTATGCGTCATCTGCCAGCAGGCGCGAAATGATGGAACGTCCGTACAAACGTTGGCGTGCGGACATGAATTTCATGAAGCCTGTGTGACCCAGCATTTATTGGTTAGCCGTACTTGCCCTTTATGCCGACAACCAGCCACCTCGGCGGATAGACCTTCGAGCCACCTAGAGCTTTCAGCTGCTCAAGGGGCGGTGCCCAAACCAAAGAACCGGCGGGAGCAGGTTCCAACAGCGGCTGATGAGCCTGACTTAATGGGCCGAGCTGAAGCAGTTCCGCCTGCGGAAGAGGCGAGACCCACTGTGGCTGTGGAAGCGACTGTTTTACAAGACCTAATGGCGCTCATGCAGGACCTGTCCACCCGGGTAGCCTCGCTGGAAAGCCAGAAAAAGAATCCAGCACCACCTCGGCCGAGAACGCCTCCTATGTGGGATTCGGACCCAAATCCGTGGGATTTTCCTATAGACTCGCGGCGCGATCACGAACGAATCCGGCCAGGTGCAGCAATGAATCCGTTGGCTCCAGTGTACCGGCCCCGATTGAGCCAAGCACCGCCACCAAACCAGGCTCCAGTGATTCCGCCGGACCAACGCTTCCATCCACACGATATGTATCGGCTGAAGCCGACACAGATCCCCAGCATCATCCAGGGATGGAATCTGCATTTCAGTGGGGAACCTAATACTATAACGGTAGAAGTCTTCATAAGTCGGGTGGAGTCGCTGATTGAGCTGATGCTAGCAGGAGACCGCACGGCGCTCGCAGGATACTTGCCAATGCTGCTTAGGGGAGCAGCACTTGAGACATATTGGCGAATACATTCAGCCCCACCATCAATACGCTGGTCACGGTTGAAGGAGGTACTCCGCATGGAGTATCCTACGGTCGACATGGACGAATTAGTACTGGACAAGATGAATGCTAGATGGCAGCGTCCGGACGAGTCCTTCCATCAATATCGAGCCGATATCCTTCGGCTGAATGACCAGTTGTCAGAGCCGTTGTCTTCTACCCAAATACTGCGCCTGCTAAAGCGCAATCTAAGGCCGGAGATACGTCGCCATATCGTGAACTCCGATCCACAGAGTATGGAGGCTCTGCTGAGAACTATGCGTCGTATAGAAGGGTTTGAGGAAGATCTACGGGACCGGCCATACTTACTAGCCAGGACGGGTCCCCGACGAGGAATCGCGGAATTGGCCCCAGATTATACCACCCTAGATCTGGAGGAAGATTTGGACCAGGACCAGCTTGCTGTAGCAACAGTGGGAAGTCTTACGACATGCTGGAATTGCCATCAAACCGGACACCGGTTCATTTCATGCCGAGCAGAGCGTAAAGTTTTCTGCTAAGGTTGCGGCAAGCCGGACACTTACTTCCCGGATTGTTCTGAATGTGCCGCACGAAAAAACGGCCAAAAGAGTACCCGACCACCTCAGCGGTACTCGAAGCCCCCGCAGTAGCTCCTCAGCCAGCTGCTCACCCCTACAAACCTGACGTTAACCCACCAGCCATGACCACTACGACTGCGGATGTTCACTCTCTTCCGGAGACCTCGCCAACAACAATCTTGAAGCGACCATCGCAGTCACTGCCAGAAGAGCCCCGGCAGCCTCAATTACGCACTCTAAAACCTTATCATGTGCGACTGCAGGGATATCGGGTGGCTCGAGAGCGAATATTTGCTTCCGAAGTAGTCACTTCCCGCCCGCGCACGACAAAATGGTCAACTCGTCGTTGGCGGAATTTCCGCAAGAGAGTGCGCATCTTCCGTCGAACCTTAAACTCTTGTAACATCTCGGAGGTTGCTGAGAATGAGATCAGACCTTATCATCCAATTAAAGTGTTGGGCGAGACCGTGTTTGCATTAATCGACACGGGTGCCAGTATCAGTTGTCTTGCCTCGAGCTTTGGCTCGAAGGTGCTCCAAGACTATCCGAACTTGATTAAATCCTGGCGCACTGAAATCAGTACAGCTGATGGCACCAAACACCCTATACGAGGTAAACTAACCACACCCGTGACGTTCAGGGGTCAGACGAAGGATATTACTTTCTACATTATTCCGTCTTTGACTCAGAATGTGTACCTTGGCGTCGATTTCGTCCTTCGCTTTGGACTGGCCTCAGATTTATTCACAGATTTGTCTTTAAAAACCAGAAATGTCAACGAAATCACTTCTACTCCCGATAGACATGACCTGACGCCCAACCAACGACAACGCCTGGAAGCATCCATCGCTGCTTTCCCATCTTACGCTACCCAAGGCCTTGGCCGCACCACCCTAGTCTCGCACGCCATCGACGTTGGCGATAGTAAACCGATTAAACAGAGACACTACGCCATCTCACCGGCCATGGAGAAATTGGTGTATGCGGAGCAAGATAGGATGCTCGAGTTGGGGGTCATAGAGGAGTCCCAAAGTGCCTGGTCATCACCGGTAACCTTGGTGGTGAAGCCAGGTAAAGTCCGCCTCTGTCTTGATGCCCGTAAAGTCAACGCGGTTACCATCAAGGACGCGTACCCTCTTCCACTCATCGATGGAATACTAGGGAGACTGCCGAAAGCCAATTATATCACCAGTCTCGACCTAAAAGACGCCTTCTGGCAAATTCCACTCGATGAGGGGTCGAGGGACAAGACCGCCTTCACAGTGCCTGGACGACCATTATATCAGTTTGTCACAATGCCCTTTGGCCTGTGTAACGCGCCGCAAACGATGACTCGGTTGATGGACAAGGTCATCCCACCTCACCTAAAACACCAAGTGTTCGTGTACCTTGATGATCTGTTACTCATCACGGAAACGTTCGATCAACACCACCTACTTCTACAAGAAGTAGCCCTGCACATCAGTAAGGCGGGACTCACCATCAACGTACAGAAAAGTAAGTTTGTCATGAAAGAAGTCCGATACCTAGGACATGTCATAGGACATGGCACTATCAAAACGGATCCAGACAAAACTCGTGCGATTGATGAGTTCCCCTTACCAAAAACTGTGAAGCAGCTACGACGTTTCCTTGGTGTGTGCAGTTGGTACCGAAGGTTTGTTCGGAATTATGCAACAGTTTCAGCGCCCCTGTCAGACATGTTGCGGAAGGGGAAGTTTATTTGGACCGAACTCAGCCAAAAGACATTTGAAGAGCTAAAACAAGCCCTCACATCAGCTCCTGTCTTGCACAGCCCCGACTTCACGAAGCCCTTCTCCATTCATTGTGACGCAAGTCAACATGGAGTAGGAGCCGTGCTGGTGCAATTGACCGACGAAGGAGAGGAAGCTCCCATCGCCTTCATGTCCAATAAGCTGAATTCGGCCCAAAGAAACTATACTGTTTCCGAGCAAGAATGTCTGGCAGCGGTAATGGCTGTGAAGAAATTTCGAGCTTATATCGAGGGCCACCAATTCGAGATCATCACGGACCACGCGTCACTACAATGGTTGATGAACCAGGCAGATCTAAATGGACGCCTAGCCAGATGGGCTCTTAAACTGCAAGGGTTCAAGTTCTCCATCAAACATCGGAAAGGAACCCAGAACATCGTACCCGACACTCTCTCACGGATGTTTTCCCCAGAGGGAGCCGAATTGACAATAAATGACGAGAACCCCATCGAAATAGATTTGGACAGCCCACATTTCGAATCAGACAGCTACAAAGAGTTGAGGCAAACCATAGCGACCCAACAAACACAGCTGCCTGATTTGAAGGTAATAGACGGCTACGTGTATAGACGAAATGAATACGCCACTGGTGATCCATGGCAGGAAGAAGAGTCTTGGAAACTCTGGGTACCGGAGGAAATGACACAACATCTGATCTACCGCGCACATGACCATCCTTTAAGTGCACACGGAGGTTACGGTCGGACGTTACGGCGACTCAAGAAATACTTCTTTTGGCCTAAAATGGCATCCCAGGTCAAAGACTACGTGAGCGCCTGTGAGACCTGTAAAGGCACCAAAGCACCCAACCAGCCTCTTCGACCTCCTATGGGTCAACTCAACGTCCCAGAACGCGTATTCCAGCGTCTATACATCGATCTACTCGGTCCATATCCTCGGTCTTCCATGGGACACATCGGAGCTATAGTCGTTCTAGATCAGCTCTCAAAGTTCCCAATGGTGGAACCTATCCGTAAATTCACAACTCCATCGATCGTGAAATTCTTAGAGAACCGGGTATTCCATGTGTTCGGTGTCCCAGAGAGTGTGTACTCAGACAATGGAGTACAGTTCCGGTCTCGGCAGTTTAAGAGCCCACTCGAGCAGTATGGTATTGAACACCAACTGACGCCCATATACTCTCCGCAGTCTAACGCATCAGAACGGTTGAACCGCACCCTATTGGCCGCGATCCGTTCCTATGTCCACCCATCTCAAAAGGATTGGGATCGGCGATCGTCTGCCATTACATGCGCCCTGCGATCCTCATATCATTCCGTCACCGGTGTCGCCCCTTAGTTTGCCGCCTTTGGACAGCACATGATTTGCCATGGTAAATCATACCGGCTGTTACGGCAATTAAAGTGTTTGGGAGACCCCGTCGTTGTGCTGGAGCCCCACGAACGTTTAGGAGACCTCCGCCAACAAATCGGACGGAAGATTAAGGCCACAGGCAGTGCAAGTGAAGCGCAGTACAATCTCCGGTCTCGATCGGCTAATTTCAAGGAAGGAGATGAAGTTTTCCGGCGAAACTTCCGCCAAAGTGACGCCGCGGGGCATTACAACGCCAAGCTGGACAGGCGATTCTTGAAAAGCCGCATAAAGAAGGTAATGGGACCTAACCGTTACCTGATAACGGATCCATCGGGGAAAGAAGTGGGGATATACCACGCGAAAGACCTGCGCCGATACATAATTAGTCACGTCTGTTTGTCTGTCCGCATATATTTTCAAAAAACGCACAAGGGTTGTATACTTCCGGCCAAACATAAACATAAGTCAGTCCGTCCGTCTGTCAATTGTGTTTTCTTCTATGGTTCGACATTTTTAGTCCCGACGCCGAAGCCAACCCATGGTACACAGAAAGATCCTTCAGCTCCTTTTCCGCAATCCGCATCGCCTGGGGATCGCGAGAAAATTAGCTGTCCTGTAGTAATTGAGGAGTATGGCTCTAAAAGCCAGCGCTGCCACAGGCACACAGCACAACTCCGCACGAAGTACCACATAGTGCTGGAGCACATGCTCCACCAACCTTACCTCCGTCTCAGGCAGTCTCATTTCAGTAGTCCGCGCGAGTGTGAAATTCAATTCTAAGATTTGTCAGTAGGGCGCTTAGCGGCGCGTAAATAATTCATAATAATGAAGAAAGTTATTCAGCCAAATGTTCGAAAGGGGTACGGTGCACCTAGTGCCCAACAAGAAAGCCAAATGAATGTAGTACGAAAAATACATAATTTGCTATCAAGTGGAGCTGTAACAGTCACAGGACCAACACAACCGCGTATTCTAAAACAAAAAATGGGTGTTACGTCGAACGTTGCACTGTCAACGTCCCCCGGTACCATCCAAATTAGTCAAACACAAATTGTTCAACAAGTGCCCGTGTCGCAAGCAAACAGATGCTACGTATGCGATGAAGTTGTGGGTAACCAATGTACACTTTTATCAGAGTCTGTGACGTCACACTCCAATACAAAATTACCAAATAAAACAAAATTTAGAAGATGTAATATGTAAGCGATGCGTGACGATGATAAACCATCTTGATCGTTTGGAAATAGACTTTGAAAGGGTCAAATCGAGTTATCAAATTTTATATTCGAAAAGTATGGTCTATTGGATGAAGATCGCCTCGCAGTCACCTCGCCACCATCTAAAATGCAGAAACTTAACACTGGCAACGCGGTGAAAAAGCTCGTGGACGATGAACAAGAAATGGGAACACGTAAAATATCAACCCAAACCGTTCAGCGTGATACACTCGATAATCAAATGCCGAATATGTTTGAAGGCAATGAGAAGCTGGCACAAACCCAAAATTGTGAATCAAACAACACCCCAAAATCAACAACAGTCGCTGGCACGGAAGGGCCCAATTAAAATTTACAAATGTATGTCGTGTGAACTTAAAACAACAGATTTGAAGCAATTCCCGCCGCATTATGAAACTTGTCGTCAACAAAATGGATTCCGATGTAAAACATTTAAAAAGATTTGCGTAAATATGACGACGTGAAACAGCATGTCGCCGAAAGACATCCTAATGAATATAATTGCAATATTTGCAACACAAACTCTTTAAACGAAATAACTTTAAAGCAACACATGGAGCTGGATCATTCAGAGAACAAGTCACCGAGTGGTGGTGTCGTGGCCGGTGCACAAACACTCCATTCCTGCAATTTGTGCGAGTATAAAACAACCGATAGAGAAAACTTCGACGACCACCAAAAGGAACATCTGTTCATCAAAATCTGAGGACAGACACAGAGAAGGGGAGTCGTGTTGGAACTGCGAACGCGTGCGGTCGCGAAGAGAGGAAATTTGAAATATATTTGCAAAATTTTTAATGGTGCAAAGATAACTGTATTTAATACCTTCAATCGAAATTGGATTATGTGAAGAAACTGCAAAAAAAAAATACAGTTTCCATATTATGTTTCATTCCTGTGCCATTCTAAGTGTCAAAGTAAATACCGGGCAAGCTTACTAGGGGCTGAGAGGTGAAACGTCTACAGTTTGGATATACTCGGATGTCCGCGAACATGAAGACATCGTGTACTGTTGGATTGTTGCTGGTGTGCATGTTGTACAGTTATCAAAAGAAATAATTGGTCAGGTTTACATGGAAAAATATCTTGTCGCGTGTCGCGAAAAATCCACCTTACGGGAAACGTGATTAGCGAGTGCTAAATATTATCTTTGGCGGAATTTCGGAAAAAATTCCAAACTTATTGGAATCGGAATTTGATAACATACGTACTTCAAATATTCATTGCGTTCATGTTCGGAAAAACAAGAAAGTGCGAGGTTAGCTGCAGTTTGAGAGGAGTAACAAAAGTGACGAGCGATGAAAAAGTGTAATTTTATCAAGAACTTAATGAAACTTGAAAACTGTGAGGAGTGCTATGCTATGTAATTATCGATATAGAGTTGTGGAAAGGTCTTGCCGGTTCTGAAGTTCAACTAATCACTGACGAACAAGGGATGACGATTGATATTGAACTTTAATGGATTCCATAAAGTTTGTCTGTCGGGCGAGTGACGGTTTACAATTTATTTAAAGAAGCATACAATCATTTTTGTATTAAAAACCACGGGTAGATTCCATTTGTCCCATTTTCTATCAATTACCACAGTATTTCGTTGCCGGCTTTCGACATTTTCTCCCGTGTTCTGTTAATTCGCGTGTTTGAAATCCAAAACCTGGAAAGTGGAATTGGCAATCAGAGGACGACAGGCTGAGTAATTCGGGAAATAATCGAATTTTTAACATTCGACCTCAATTTGACGTTTTGCTCTGAAACTTTCTTGTGTGCTGCTACTGCTGCGGCCTGCGACCATCCGATGGATGGATGGATGCATTTTTCTTCGATCGGGAATCTTGTTTAGCTGGTGTTTCTATAATTCAAAATAATTGAGCCACGAGGGCAGTGCCGAAAGCGGGAAAATGAAAACAAGCGGAAAGTGATTGAGAACGAGTGGAATTGTTGCGGGGTTTTGCCGGGACTATCGAATTAACAAAATACAAATGCGAATGTGAATAGGAGAGTAATTTGGTTTCTTGAAATTGCATTGACTACAACTCCACGCTTTTACAAAAACACCGGAAGTGAATGAATGAATGAAGCACTTCAATAAGTCGCCGGGTTTATTAGTATTTATTTTTTTTGCATGGACTGTTTTAAATGATAAATAATCGTTGTTATTCTTTGTTATTCCTTGTGAGTCGAGAAAAATTTTATTTTTGGATTTTCCCGAATTTAACAGAAGATACCTGCACCCATCGAGCGCTCGACGGAACATGCAGGTGAGTACCCTTTGGTTGCCTAATTTTGTATTTATATACTTTTGGTTACATTTGTTTTATATCTATTTTCTTTACATTTTTTTTGTATACATTTTTATATTTGAGTTTAAATTCTTTTTCTAAATTAATTAATTTAGATATCCGTTTAAAATTTTTTTTTATGCGTTAGATTTTTTTTTTGGCGCTTACCTTTCAAATTTAATCAAATAATTAGTAAATTTTAGTTTTTTTTGGAAATATATAAATTACTTTTAAAAATTGAAAAATTTATGGGATGATATATTAAATAAAAATGAAGTAATAACGTACCCGAGGGTCTTTCCTTTCCTCCATTTCTAATCGGGTATAGGACCAGGTACGGTGGCAGGCTTCCATCCCAAAGCATGAGCCAGCCGCCGGGTACAATCTAATTCCTTCTTTTGTTTCAGGAGACGGTATGGGTTGAGTGGCCCAACCAGAGTGCCTTTTTATGGCATAGATTTATGCAATCCAATTGTATAATTCTATGACACAAATTGGTCACCGGGGTACTCCCCTTCTGATGGGAAGGTTCATACAATTCAAGTTGTATGAGTTTTCCACTCAGAAGAGGAATACCTGGCCACTTCAACAAGCTATCAATGGATTTATTCTGGTTGGGTGGGTATGAAGGGGCTCCACCACCACCCGGTTGCCCCTCTTTCATTTGTGGGCCATGAACTTCGTTGGGTAACGACGAGGTCACCCCAAGTTCGCCTTCCTTCTCAGGTTTTTACTTGTTCTAGTAACAAGTACATCTCCTTCGGTGAGGTCATCTACAATTTTTCGACTTCGGTCGCCTTTTTGATCTGAAAGCAATTCGTGAATGCGAAATTTTTTGTAGTGGTTCCTCGTGCCGGGGAAACGAACCCGCCCCACGACACCGCAATGCTAGCCTGCCAGCGCATTCACGCGTCTCCGGACGAGGGCATTCTCGGCAGATACCTCCATCTTCTTCTGCCGGGGCAGCAGACCATCGCTGAAGTCCTTCACGGACTTTATGAAAACTCATAAATTCACTACAAATGGCGCCCAACGTGGGGCCCGAAATGCCCGGCTGTATCATCAGTCGTGAGCACGAGACAGTCCATCGTCTCTAGGTGTCCCCACTAGGTGTTAGAATTATTGGCGGGTAGATAACTCCCGAGGGTAATTGCACTGATCGTGCCCCAGCAAATAGTAACTTTCGAACTTGTTTTGTATTCGGACATCAATATCGTTTGGTCCTGCGTTTGAATTATACTTTGGTGGTTTACCACCATTGTATAACAAGTAAGGCCAAATGATATTAGAGTCCCTTTTTGTGTTCGGAGGTTATTATTCCAACAACTTTTTGCGGAGGATTCTGATCCGCTCCCCAAACCAGCGGTGCCTAGGTGTCTTAAATTAAATGGATCTTGATTTCATGTGATTGGCTGATTAGCTAATCCATGACTATCCATGACAAGACACGCGCTGCTTGTGGACTAGAATCTAACCCTGGGCTAACAAGTTGTAACTTGACAAATTAGCTAATGAGGGATCACTTCTGAACCCTGATTTTCATGGTGCCACAAGAGAGTGTCCCTGAAACGCTTCAAAATGATTGTGCCATTGGTGTCCATACTTGGGAGGAAGGACGGAAAGGAAAGACCTATTTTTTTTTTTTGATAAAGTACAATTTTTTTGATAACGATTAAAACTTTTCATACACTTTGTTTTTTTTGTGAGGATTGAAAATAGTTCGCCACTTTCGGCCACTTTTTTGTTTTTCCTTATTAATATTTAATTATTTCTTTTAAAGCGTTATTTTTGCCTTTGGTTACCTCTTTTAGCAATTTAGGTACTTATTTACAAAATTAAATTTCCTTTAGGATGTCGACCAAACGCACGCCAGACAAGCGCAGGTTGCGTTCGGAAGCGGGGCCCACGGCATTATGCGTCATCTGCCAGCAGGCGCGAAATGATGGAACGTCCGTACAAACGTTGGCGTGCGGACATGAATTTCATGAAGCCTGTGTGACCCAGCATTTATTGGTTAGCCGTACTTGCCCTTTATGCCGACCACCAGCCACCTTGGCGGATAGACCTTCGAGCCACCTAGAGCTTCCAGCTGCTCAAGGGGCGGTGCCCAAACCAAAGAACCGGCGGGAGCAGGTTCCAACAGCGGCTGATGAGCCTGACTTAATGGGCCGAGCTGAAGCAGTTCCGCCTGCGGAAGAGGCGAGACCCACTGTGGCTGTGGAAGCGACTGTTTTACAAGACCTAATGGCGCTCATGCAGGACCTGTCCACCCGGGTAGCCTCGCTGGAAAGCCAGAAAAAGAATCCAGCACCACCTCGGCCAAGAACGCCTCCTATGTGGGATTCGGACCCAAATCCGTGGGATTTTCCTATAGACTCGCGGCGCGATCACGAACGAATCCGGCTAGGTGCAGCAATGAATCCGTTGGCTCCAGTGTACCGGCCCCGATTGAGCCAAGCACCGCCACCAAACCAGGCTCCAGTGATTCCGCCGGACCAACGCTTCCATCCACACGATATGTATCGGCTGAAGCCGACACAGATCCCCAGCATCATCCAGGGATGGAATCTGCATTTCAGTGGGGAACCTAATACTATAACGGTGGAAGTCTTCATAAGTCGGGTGGAGTCGCTGATTGAGCAGATGCTAGCAGGAGACCGCACGGCGCTCGCAGGATACTTGCCAATGCTGCTTAGGGGAGCAGCACTTGAGACATATTGGCGAATACATTCAGCCCCACCATCAATACGCTGGTCACGGTTGAAGGAGGTACTCCGCATGGAGTATCCTACGGTCGACATGGACGAATTAGTACTGGACAAGATGAATGCTAGATGGCAGCGTCCGGACGAGTCCTTCCATCAATATCGAGCCGATATGCTTCGGCTGAATGACCAGTTGTCAGAGCCGTTGTCTTCTACCCAAATACTGCGCCTGCTAAAGCGCAATCTAAGGCCGGAGATACGTCGCCATATCGTGAACTCCGATCCACAGAGTATGGAGGCCCTGCTGAGAACTGTGCGTCGTATAGAAGGGTTTGAGGAAGATCTACGGGACCGGCCATACTTACTAGCCAGGACGGGTCCTCGACGAGGAATCACGGAATTGGCCCCAGATTATACCACCATGGATCTGGAGGAAGATTTGGACCAGGACCAGCTTGCTGTAGCAGCAGTGGGAAGTCTTACGACATGCTGGAATTGCCATCAAACCGAACACCGGTTCATTTCATGCCGAGCAGAGCGTAAAGTTTTCTGCTACGGTTGCGGCAAGCCGGACACTTACTTCCCGGATTGTTCTGAATGTGCCGCACGAAAAAACGGCCAAAAGAGTACCCGACCACCTCAGCGGTACTCGAAGCCCCCGCAGTAGCTCCTCAGCCAGCTGCTCACCCCTGCAAACCTGACGTTAACCCACCAGCCATGACCACTACGACTGCGGATGTTCACTCTCTTCCGGAGACCTCGCCAACAACAATCTTGAAGCGACCATCGCAGTCACTGCCAGAAGAGCCCCGGCAGCCTCAATTACGCACTCTAAAACCTTATCATGTGCGACTGCAGGAATATCGGGTGGCTCGAGAGCGAATATTTGCTTCCGAAGTAGTCACTTCCCGCCCGCGCATGACAAAATGGTCAACTCGTCGTTGGCGGAATTTCCGCAAGAGAGTGCGCATCTTCCGTCAAACCTTAAACTCTTGTAACATCTCGGAGGTTGCTGAGAATGAGATCAGACCTTATCATCCAATTAAAGTGTTGGGCGAGACCGTGTTTGCATTAATCGACACGGGTGCCAGTATCAGTTGTCTTGCCTCGAGCTTTGGCTCGAAGGTGCTCCAAGACTATCCGAACTTGATTAAATCCTGGCGCACTGAAATCAGTACAGCTGATGGCACCAAACACCCTATACGAGGTAAACTAACCACACCCGTGACGTTCAGGGGTCAGACGAAGGATATTACTTTCTACAATATTCCGTCTTTGACTCAGAATGTGTACCTTGGCGTCGATTTCGTCCTTCGCTTTGGACTGGCCTCAGATTTATTCACAGATTTGTCTTTAAAAACCAGAAATGTCAACGAAATCACTTCTACTCCCGATAGACATGACCTGACGCCCAACCAACGACAACGCCTGGAAGCATCCATCGCTGCTTTCCCATCTTACGCTACCCAAGGCCTTGGCCGCACCACCCTAGTCTCGCACGCCATCGACGTTGGCGATAGTAAACCGATTAAACAGAGACACTACGCCATCTCACCGGCCATGGAGAAATTGGTGTATGCGGAGCAAGATAGGATGCTCGAGTTGGGGGTCATAGAGGAGTCCCAAAGTGCCTGGTCATCACCGGTAACCTTGGTGGTGAAGCCAGGTAAAGTCCGCCTCTGTCTTGATGCCCGTAAAGTCAACGCGGTTACCATCAAGGACGCGTACCCTCTTCCACTCATCGATGGAATACTAGGGAGACTGCCGAAAGCCAATTATATCACCAGTCTCGACCTAAAAGACGCCTTCTGGCAAATTCCACTCGATGAGGGGTCGAGGGACAAGACCGCCTTCACAGTGCCTGGACGACCATTATATCAGTTTGTCACAATGCCCTTTGGCCTGTGTAACGCGCCGCAAACGATGACTCGGTTGATGGACAAGGTCATCCCACCTCACCTAAAACACCAAGTGTTCGTGTACCTTGATGATCTGTTACTCATCACGGAAACGTTCGATCAACACCTCCTACTTCTACAAGAAGTAGCCCTGCACATCAGTAAGGCGGGACTCACCATCAACGTACAGAAAAGTAAGTTTGTCATGAAAGAAGTCCGATACCTAGGACATGTCATAGGACATGGCACTATCAAAACGGATCCAGACAAAACTCGTGCGATTGATGAGTTCCCCTTACCAAAAACTGTGAAGCAGCTACGACGTTTCCTTGGTGTGTGCGGTTGGTACCGAAGGTTTGTTCGGAATTATGCAACAGTTTCAGCGCCCCTGTCAGACATGTTGCGGAAGGGGAAGTTTATTTGGACCGAACTCAGCCAAAAGGCATTTGAAGAGCTAAAACAAGCCCTCACATCAGCTCCTGTCTTGCACAGCCCCGACTTCACGAAGCCCTTCTCCATTCATTGTGACGCAAGTCAACATGGAGTAGGAGCCGTGCTGGTGCAATTGACCGACGAAGGAGAGGAAGCTCCCATCGCCTTCATGTCCAATAAGCTGAATTCGGCCCAAAGAAACTATACTGTTTCCGAGCAAGAATGTCTGGCAGCGGTAATGGCTGTGAAGAAATTTCGAGCTTATATCGAGGGCCACCAATTCGAGATCATCACGGACCACGCGTCACTACAATGGTTGATGAACCAGGCAGATCTAAATGGACGCCTAGCCAGATGGGCTCTTAAACTGCAAGGGTTCAAGTTCTCCATCGAACATCGGAAAGGAACCCAGAACATCGTACCCGACACTCTCTCACGGATGTTTTCCCCAGAGGGAGCCGAATTGACAATAAATGACGAGAACCCCATCGAAATAGATTTGGACAGCCCACATTTCGAATCAGACAGCTACAAAGAGTTGAGGCAAACCATAGCGACCCAACAAACACAGCTGCCTGATTTGAAGGTAATAGACGGCTACGTGTATAGACGAAATGAATACGCCACTGGTGATCCATGGCAGGAAGAAGAGTCTTGGAAACTCTGGGTACCGGAGGAAATGACACAACATCTGATCTACCGCGCACATGACCATCCTTTAAGTGCACACGGAGGTTACGGTCGGACGTTACGGCGACTCAAGAAATACTTCTTTTGGCCTAAAATGGCATCCCAGGTCAAAGACTACGTGAGCGCCTGTGAGACCTGTAAAGGCACCAAAGCACCCAACCAGCCTCTTCGACCTCCTATGGGTCAACTCAACGTCCCAGAACGCGTATTCCAGCGTCTATACATCGATCTACTCGGTCCATATCCTCGGTCTTCCATGGGACACATCGGAGCTATAGTCGTTCTAGATCAGCTCTCAAAGTTCCCAATGGTGGAACCTATCCGTAAATTCACAACTCCATCGATCGTGAAATTCTTAGA
Organism: Odontomyia ornata; assembly: GCA_963969285.1. Lineage (NCBI taxonomy): Eukaryota > Metazoa > Arthropoda > Insecta > Diptera > Stratiomyidae > Odontomyia > Odontomyia ornata. Next base: position 185,080,995 of record OZ017739.1, read on the forward strand.
GAACCGGGTATTCCATGTGTTCGGTGTCCCAGAGAGTGTGTACTCAGACAATGGAGTACAGTTCCGGTCTCGGCAGTTTAAGAGCCTACTCGAGCAGTATGGTGTTGAACACCAACTGACGCCCATATACTCTCCGCAGTCTAACGCATCAGAACGGTTGAACCGCACCCTATTGGCCGCGATCCGTTCCTATGTCCACCCATCTCAAAAGGATTGGGATCGGCGATCGTCTGCCATTACATGCGCCCTGCGATCCTCATATCATTCCGTCACCGGTGTCGCCCCTTAGTTTGCCGCCTTTGGACAGCACATGATTTGCCATGGTAAATCATACCGGCTGTTACGGCAATTAAAGTGTTTGGGAGACCCCGTCGTTGTGCTGGAGCCCCACGAACGTTTAGGAGACCTCCGCCAACAAATCGGACGGAAGATTAAGGCCACAGGCAGTGCAAGTGAAGCGCAGTACAATCTCCGGTCTCGATCGGCTAATTTCAAGGAAGGAGATGAAGTTTTCCGGCGAAACTTCCGCCAAAGTGACGCCGCGGGGCATTACAACGCCAAGCTGGACAGGCGATTCTTGAAAAGCCGCATAAAGAAGGTAATGGGACCTAACCGTTACCTGATAACGGATCCATCGGGGAAAGAAGTGGGGATATACCACGCGAAAGACCTGCGCCGATACATAATTAGTCACGTCTGTTTGTCTGTCCGCATATATTTTCAAAAAACGCACAAGGGTTGTATACTTCCGGCCAAACATAAACATAAGTCAGTCCGTCCGTCTGTCAATTGTGTTTTCTTCTATGGTTCGACATTTTTAGTCCCGACGCCGAAGCCAACCCATGGTACACAGAAAGATCCTTCAGCTCCTTTTCCGCAATCCGCATCGCCTGGGGATCGCGAGAAAATTAGCTGTCCTGTAGTAATTGAGGAGTATGGCTCTAAAAGCCAGCGCTGCCACAGGCACACAGCACAACTCCGCACGAAGTACCACATAGTGCTGGAGCACATGCTCCACCAACCTTACCTCCGTCTCAGGCAGTCTCATTTCAGCAGTCCGCGCGAGTGTGAAATTCAATTCTAAGATTTGTCAGTAGGGCGCTTAGCGGCGCGTAAATAATTCATAATAATGAAGAAAGTTATTCAGCCAAATGTTCGAAAGGGGTACGGTGCACCTAGTGCCCAACAGGAAAGCCAAATGAATGTAGTACGAAAAATACATAATTTGCTATCAAGTGGAGCTGTAACAGTCACAGGACCAACACAACCGCGTATTCTAAAACAAAAAATGGGTGTTACGTCGAACGTTGCACTGTCAACGTCCCCCGGTACCATCCAAAATAGTCAAACACAAATTGTTCAACAAGTGCCCGTGTCGCAAGCAAACAGATGCTACGTATGCGATGAAGTTGTGGGTAACCAATGAACACTTTTATCAGAGTCTGTGACGTCACACTCCAATACAAAATTACCAAATAAAACAAAATTTAGAAGATGTAATATGTAAGCGATGCGTGACGATGATAAACCATCTGGATCGTTTGGAAATAGACTTTGAAAGGGTCAAATCGAGTTATTAAATTTTACATTCAAAAAGTATGGTCTATTGGATGAAAATCGCCTCGCAGTCACCTCGCCACCATCTAAAATGCAGAAACTTAACACTGGCAACGCGGTGAAAAAGCTCGTAGACGATGAACAAGAAATGGGAACACGTAAAATATCAACCCAAACCGTTCAGCGTGATACACTCGATAATCAAATGTCGAATATGTTTGAAGGCAATGAGAAGCTGGCACAAACCCAAAATTGTGAATCAAACAACACCCCAAAATCAACAACAGTCGCCGGCACGGAAGGGCCCAATTAAAATTTACAAATGCATGTCGTGTGAACTTAAAACAACAGATTTGAAGCAATTCCCGCCGCATTATGAAACTTGTCGTCAACAAAATGGATTCCGATGTAAAACATTTAAAAAGATTTGCGTAAATATGAAGACGTTAAACAGCATGTCGCCGAAAGACATCCTAATGAATATAATTGCAATATTTGCAACACAAACTCTTTAAACGAAATAACTTTAAAGCAACACATGGAGCTGGATCATTCAGAGAACAAGTCACCGAGTGGTGGTGTCGTGGCCGGTGCACAAACACTCCATTCCTGCAATTTGTGCGAGTATAAAACAACCGATAGAGAAAACTTCGACGACCACCAAAAGAAACATCTGTTCATCAAAATCTGAGGACAGACACAGAGAAGGGGAGTCGAGTTGGAACTGCGAACGCGTGCGGTCGCGAAGAGAGGAAATTTGAAATATATTTGCAAAAGTTTTAATGGTGCAAAGATAACTGTATTTAATACCTTCAATCGAAATTGGATTATGTGAAGAAACTGCAAAAAAAAAATACAGTTTCCATATTATGTTTCATTCCTGTGCCATTCTAAGTGTCAAAGTAAATACCGGGCAAGCTTACTAGGGGCTGAGAGGTGAAACGTCTACAGTTTGGATATACTCGGATGTCCGCGAACATGAAGGCATCGTGTACTGTTGGATTGTTGCTGGTGTGCATGTTGTACAGTTATCAAAAGAAATAATTGGTCAGGTTTACATGGAAAAATATCTTGTCGCGTGTCGCGAAAAATCCACCTTACGGGAAACGTGATTAGCGAGTACTAAATATTATCTTTGGCGGAATTTCGGAAAAAATTCCAAATTTATTGGAATCGGAATTTGATAACATACGTACTTCAAATATTCATTGCGTTCATGTTCGGAAAAACAAGAAAGTGCGAGGTTAGCTGCAGTTTGAGAGGAGTAACAAAAGTGACGAGCGATGAAAAAGTGTAATTTTATCAAGAACTTAATGAAACTTGAAAACTGTGAGGAGTGCTGTGCTATGTAATTATCGATACAGAGTTGTGGAAAGGTCTTGCCGGTTCTGAAGTTCAACTAATCACTGACGAACAAGGGATGACGATTGATATTGAACTTTAATGGATTCCATAAAGTTTGTCTGTCGGGCGAGTGACGGTTTACAATTTATTTAAAGAAGCATACAATCATTTTTGTATTAAAAACCACGGGTAGATTCCATTTGTCCCATTTTCTATCAATTACCACAGTATTTCGTTGCCGGCTTTCGACATTTTCTCCCGTGTTCTGTTAATTCGCGTGTTTGAAATCCAAAACCTGGAAAGTGGAATTGGCAATCAGAGGACGACAGGCTGAGTAATTCGGGAAATAATCGAATTTTTAACATTCGACCTCAATTTGACGTTTTGCTCTGAAACTTTCTTGTGTGCTGCTACTGCTGCGGCCTGCGACCATCCGATGGATGGATGGATGCATTTTTCTTCGATCGGGAATCTTGTTTAGCTGGTGTTTCTATAATTCAAAATAATTGAGCCGCGAGGGCAGTGCCGAAAGCGGGAAAATGAAAACAAGCGGAAAGTGATTGAGAACGAGTGGAATTGTTGCGGGGTTTTGCCGGGACTATCGAATTAACAAAATACAAATGCGAATGTGAATAGGAGAGTAATTTGGTTTCTTGAAATTGCATTGAATACAACTCCACGCTTTTACAATAACACCGGAAGTGAATGAATGAATGAAGCACTTCAATAAGTCGCCGGGTTTATTAGTATTTATTTTTTTTGCATGGACTGTTTTAAATGATAAATAATCGTTGTTATTCTTTGTTATTCCTTGTGAGTCGAGAAAAATTTTATTTTTGGATTTTCCCGAATTTAACAGAAGATACCTGCACCCATCGAGCGCTCGACGGAACATGCAGGTGAGTACCCTTTGGTTGCCTAATTTTGTATTTATATACTTTTGGTTACATTTGTTTTATATCTATTTTCTTTACATATTTTTTGTATACATTTTTATATTTGAGTTTAAATTCTTTTTCTAAATTAATTAATTTAGATATCCGTTTAAAATTTTTTTTTATGCGTTAGATTTTTTTTTTGGCGCTTACCTTTCAAATTTAATCAAATAATTAGTAAATTTTAGTTTTTTTTGGAAATATATAAATTACTTTTAAAAATTGAAAAATTTATGGGATGATATATTAAATAAAAATGAAGTAATAACGTACCCGAGGGTCTTTCCTTTCCTCCATTTCTAATCGGGTATAGGACCAGGTACGGTGGCAGGCTTCCATCCCAAAGCATGAGCCAGCCGCCGGGTACAATCTAATTCCTTCTTTTGTTTCAGGAGACGGTATGGGTTGAGTGGCCCAACCAGAGTGCCTTTTTATGGCATAGATTTATGCAATCCAATTGTATAATTCTATGACACAAATTGGTCACCGGGGTACTCCCCTTCTGATGGGAAGGTTCATACAATTCAAGTTGTATGAGTTTTCCACTCAGAAGAGGAATACCTGGCCACTTCAACAAGCTATCAATGGATTTATTCCGGTTGGGTGGGTATGAAGGGGCTCCACCACCACCCGGTTGCCCCTCTTTCATTTGTGGGCCATGAACTTCGTTGGGTAACGACGAGGTCACCCCAAGTTCGCCTTCCTGCTCAGGTTTTTACTTGTTCTAGTAACAAGTACATCTCCTTCGGTGAGGTTATCTACAATTTTTCGACTTCGGTCGCCTTTTTGATCTGAAAGCAATTCGTGAATGCGAAATTTTTTGTAGTGGTTCCTCGTGCCGGGGAAACGAACCCGCCCCATGACACCGCAATGCTAGCCTGCCAGCGCATTCACGCGTCTCCGGACGAGGGCATTCTCGGCAGATACCTCCATCTTCTTCTGCCGGGGCAGCAGACCATCGCTGAAGTCCTTCACGGACTTTATGAAAACTCATAAATTCACTACAAATGGCGCCCAACGTGGGGCCCGAAATGCCCGGCTGTATCATCAGTCGTGAGCACGAGGCAGTCCATCGTCTCTAGGTGTCCCCACTAGGTGTTAGAATTATTGGCGGGTAGATAACTCCCAAGGGTAATTGCACTGATCGTGCCCCAGCAAATAGTAACTTTCGAACTTGTTTTGTCTTCGGACATCAATATCGTTTGGTCCTGCGTTTGAATTATACTTTGGTGGTTTACCACCATTGTATAACAAGTAAGGCCAAATGATATTAGAGTCCCTTTTTGTGTTCGGAGGTTATTATTCCAACAACTTTTTGCGGAGGATTCTGATCCGCTCCCCAAACCAGCGGTGCCTAGGTGTCTTAAATGACATGGATCTTGATTTCATGTGATTGGCTGATTAGCTAATCCATGACTATCCATGACAAGACACGCGCTGCTTGTGGACTAGAATCTAACCCTGGGCTAACAAGTTGTAACTTGACAAATTAGCTAATGAGGGATCACTTCTGAACCCTGATTTTCATGGTGCCACAAGAGAGTGTCCCTGAAACGCTTCAAAATGATTGTGCCATTGGTGTCCATACTTGGGAGGAAGGACGGAAAGGAAAGACCTATTTTTTTTTTGATAAAGTAAAATTTTTTTGATAACGATTAAAACTTTTCATACACTTTGTTTTTTTTGTGAGGATTGAAAATAGTTCGCCACTTTCGGCCACTTTTATGTTTTTCCTTATTAATATTTAATTATTTCTTTTAAAGCGTTATTTTTGCCTTTGGTTACCTCGTTTAGCAATTTAGGTACTTATTTAGAAAATTAAATTTCCTTTAGGATGTCGACCAAACGCACGCCAGACAAGCGCAGGTTGCGTTCGGAAGCGGGGCCCACGGCATTATGCGTCATCTGCCAGCAGGCGCTAAATGATGGAACGTCCGTACAAACGTTGGCGTGCGGACATGAATTTCATGAAGCCTGTGTGACCCAGCATTTATTGGTTAGCCGTACTTGCCCTTTATGCCGACAACCAGCCACCTCGGCGGATAGACCTTCGAGCCACCTAGAGCTTCCAGCTGCTCAAGGGGCGGTGCCCAAACCAAAGAACCGGCGGGAGCAGGTTCCAACAGCGGCTGATGAGCCTGACTTAATGGGCCGAGCTGAAGCAGTTCCGCCTGCGGAAGAGGCGAGACCCACTGTGGCTGTGGAAGCGACTGTTTTACAAGACCTAATGGCGCTCATGCAGGACCTGTCCACCCGGGTAGCCTCGCTGGAAAGCCAGAAAAAGAATCCAGCACCACCTCGGCCAAGAACGCCTCCTATGTGGGATTCGGACCCAAATCCGTGGGATTTTCCTATAGACTCGCGGCGCGATCACGAACGAATCCGGCTAGGTGCAGCAATGAATCTGTTGGCTCCAGTGTACCGGCCCCGATTGAGCCAAGCACCGCCACCAAACCAGGCTCCAGTGATTCCGCCAGACCAACGCTTCCATCCACACGATATGTATCGGCTGAAGCCGACACAGATCCCCAGCATCATCCAGGGATGGAATCTGCATTTCAGTGGGGAACCTAATACTATAACGGTGGAAGTCTTCATAAGTCGGGTGGAGTCGCTGATTGAGCAGATGCTAGCAGGAGACCGCACGGCGCTCGCAGGATACTTGCCAATGCTGCTTAGGGGAGCAGCACTTGAGACATATTGGCGAATACATTCAGCCCCACCATCAATACGCTGGTCACGGTTGAAGGAGGTACTCCGCATGGAGTATCCTACGGTCGACATGGACGAATTAGTACTGGACAAGATGAATGCTAGATGGCAGCGTCCGGACGAGTCCTTCCATCAATATCGAGCCGATATCCTTCGGCTGAATGACCAGTTGTCAGAGCCGTTGTCTTCTACCCAAATACTGCGCCTGCTAAAGCGCAATCTAAGGCCGGAGATACGTCGCCATATCGTGAACTCCGATCCACAGAGTATGGAGGCCCTGCTGAGAACTGTGCGTCGTATAGAAGGGTTTGAGGAAGATCTACGGGACCGGCCATACTTACTAGCCAGGACGGGTCCTCGACGAGGAATCACGGAATTGGCCCCAGATTATACCACCATGGATCTGGAGGAAGATTTGGACCAGGACCAGCTTACTGTAGCAGCAGTGGGAAGTCTTACGACATGCTGGAATTGCCATCAAACCGGACACCGGTTCATTTCATGCCGAGCAGAGCGTAAAGTTTTCTGCTAAGGTTGCGGCAAGCCGGACACTTACTTCCCGGATTGTTCTGAATGTGCCGCACGAAAAAACGGCCAAAAGAGTACCCGACCACCTCAGCGGTACTCGAAGCCCCCGCAGTAGCTCCTCAGCCAGCTGCTCACCCCTGCAAACCTGACGTTAACCCACCAGCCATGACCACTACGACTGCGGATGTTCACTCTCTTCCAGAGACCTCGCCAACAACAATCTTGAAGCGACCATCGCAGTCACTTCCAGAAGAACCCCGGCAGCCTCAATTACGCACTCTAAAACCTTATCATGTGCGACTGCAGGAATATCGGGTGGCTCGAGAGCGAATATTTGCTTCCGAAGTAGTCACTTCCCGCCCGCGCACGACAAAATGGTCAACTCGTCGTTGGCGGAATTTCCGCAAGAGAGTGCGCATCTTCCGTCAAACCTTAAACTCTTGTAACATCTCGGAGGTTGCTGAGAATGAGATCAGACCTTATCATCCAATTAAAGTGTTGGGCGAGACCGTGTTTGCATTAATCGACACGGGTGCCAGTATCAGTTGTCTTGCCTCGAGCTTTGGCTCGAAGGTGCTCCAAGACTATCCGAACTTGATTAAATCCTGGCGCACTGAAATCAGTACAGCTGATGGCACCAAACACCCTATACGAGGTAAACTAACCACACCCGTGACGTTCAGGGGTCAGACGAAGGATATTACTTTCTACATTATTCCGTCTTTGACTCAGAATGTGTACCTTGGCGTCGATTTCGTCCTTCGCTTTGGACTGGCCTCAGATTTATTCACAGATTTGTCTTTAAAAACCAGAAATGTCAACGAAATCACTTCTACTCCCGATAGACATGACCTGACGCCCAACCAACGACAACGCCTGGAAGCATCCATCGCTGCTTTCCCATCTTACGCTACCCAAGGCCTTGGCCGCACCACCCTAGTCTCGCACGCCATCGACGTTGGCGATAGTAAACCGATTAAACAGAGACACTACGCCATCTCACCGGCCATGGAGAAATTGGTGTATGCGGAGCTAGATAGGATGCTCGAGTTGGGGGTCATAGAGGAGTCCCAAAGTGCCTGGTCATCACCGGTAACCTTGGTGGTGAAGCCAGGTAAAGTCCGCCTCTGTCTTGATGCCCGTAAGGTCAACGCGGTTACCATCAAGGACGCGTACCCTCTTCCACTCATCGATGGAATACTAGGGAGACTGCCGAAAGCCAATTATATCACCAGTCTCGACCTAAAAGACGCCTTCTGGCAAATTCCACTCGATGAGGGGTCGAGGGACAAGACCGCCTTCACAGTGCCTGGACGACCATTATATCAGTTTGTCACAATGCCCTTTGGCCTGTGTAACGCGCCGCAAACGATGACTCGGTTGATGGACAAGGTCATCCCACCTCACCTAAAACACCAAGTGTTCGTGTACCTTGATGATCTGTTACTCATCACGGAAACGTTCGATCAACACCTCCTACTTCTACAAGAAGTAGCCCTGCACATCAGTAAGGCGGGACTCACCATCAACGTACAGAAAAGTAAGTTGGTCATGAAAGAAGTCCGATACATAGGACATGTCATAGGACATGGCACTATCAAAACGGATCCAGACAAAACTCATGCGATTGATGAGTTCCTCTTACCAAAAACTGTGAAGCAGCTACGACGTTTCCTTGGTGTGTGCGGTTGGTACCGAAGGTTTGTTCGGAATTATGCAACAGTTTCAGCGCCCCTGTCAGACATGTTGCGGAAGGGGAAGTTTATTTGGACCGAACTCAGCCGAAAGGCATTTGAAGAGCTAAAATAAGCCCTCACATCAGCTCCTGTCTTGCACAGCCCCGACTTCACGAAGCCCTTCTCCATTCATTGTGACGCAAGTCAACATGGAGTAGGAGCCGTGCTGGTGCAATTGACCGACGAAGGAGAGGAAGCTCCCATCGCCTTCATGTCCAATAAGCTGAATTCGGCCCAAAGAAACTATACTGTTTCCGAGCAAGAATGTCTGGCAGCGGTAATGGCTGTGAAGAAATTTCGAGCTTATATCGAGGGCCACCAATTCGAGATCATCACGGACCACGCGTCACTACAATGGTTGATGAACCAGGCAGATTTAAATGGACGCCTAGCCAGATGGGCTCTTAAACTGCAAGGGTTCAAGTTCTCCATCAAACATCGGAAAGGAACCCAGAACATCGTACCCGACACTCTCTCACGGATGTTTTCCCCAGAGGGAGCCGAATTGACAATAAATGACGAGAACCCCATCGAAATAGATTTGGACAGCCCACATTTCGAATCAGACAGCTACAAAGAGTTGAGGCAAACCATAGCGACCCAACAAACACAGCTGCCTGATTTGAAGGTAATAGACGGCTACGTGTATAGACGAAATGAATACGCCACTGGTGATCCATGGCAGGAAGAAGAGTCTTGGAAACTCTGGGTACCGGAGGAAATGACACAACATCTGATCTACCGCGCACATGACCATCCTTTAAGTGCACACGGAGGTTACGGTCGGACGTTACGGCGACTCAAGAAATACTTCTTTTGGCCTAAAATGGCATCCCAGGTCAAAGACTACGTGAGCGCCTGTGAGACCTGTAAAGGCACCAAAGCACCCAACCAGCCTCTTCGACCTCCTATGGGTCAACTCAACGTCCCAGAACGCGTATTCCAGCGTCTATACATCGATCTACTCGGTCCATATCCTCGGTCTTCCATGGGACACATCGGAGCTATAGTCGTTCTAGATCAGCTCTCAAAGTTCCCAATGGTGGAACCTATCCGTAAATTCACAACTCCATCGATCGTGAAATTCTTAGAGAACCGGGTATTCCATGTGTTCGGTGTTCCAGAGAGTGTGTACTCAGACAATGGAGTACAGTTCCGGTCTCGGCAGTTTAAGAGCCTACTCGAGCAGTATGGCGTTGAACACCAACTGACGCCCATATACTCTCCGCAGTCTAACGCATCAGAACGGTTGAACCGCACCCTATTGGCCGCGATCCGTTCCTATGTCCACCCATCTCAAAAAGATTGGGATCGGCGATCGTCTGCCATCACATGCGCCCTGCGATCCTCATATCATTCCGTCACCGGTGTCGCCCCTTACTTTGCCGCCTTTGGACAGCACATGATTTGCCATGGTAAATCATACCGGCTGTTACGGCAATTAAAGTGTTTGGGAGACCCCATCGTTGCGCTGGAGCCCCACGAACGTTTAGGAGACCTCCGCCAACAAATCGGACGGAAGATTAAGGCCACAGGCAGTGCAAATGAAGCGCAGTACAATCTCCGGTCTCGATCGGCTAATTTCAAGGAAGGAGATGAAGTTTTCCGGCGAAACTTCCGCCAAAGTGACGCCGCGGGGCATTACAACGCCAAGCTGGACAGGCGATTCTTGAAAAGCCGCATAAAGAAGGTAATGGGACCTAACCGTTACCTGATAACGGATCCATCGGGGAAAGAAGTGGGGATATACCACGCGAAAGACCTGCGCCGATACATAATTAGTCACGTCTGTTTGTCTGTCCGCATATATTTTCAAAAAACGCACAAGGGTTGTATACTTCCGGCCAAACATAAACATAAGTCAGTCCGTCCGTCTGTCAATTGTGTTTTCTTCTATGGTTCGACATTTTTAGTCCCGACGCCGAAGCCAACCCATGGTACACAGAAAGATCCTTCAGCTCCTTTTCGGCAATCCGCATCGCCTGGGGATCGCGAGAAAATTAGCTGTCCTGTAGTAATTGAGGAGTATGGCTCTAAAAGCTAGCGCTGCCACAAGCACACAGCAAAACTCCGCACGAAGTACCACATAGTGCTGGAGCACATGCTCCACCAACCTTACCTCCGTCTCAGGCAGTCTCATTTCAGCAGTCCGCGCGAGTGTGAAATTCAATTCTAAGATTTGTCAGTAGGGCGCTTAGCGGCGCGTAAATAATTCATAATAATGAAGAAAGTTATTCAGCCAAATGTTCGAAAGGGGTACGGTGCACCTAGTGCCCAACAGGAAAGCCAAATGAATGTAGTACGAAAAATACATAATTTGCTATCAAGTGGAGCTGTAACAGTCACAGGACCAACACAACCGCGTATTCTAAAACAAAAAATGGGTGTTACGTCGAACATTGCACTGTCAACGTCCCCCGGTACCATCCAAAATAGTCAAACACAAATTGTTCAACAAGTGCCCGTGTCGCAAGCAAACAGATGCTACGTATGCGATGAAGTTGTGGGTAACCAATGAACACTTTTATCAGAGTCTGTGACGTCACACTCCAATACAAAATTACCAAATAAAACAAAATTTAGAAGATGTAATATGTAAGCGATGCGTGACGATGATAAACCATCTGGATCGTTTGGAAATAGACTTTGAAAGGGTCAAATCGAGTTATTAAATTTTACATTCAAAAAGTATGGTCTATTGGATGAAGATCGCCTCGCAGTCACCTCGCCACCATCTAAAATGCAGAAACTTAACACTGGCAACGCGGTGAAAAAGCTCGTAGACGATGAACAAGAAATGGGAACACGTAAAATATCAACCCAAACCGTTCAGCGTGATACACTCGATAATCAAATGTCGAATATGTTTGAAGGCAATGAGAAGCTGGCACAAACCCAAAATTGTGAATCAAACAACACCCCAAAATCAACAACAGTCGCCGGCACGGAAGGGCCCAATTAAAATTTACAAATGCATGTCGTGTGAACTTAAAACAACAGATTTGAAGCAATTCCCGCCGCATTATGAAACTTGTCGTCAACAAAATGGATTCCGATGTAAAACATTTAAAAAGATTTGCGTAAATATGAAGACGTTAAACAGCATGTCGCCGAAAGACATCCTAATGAATATAATTGCAATATTTGCAACACAAACTCTTTAAACGAAATAACTTTAAAGCAACACATGGAGCTGGATCATTCAGAGAACAAGTCACCGAGTGGTGGTGTCGTGGCCGGTGCACAAACACTCCATTCCTGCAATTTGTGCGAGTATAAAACAACCGATAGAGAAAACTTCGACGACCACCAAAAGAAACATCTGTTCATCAAAATCTGAGGACAGACACAGAGAAGGGGAGTCGAGTTGGAACTGCGAACGCGTGCGGTCGCGAAGAGAGGAAATTTGAAATATATTTGCAAAAGTTTTAATGGTGCAAAGATAACTGTATTTAATACCTTCAATCGAAATTGGATTATGTGAAGAAACTGCAAAAAAAAAATACAGTTTCCATATTATGTTTCATTCCTGTGCCATTCTAAGTGTCAAAGTAAATACCGGGCAAGCTTACTAGGGGCTGAGAGGTGAAACGTCTACAGTTTGGATATACTCGGATGTCCGCGAACATGAAGGCATCGTGTACTGTTGGATTGTTGCTGGTGTGCATGTTGTACAGTTATCAAAAGAAATAATTGGTCAGGTTTACATGGAAAAATATCTTGTCGCGTGTCGCGAAAAATCCACCTTACGGGAAACGTGATTAGCGAGTACTAAATATTATCTTTGGCGGAATTTCGGAAAAAATTCCAAATTTATTGGAATCGGAATTTGATAACATACGTACTTCAAATATTCATTGCGTTCATGTTCGGAAAAACAAGAAAGTGCGAGGTTAGCTGCAGTTTGAGAGGAGTAACAAAAGTGACGAGCGATGAAAAAGTGTAATTTTATCAAGAACTTAATGAAACTTGAAAACTGTGAGGAGTGCTGTGCTATGTAATTATCGATACAGAGTTGTGGAAAGGTCTTGCCGGTTCTGAAGTTCAACTAATCACTGACGAACAAGGGATGACGATTGATATTGAACTTTAATGGATTCCATAAAGTTTGTCTGTCGGGCGAGTGACGGTTTACAATTTATTTAAAGAAGCATACAATCATTTTTGTATTAAAAACCACGGGTAGATTCCATTTGTCCCATTTTCTATCAATTACCACAGTATTTCGTTGCCGGCTTTCGACATTTTCTCCCGTGTTCTGTTAATTCGCGTGTTTGAAATCCAAAACCTGGAAAGTGGAATTGGCAATCAGAGGACGACAGGCTGAGTAATTCGGGAAATAATCGAATTTTTAACATTCGACCTCAATTTGACGTTTTGCTCTGAAACTTTCTTGTGTGCTGCTACTGCTGCGGCCTGCGACCATCCGATGGATGGATGGATGCATTTTTCTTCGATCGGGAATCTTGTTTAGCTGGTGTTTCTATAATTCAAAATAATTGAGCCGCGAGGGCAGTGCCGAAAGCGGGAAAATGAAAACAAGCGGAAAGTGATTGAGAACGAGTGGAATTGTTGCGGGGTTTTGCCGGGACTATCGAATTAACAAAATACAAATGCGAATGTGAATAGGAGAGTAATTTGGTTTCTTGAAATTGCATTGAATACAACTCCACGCTTTTACAATAACACCGGAAGTGAATGAATGAATGAAGCACTTCAATAAGTCGCCGGGTTTATTAGTATTTATTTTTTTTGCATGGACTGTTTTAAATGATAAATAATCGTTGTTATTCTTTGTTATTCCTTGTGAGTCGAGAAAAATTTTATTTTTGGATTTTCCCGAATTTAACAGAAGATACCTGCACCCATCGAGCGCTCGACGGAACATGCAGGTGAGTACCCTTTGGTTGCCTAATTTTGTATTTATATACTTTTGGTTACATTTGTTTTATATCTATTTTCTTTACATATTTTTTGTATACATTTTTATATTTGAGTTTAAATTCTTTTTCTAAATTAATTAATTTAGATATCCGTTTAAAATTTTTTTTTATGCGTTAGATTTTTTTTTTGGCGCTTACCTTTCAAATTTAATCAAATAATTAGTAAATTTTAGTTTTTTTTGGAAATATATAAATTACTTTTAAAAATTGAAAAATTTATGGGATGATATATTAAATAAAAATGAAGTAATAACGTACCCGAGGGTCTTTCCTTTCCTCCATTTCTAATCGGGTATAGGACCAGGTACGGTGGCAGGCTTCCATCCCAAAGCATGAGCCAGCCGCCGGGTACAATCTAATTCCTTCTTTTGTTTCAGGAGACGGTATGGGTTGAGTGGCCCAACCAGAGTGCCTTTTTATGGCATAGATTTATGCAATCCAATTGTATAATTCTATGACACAAATTGGTCACCGGGGTACTCCCCTTCTGATGGGAAGGTTCATACAATTCAAGTTGTATGAGTTTTCCACTCAGAAGAGGAATACCTGGCCACTTCAACAAGCTATCAATGGATTTATTCCGGTTGGGTGGGTATGAAGGGGCTCCACCACCACCCGGTTGCCCCTCTTTCATTTGTGGGCCATGAACTTCGTTGGGTAACGACGAGGTCACCCCAAGTTCGCCTTCCTGCTCAGGTTTTTACTTGTTCTAGTAACAAGTACATCTCCTTCGGTGAGGTTATCTACAATTTTTCGACTTCGGTCGCCTTTTTGATCTGAAAGCAATTCGTGAATGCGAAATTTTTTGTAGTGGTTCCTCGTGCCGGGGAAACGAACCCGCCCCATGACACCGCAATGCTAGCCTGCCAGCGCATTCACGCGTCTCCGGACGAGGGCATTCTCGGCAGATACCTCCATCTTCTTCTGCCGGGGCAGCAGACCATCGCTGAAGTCCTTCACGGACTTTATGAAAACTCATAAATTCACTACAAATGGCGCCCAACGTGGGGCCCGAAATGCCCGGCTGTATCATCAGTCGTGAGCACGAGGCAGTCCATCGTCTCTAGGTGTCCCCACTAGGTGTTAGAATTATTGGCGGGTAGATAACTCCCAAGGGTAATTGCACTGATCGTGCCCCAGCAAATAGTAACTTTCGAACTTGTTTTGTCTTCGGACATCAATATCGTTTGGTCCTGCGTTTGAATTATACTTTGGTGGTTTACCACCATTGTATAACAAGTAAGGCCAAATGATATTAGAGTCCCTTTTTGTGTTCGGAGGTTATTATTCCAACAACTTTTTGCGGAGGATTCTGATCCGCTCCCCAAACCAGCGGTGCCTAGGTGTCTTAAATGACATGGATCTTGATTTCATGTGATTGGCTGATTAGCTAATCCATGACTATCCATGACAAGACACGCGCTGCTTGTGGACTAGAATCTAACCCTGGGCTAACAAGTTGTAACTTGACAAATTAGCTAATGAGGGATCACTTCTGAACCCTGATTTTCATGGTGCCACAAGAGAGTGTCCCTGAAACGCTTCAAAATGATTGTGCCATTGGTGTCCATACTTGGGAGGAAGGACGGAAAGGAAAGACCTATTTTTTTTTTGATAAAGTAAAATTTTTTTGATAACGATTAAAACTTTTCATACACTTTGTTTTTTTTGTGAGGATTGAAAATAGTTCGCCACTTTCGGCCACTTTTATGTTTTTCCTTATTAATATTTAATTATTTCTTTTAAAGCGTTATTTTTGCCTTTGGTTACCTCGTTTAGCAATTTAGGTACTTATTTAGAAAATTAAATTTCCTTTAGGATGTCGACCAAACGCACGCCAGACAAGCGCAGGTTGCGTTCGGAAGCGGGGCCCACGGCATTATGCGTCATCTGCCAGCAGGCGCTAAATGATGGAACGTCCGTACAAACGTTGGCGTGCGGACATGAATTTCATGAAGCCTGTGTGACCCAGCATTTATTGGTTAGCCGTACTTGCCCTTTATGCTGACAACCAGCCACCTCGGCGGATAGACCTTCGAGCCACCTAGAGCTTCCAGCTGCTCAAGGGGCGGTGCCCAAACCAAAGAACCGGCGGGAGCAGGCTCCAACAGCGGCTGATGAGCCTGACTTAATGGGCCGAGCTGAAGCAGTTCCGCCTGCGGAAGAGGCGAGACCCACTGTGGCTGTGGAAGCGACTGTTTTACAAGACCTAATGGCGCTCATGCAGGACCTGTCCACCCGGGTAGCCTCGCTGGAAAGCCAGAAAAAGAATCCAGCACCACCTCGGCCAAGAACGCCTCCTATGTGGGATTCGGACCCAAATCCGTGGGATTTTCCTATAGACTCGCGGCGCGATCACGAACGAATCCGGCTAGGTGCAGCAATGAATCTGTTGGCTCCAGTGTACCGGCCCCGATTGAGCCAAGCACCGCCACCAAACCAGGCTCCAGTGATTCCGCCAGACCAACGCTTCCATCCACACGATATGTATCGGCTGAAGCCGACACAGATCCCCAGCATCATCCAGGGATGGAATCTGCATTTCAGTGGGGAACCTAATACTATAACGGTGGAAGTCTTCATAAGTCGGGTGGAGTCGCTGATTGAGCAGATGCTAGCAGGAGACCGCACGGCGCTCGCAGGATACTTGCCAATGCTGCTTAGGGGAGCAGCACTTGAGACATATTGGCGAATACATTCAGCCCCACCATCAATACGCTGGTCACGGTTGAAGGAGGTACTCCGCATGGAGTATCCTACGGTCGACATGGACGAATTAGTACTGGACAAGATGAATGCTAGATGGCAGCGTCCGGACGAGTCCTTCCATCAATATCGAGCCGATATCCTTCGGCTGAATGACCAGTTGTCAGAGCCGTTGTCTTCTACCCAAATACTGCGCCTGCTAAAGCGCAATCTAAGGCCGGAGATACGTCGCCATATCGTGAACTCCGATCCACAGAGTATGGAGGCCCTGCTGAGAACTGTGCGTCGTATAGAAGGGTTTGAGGAAGATCTACGGGACCGGCCATACTTACTAGCCAGGACGGGTCCTCGACGAGGAATCACGGAATTGGCCCCAGATTATACCACCATGGATCTGGAGGAAGATTTGGACCAGGACCAGCTTACTGTAGCAGCAGTGGGAAGTCTTACGACATGCTGGAATTGCCATCAAACCGGACACCGGTTCATTTCATGCCGAGCAGAGCGTAAAGTTTTCTGCTAAGGTTGCGGCAAGCCGGACACTTACTTCCCGGATTGTTCTGAATGTGCCGCACGAAAAAACGGCCAAAAGAGTACCCGACCACCTCAGCGGTACTCGAAGCCCCCGCAGTAGCTCCTCAGCCAGCTGCTCACCCCTGCAAACCTGACGTTAACCCACCAGCCATGACCACTACGACTGCGGATGTTCACTCTCTTCCGGAGACTTCGCCAACAACAATCTTGAAGCGACCATCGCAGTCACTGCCAGAAGAACCCCGGCAGCCTCAATTACGCACTCTAAAACCTTATCATGTGCGACTGCAGGAATATCGGGTGGCTCGAGAGCGAATATTTGCTTCCGAAGTAGTCACTTCCCGCCCGCGCACGACAAAATGGTCAACTCGTCGTTGGCGGAATTTCCGCAAGAGAGTGCGCATCTTCCGTCAAACCTTAAACTCTTGTAACATCTCGGAGGTTGCTGAGAATGAGATCAGACCTTATCATCCAATTAAAGTGTTGGGCGAGACCGTGTTTGCATTAATCGACACGGGTGCCAGTATCAGTTGTCTTGCCTCGAGCTTTGGCTCGAAGGTGCTCCAAGACTATCCGAACTTGATTAAATCCTGGCGCACTGAAATCAGTACAGCTGATGGCACCAAACACCCTATACGAGGTAAACTAACCACACCCGTGACGTTCAGGGGTCAGACGAAGGATATTACTTTCTACATTATTCCGTCTTTGACTCAGAATGTGTACCTTGGCGTCGATTTCGTCCTTCGCTTTGGACTGGCCTCAGATTTATTCACAGATTTGTCTTTAAAAACCAGAAATGTCAACGAAATCACTTCTACTCCCGATAGACATGACCTGACGCCCAACCAACGACAACGCCTGGAAGCATCCATCGCTGCTTTCCCATCTTACGCTACCCAAGGCCTTGGCCGCACCACCCTAGTCTCGCACGCCATCGACGTTGGCGATAGTAAACCGATTAAACAGAGACACTACGCCATCTCACCGGCCATGGAGAAATTGGTGTATGCGGAGCTAGATAGGATGCTCGAGTTGAGGGTCATAGAGGAGTCCCAAAGTGCCTGGTCATCACCGGTAACCTTGGTGGTGAAGCCAGGTAAAGTCCGCCTCTGTCTTGATGCCCGTAAGGTAAAACGCGGTTACCATCAAGGACGCGTACCCTCTTCCACTCATCGATGGAATACTAGGGAGACTGCCGAAAGCCAATTATATCACCAGTCTCGACCTAAAAGACGCCTTCTGGCAAATTCCACTCGATGAGGGGTCGAGGGACAAGACCGCCTTCACAGTGCCTGGACGACCATTATATCAGTTTGTCACAATGCCCTTTGGCCTGTGTAACGCGCCGCAAACGATGACTCGGTTGATGGACAAGGTCATCCCACCTCACCTAAAACACCAAGTGTTCGTGTACCTTGATGATCTGTTACTCATCACGGAAACGTTCGATCAACACCTCCTACTTCTACAAGAAGTAGCCCTGCACATCAGTAAGGCGGGACTCACCATCAACGTACAGAAAAGTAAGTTGGTCATGAAAGAAGTCCGATACATAGGACATGTCATAGGACATGGCACTATCAAAACGGATCCAGACAAAACTCATGCGATTGATGAGTTCCCCTTACCAAAAACTGTGAAGCAGCTACGACGTTTCCTTGGTGTGTGCGGTTGGTACCGAAGGTTTGTTCGGAATTATGCAACAGTTTCAGCGCCCCTGTCAGACATGTTGCGGAAGGGGAAGTTTATTTGGACCGAACTCAGCCGAAAGGCATTTGAAGAGCTAAAATAAGCCCTCACATCAGCTCCTGTCTTGCACAGCCCCGACTTCACGAAGCCCTTCTCCATTCATTGTGACGCAAGTCAACATGGAGTAGGAGCCGTGCTGGTGCAATTGACCGACGAAGGAGAGGAAGCTCCCATCGCCTTCATGTCCAATAAGCTGAATTCGGCCCAAAGAAACTATACTGTTTCCGAGCAAGAATGTCTGGCAGCGGTAATGGCTGTGAAGAAATTTCGAGCTTATATCGAGGGCCACCAATTCGAGATCATCACGGACCACGCGTCACTACAATGGTTGATGAACCAGGCAGATCTAAATGGACGCCTAGCCAGATGGGCTCTTAAACTGCAAGGGTTCAAGTTCTCCATCAAACATCGGAAAGGAACCCAGAACATCGTACCCGACACTCTCTCACGGATGTTTTCCCCAGAGGGAGCCGAATTGACAATAAATGACGAGAACCCCATCGAAATAGATTTGGACAGCCCACATTTCGAATCAGACAGCTACAAAGAGTTGAGGCAAACCATAGCGACCCAACAAACACAGCTGCCTGATTTGAAGGTAATAGACGGCTACGTGTATAGACGAAATGAATACGCCACTGGTGATCCATGGCAGGAAGAAGAGTCTTGGAAACTCTGGGTACCGGAGGAAATGACACAACATCTGATCTACCGCGCACATGACCATCCTTTAAGTGCACACGGAGGTTACGGTCGGACGTTACGGCGACTCAAGAAATACTTCTTTTGGCCTAAAATGGCATCCCAGGTCAAAGACTACGTGAGCGCCTGTGAGACCTGTAAAGGCACCAAAGCACCCAACCAGCCTCTTCGACCTCCTATGGGTCAACTCAACGTCCCAGAACGCGTATTCCAGCGTCTATACATCGATCTACTCGGTCCATATCCTCGGTCTTCCATGGGACACATCGGAGCTATAGTCGTTCTAGATCAGCTCTCAAAGTTCCCAATGGTGGAACCTATCCGTAAATTCACAACTCCATCGATCGTGAAATTCTTAGAGAACCGGGTATTCCATGTGTTCGGTGTTCCAGAGAGTGTGTACTCAGACAATGGAGTACAGTTCCGGTCTCGGCAGTTTAAGAGCCTACTCGAGCAGTATGGTGTTGAACACCAACTGACGCCCATATACTCTCCGCAGTCTAACGCATCAGAACGGTTGAACCGCACCCTATTGGCCGCGATCCGTTCCTATGTCCACCCATCTCAAAAGGATTGGGATCGGCGATCGTCTGCCATCACATGCGCCCTGCGATCCTCATATCATTCCGTCACCGGTGTCGCCCCTTACTTTGCCGCCTTTGGACAGCACATGATTTGCCATGGTAAATCATACCGGCTGTTACGGCAATTAAAGTGTTTGGGAGACCCCATCGTTGCGCTGGAGCCCCACGAACGTTTAGGAGACCTCCGCCAACAAATCGGACGGAAGATTAAGGCCACAGGCAGTGCAAATGAAGCGCAGTACAATCTCCGGTCTCGATCGGCTAATTTCAAGGAAGGAGATGAAGTTTTCCGGCGAAACTTCCACCAAAGTGACGCCGCGGGGCATTACAACGCCAAGCTGGACAGGCGATTCTTGAAAAGCCGCATAAAGAAGGTAATGGGACCTAACCGTTACCTGATAACGGATCCATCGGGGAAAGAAGTGGGGATATACCACGCGAAAGACCTGCGCCGATACATAATTAGTCACGTCTGTTTGTCTGTCCGCATATATTTTCAAAAAACGCACAAGGGTTGTATACTTCCGGCCAAACATAAACATAAGTCAGTCCGTCCGTCTGTCAATTGTGTTTTCTTCTATGGTTCGACATTTTTAGTCCCGACGCCGAAGCCAACCCATGGTACACAGAAAGATCCTTCAGCTCCTTTTCGGCAATCCGCATCGCCTGGGGATCGCGAGAAAATTAGCTGTCCTGTAGTAATTGAGGAGTATGGCTCTAAAAGCTAGCGCTGCCACAGGCACACAGCAAAACTCCGCACGAAGTACCACATAGTGCTGGAGCACATGCTCCACCAACCTTACCTCCGTCTCAGGCAGTCTCATTTCAGCAGTCCGCGCGAGTGTGAAATTCAATTCTAAGATTTGTCAGTAGGGCGCTTAGCGGCGCGTAAATAATTCATAATAATGAAGAAAGTTATTCAGCCAAATGTTCGAAAGGGGTACGGTGCACCTAGTGCCCAACAGGAAAGCCAAATGAATGTAGTACGAAAAATACATAATTTGCTATCAAGTGGAGCTGTAACAGTCACAGGACCAACACAACCGCGTATTCTAAAACAAAAAATGGGTGTTACGTCGAACGTTGCACTGTCAACGTCCCCCGGTACCATCCAAAATAGTCAAACACAAATTGTTCAACAAGTGCCCGTGTCGCAAGCAAACAGATGCTACGTATGCGATGAAGTTGTGGGTAACCAATGAACACTTTTATCAGAGTCTGTGACGTCACACTCCAATACAAAATTACCAAATAAAACAAAATTTAGAAGATGTAATATGTAAGCGATGCGTGACGATGATAAACCATCTGGATCGTTTGGAAATAGACTTTGAAAGGGTCAAATCGAGTTATTAAATTTTACATTCAAAAAGTATGGTCTATTGGATGAAGATCGCCTCGCAGTCACCTCGCCACCATCTAAAATGCAGAAACTTAACACTGGCAACGCGGTGAAAAAGCTCGTAGACGATGAACAAGAAATGGGAACACGTAAAATATCAACCCAAACCGTTCAGCGTGATACACTCGATAATCAAATGTCGAATATGTTTGAAGGCAATGAGAAGCTGGCACAAACCCAAAATTGTGAATCAAACAACACCCCAAAATCAACAACAGTCGCCGGCACGGAAGGG
Organism: Odontomyia ornata; assembly: GCA_963969285.1. Classification (NCBI taxonomy): domain Eukaryota; kingdom Metazoa; phylum Arthropoda; class Insecta; order Diptera; family Stratiomyidae; genus Odontomyia; species Odontomyia ornata. Next base: position 185,102,665 of record OZ017739.1, read on the forward strand.
CCCAATTAAAATTTACAAATGCATGTCGTGTGAACTTAAAACAACAGATTTGAAGCAATTCCCGCCGCATTATGAAACTTGTCGTCAACAAAATGGATTCCGATGTAAAACATTTAAAAAGATTTGCGTAAATATGAAGACGTTAAACAGCATGTCGCCGAAAGACATCCTAATGAATATAATTGCAATATTTGCAACACAAACTCTTTAAACGAAATAACTTTAAAGCAACACATGGAGCTGGATCATTCAGAGAACAAGTCACCGAGTGGTGGTGTCGTGGCCGGTGCACAAACACTCCATTCCTGCAATTTGTGCGAGTATAAAACAACCGATAGAGAAAACTTCGACGACCACCAAAAGAAACATCTGTTCATCAAAATCTGAGGACAGACACAGAGAAGGGGAGTCGAGTTGGAACTGCGAACGCGTGCGGTCACGAAGAGAGGAAATTTGAAATATATTTGCAAAATTTTTAATGGTGCAAAGATAACTGTATTTAATACCTTCAATCGAAATTGGATTATGTGAAGAAACTGCAAAAAAAATACAGTTTCCATATTATGTTTCATTCCTGTGCCATTCTAAGTGTCAAAGTAAATACCGGGCAAGCTTACTAGGGGCTGAGAGGTGAAACGTCTACAGTTTGGATATACTCGGATGTCCGCGAACATGAAGGCATCGTGTACTGTTGGATTGTTGCTGGTGTGCATGTTGTACAGTTATCAAAAGAAATAATTGGTCAGGTTTACATGGAAAAATATCTTGTCGCGTGTCGCGAAAAATCCACCTTACGGGAAACGTGATTAGCGAGTACTAAATATTATCTTTGGCGGAATTTCGGAAAAAATTCCAAATTTATTGGAATCGGAATTTGATAACATACGTACTTCAAATATTCATTGCGTTCATGTTCGGAAAAACAAGAAAGTGCGAGGTTAGCTGCAGTTTGAGAGGAGTAAAAAAAGTGACGAGCGATGAAAAAGTGTAATTTTATCAAGAACTTAATGAAACTTGAAAACTGTGAGGAGTGCTGTGCTATGTGATTATCGATACAGAGTTGTGCAAAGGTCTTGCCGGTTCCGAAGTTCAACTAATCACTGACGAACAAGGGATGACGATTGATATTGAACTTTAATGGATTCCATAAAGTTTGTCTGTCGGGCGAGTGACGGTTTACAATTTATTTAAAGAAGCATACAATCATTTTTGTATTAAAAACCACGGGTAGATTCCATTTGTCCCATTTTCTATCAATTACCACAGTATTTCGTTGCCGGCTTTCGACATTTTCTCCCGGGTTCTGTTAATTCGCGTGTTTGAAATCCAAAACCTGGAAAGTGGAATTGGCAATCAGAGGACGACGGGCTGAGTAATTCGGGAAATAATCGAATTTTTAACATTCGACCTCAATTTGACGTTTTGCTCTGAAACTTTCTTGTGTGCTGCTACTGCTGCGGCCTGCGACCATCCGATGGATGGATGGATGCATTTTTCTTTGATCGGGAATCTTGTTTAGCTGGTGTTTCTATAATTCAAAATAATTGAGCCGCGAGGGCAGTGCCGAAAGCGGGAAAATGAAAACAAGCGGAAAGTGATTGAGAACGAGTGGAATTGTTGCGGGGTTTTGCCGGGACTATCGAATTAACAAAATACAAATGCGAATGTGAATAGGAGAGTAATTTGGTTTCTTGAAATTGCATTGAATACAACTCCACGCTTTTACAATAACACCGGAAGTGAATGAATGAATGAAGCACTTCAATAAGTCGCCGGGTTTATTAGTATTTATTTTTTTTGCATGGACTGTTTTAAATGATAAATAATCGTTGTTATTCTTTGTTATTCCTTGTGAGTCGAGAAAAATTTTATTTTTGGATTTTCCCGAATTTAACAGAAGATACCTGCACCCATCGAGCGCTCGACGGAACATGCAGGTGAGTACCCTTTGGTTGCCTAATTTTGTATTTATATACTTTTGGTTACATTTGTTTTATATCTATTTTCTTTACATTTTTTTGTATACGTTTTTATATTTGAGTTTAATTTTTTTTCTAAATTAATTAATTTAGATATCCGTTTAAAATTTTTTTTTATGCGTTAGATTTTTTTTTTTGGCGCTTACCTTTCAAATTTAATCAAATAATTAGTAAATTTTAGTTTTTTTTGGAAATATATAAATTACTTTTAAAAATTGAAAAATTTATGGGATGATATATTAAATAAAAATGAAGTAATAACGTACCCGAGGGTCTTTCCTTTCCTCCATTTCTAATCGGGTATAGGACCCGATACGGTGGCAGGCTTCCATCCCAAAACATGAGCCAGCCGCCGGGTGCAATATAATTCCTTCTTTTGTTTCAGGAGACGTTATGGGTTGAGTGGCCCAACCAGAGTGCCTTTTTATGGCATAGATTTATGCAATCCAATTGTATAATTCTATGACATAAATTGGTCACCGGGGTACTCCCCTTCTGATGGGAAGGTTCATACAATTCAAGTTGTATGAGTTTTCCACTCAGAAGAGGAATACCTGGCCACTTCAACAAGCTATCAATGGATTTATTCCGGTTGGGTGGGTATGAAGGGGCTCCACCACCACCCGGTTGCCCCTCTTTCATTTGTGGGCCATGAACTTCGTTGGGTAACGACGAGGTCACCCCAAGTTCGCCTTCCTTCTCAGGTTTTCACTTGTTCTAGTAACAAGTACATCTCCTTCGGTGAGGTTATCTACAATTTTTCGACTTCGGTCGCCTTTTTGATCTAAAAGCAATTCGTGAATGCGAAATTTTTTGTAGTGGGTCCTCGTGCCGGGGAAACAAACCCGCCCCACGACACCGCAATGCTAGCCTGCCAGCGCATTCACGCGTCTCCGGACGAGGGCATTCTCGGCAGATACCTCCATCTTCTTCTGCCGGGCAGCAGACCATCGCTGCAGTCCTTCACGGACTTTATGAAAACTCATAAATTCACTACAAGATGATTAAAACATTTAATCAGCAAAAGAATATCCGTAAAGTTGCCGCCAGTAAATTATTATCTACTTTAAAAATTAAGGGTTTGATGGAAGGAAAGTTGAGCTGCATAATACAAGCAAGCTTACACATTGCTCATTTTGCTTAGATTTATTTTGATTTTCTACCAATAGCCATACAAGCCCGAAAGCGCAAGCACCACATCAGTCACAGTAAAACTATTAACTTGAATTAGATTTCCTACAAAAAGCTTGCGTGTTAAAGAACCGAGCCTGTCTGCTTATGGTGGAAGGTTTTTGTATTAAGTGTTTACTTTTTTGGATTTCTGTGCCTATTAGCTGAAAATATTACTAAAGTTCTCGAAGCACATATATTTGATATATTCCATATATATCATTTTCATATTGAATGAGCTTCATTAATTTGTATAGTAATTTATTTCTTGCATAGCCACTTCTCTGACTTAAAATTTTATTTTCAAATTATAATGGTGATTGATTTCAACTGTTATAGTGTGCATCAAATTTTGATTTATTTAAACCATTTTCAGGATGAAAATCATAATTCACTAATTTTCAAGCCAAAGAAATTTAAAAGTAGCGCAAACAATTTTATTGTAAGTTTTCCTTTTTTAAAATATTGATTTGTTTTGTTCTTTAGCTACATTACTGAATGCTTGAGTAAATATTAGTGTTCATAACCATATTCGCTTCTTGTTAACAAAACCTGGTAGTTGCTCTGTTGCAAAAGTTAAATTTTAACATCATAAAAGGATAACTCTAACTAAGATTTTAAAATTTATTTAAGATAAAATAGAAAGCAAGTTAAGGCTCAGTGAATGTCTTCAAACTTCGACTGAAAGTGATAGTGATCTAGATGAAACAGTGCTGGTTAAAAAAGCTAAATTAAAAAAGTTAAGAAAGTGCATCAGGAATAGGGACAAAGCTTTGAAACGATCTAATCAAAAAGTTTTCAGACAACACTAACGAATCGTACAGATTGAAACAGTGCTGAATGAGCTTAAAAAAATAAATTGATTGACAATGATTTGGAGAAAATTTTATCGGACATTGCGGGACCAACAAAAGACTTCCTACATCGATACTTAAGAAAAGCAAAGCATGGACTGGTTGACAGAGAATACAATGAAAACATCAGGCCTTTTGTACTCAATCTAAGCTTCCTGTCCCCTAAAGACTATACTTATCTTAGAGAAATATTCGATAACAGCCTTCCGCATCCCAAAACTATTTCGCAATGGTATCGGCGTCTTGCTTTACAAATGAAGCACTTCATGCCATAAAAAATGCTTGTGAAGAAGCAACTAAAAATAGGGACAGACAAGTTGTTAAGTTTGTCTTTGACGAGATAAACATTCGCAAGCATGTCGATTGGGATGGAGAGAAGTCATATGGCTATGTAGACATAGGAGACGGTGGAAGAAACGGGTTTTTAGCTACCCAAATTTTAGTGTTAATGGTAGTAGCTCATAACAGGTCATGGAAAGTACCAATCAGTTTTTTCCCTGTTACATCCTTAAGTGGAGATCAAAAATCAAATATAATTAGACTTGCATTAGAAGAACTAAGTTACTGTGGTGTTAATATCATTGGTATAACATTTGAAGGAGCAAACCAAAATATAAGTGCTATGAAATCACTGGGTTGCAATTTGAGAATAATACCAGAGCTTTCGCAAATGCAGCACGAATATAGGAATGAAGAATATATTGTCCATCCTGATCCTTGCCATATGATTAAATTGATAAGAAATGCCCTTGGAGATTTGAAAACTTTATTGAATCCGGATGGTGAATATATTCAATGGTTTTACCTTCAGAGGCTTGTTAATTTACAAGGAAAGGAGCAGCTTCATATAGGCAATAAGCTACGCCAAGCACATATTTATTTTGCCAAGAAAAAAATGAACGTTAAACTAGCTACGCAACTTTTAAGTAAATCTGTAGCTGATGCACTCAAATTTGGTGAAGATGTCCTTGACTTACCAGAGTTTAAAGGAGCTAACCCATTAACAGGGTTTATACGCATAGTGAATAATGCATTTGACATTTTAAACAGTAGGAAGGTGTCTGCTTTTGAACCTTTTAAACGTGCATTGTGTGAAGACAACGCTAGTGAAGTTTTACCATGTGTACAACATTGTATTTCTTATTGCTCCAACCGATTGCTGATTGAAAGTACGAGGAAAACTGGCTTCATAGGGCTAATAGCTGCCCTTAAAAACGTTGCTTATTTGTACAGAAACTATATAGCCTCTAAAAAGATTAAATTCATGCCAATGTACAAGCTTAACCAAGACCATCTGGGATTGTTTTTTGCTTCGATACGGATGCATCTTGGCCGTAATAATAATCAATCAGGCCGTCAATTCATCGCGGCCTACAAAAACTTGTTAGTTCGATGTCAAATTGAAGAGCGAGGAATAGGAAATTGCATTCCTTTAGAAAATGTCACTATTTTGAATATACTAAAAAAAACATGCTAGTGACCAAGCAATATCACAAATAAATGCCTCCACAGTTAGATCACTTTTGATAGATCAAGATATTATGGAACATACCGATTTACTTGATCAGCAATTCATACAAGATCATAGTTATGTAATGTATTCAACAGAACTGTCTGAATAAGTGCAGCATGTTGTGTACTACATATCAGGATTTATCGTGTTCAAACTGAATAAATCTTTTATATGTTCCGAGTGTTTTTCAGCTTTAGAAGGTCCCCATGTAACTAAATCGCACATTAATTACAAATCAAAATCTTCTTAAAAACCCCATCCGTGAGCGTAGTTAAGATATGCAGACAAGCCGAAAGTTTGATACGCTTGAAAATGCAACTAACTCCTTGTGACAAAATTCTTAAAAAAGTACCTTGCTTAAAATCATAATTGCCGTTCAAGAGCATTTCATTAATAAAAATCTGTTTGTAGATGAAGATGAACATATGAAGAACACTGATCATTACATACTACTTAATGTAAAAGCCACTAGTCCCGTAGTTTTAGCCGACTAATTTTTAATTGTAGCCATTTAGCTCCAACAGTTTACAATTAAAAGGCTGCAAGGAGATCTTGAAAGTGTTTCTAACAATTGAACGTTCATTTCTATGCGACTCATTTGCATCAATCTCTTTTTCAGTACCTACCTCCACGTGGTGGTCCCTGGTAACATCGAATAAATGATTTATATTTTTCTATGGCTAAAGGTGCAAAACAATAAAATTTTCTTTCTCCCTTCTCTCATGTATATGCATATATATATATATATATATATATATATATATATATATATATATATATATATATATATATATATATATATATATATATATATATATATATATATATATATATATAGTACTCACCCCGTAAGCTGATGATCCCTGGTTCGAACCTCATTGGTGAGCACGAGTTTTGTTCCGAGTGATTTTTCGGGCGGCCTATAAACCCGTGATATATATGTATATATATATATATATATATATATATATATATATATATATATATATATATATATATATATATATATATATATATATATATATATCTATATATATATTTATTTATATATATACATATATATATATATATATATATATATATATATATATATATATATATATACATATATATATATATATATATACATGTATATATATATATATATATATATATATATATATATATAAATGTATATATATATATATGCCTGTATATATATATATATATATATATATATATATATATATATATATATATATATATATATATATATACATATATATATATATATATATATGTGCATTAATGTATAAATATCCTTTACGGCGCAACAGTCCAAGTCCTTCATGCATAAAAAAATTATACATAACATACAAATAGATACATACTTTAAATATTGTTTATATATAACAAATAAATCTTGCTTCATTTTAATTTCTCCCGCAAAATTTTAAAATTTTAACTTTGTGCCCACACTCAAAATATATTTGTTCCTTTCGGAACTGAATGCACTAATATTAATAAACAGCTTTACTAACACTAAACGAATTCTACTACACGTGAAGGGGAATAGTGGGGTTCCTGTAGTACTTATTCCTAGATTTCACAGAACCAGTGAAGAATCAATTAGCTTGCTTGGATTTTCCCCTTTGGCTTTCTTGAGTACTTGAAATCTTATAGTCCTCGTTATCTTAATAACTATTGTATATTCATTAACAAACATCAATATAACAGCAGCATTGAAGGGAACCATTTGTGAAATCGGGGAAAAAAAATCGAAATTATGTTTACCAAATTGCCTTCAAAGTAAGGGCGAAGTTGCAAATATTGGACTTTTTCACATGCAGCGTGAATAGTAAGCGCGAAACAGGTTATATGGGCAAGAAGAGAGAAAGGCATCGAGGAAACTTGATGGTTAAAATTATTCCAAAATTTTCTTGGGTGAACGAGCGTAATGCACATGATCATTTGGTGGGGGAAATTTTTTACAAACACTGGCGATCATTCCGAACTGGAAATTCGGTGAAGAAGGTAGTCGTCATAAAAGGATTCTCTTTCTTTAATTTTCGTGCAAAACTGGATGGGTAGACGCTCGAAGGTACGCGTTATTTAATAAATTTATAAAAACAGAGGCCATGTTAAACTTCAAGAAACAGCACGAAGGATATCACGATTTCAATGAAGTTTTGGTGCCTATTATAAATACATAGAAAACAAACGATGTACGAAAAGTTGTTTATTTTTTAATTGATATGTTGGAAGAATAAATTTCGAATATATTTTTCAGAAAGCGAAAAAACACTGAGGGTTCAACTAAATCCAATAGAAGTTTGAATCGACAACAATCATAAAATACATTTTTCATTCCAGTTTTTATTACCCACAATTCAAGACCAAAATATAAATTCTCAATCGCCTATCTCTGTCTTCACTTTCATGTTGTCCGTACGTTGTTTAGCGATCAAATGATCCTTTTGACACATACACTTGCAAGACGTGTATCGTATACCAAAATAGCTAGGGTGAACTATGATGACGTGTGAACATAAGCGCGAAACCTGTTTTACTATGGGTGAGTTCCACTCCCGCGTGAAAAAGCCCATTGAGAATGACAGTTTACGTATGTGCAAACTAAAATAACCAAACTATGATTGAGGTGGATTAAAATTAAAACACTTAATAATTTTAGCTAATTTAAATTTGATATTGATTTTTGATTTAATTATTTGGATTGAAAAAATGTAAATTTAGAGAACCATGTGGGCCATTAAGTTTTGATACTTTGATTGTTTGAAATTTGCTTTATATTCTCTGAAAATTTATTATGTTTGGTATTGAATAAAGCGCTTTTGCATTTGACTTTGAGATCGACTAAAATTGATTAGTGCTTAGTGCTATTTATTTCATGAATGTAGCTGGCTACAATCCTAAATTTGCGCACAAAATTTTGATTCCGATTTTTGGCCCTTTCATCTACGCCACTGGCTTATTCTTAGTTTCTAAGTTGCAGGGGTTGTTGCGACAACATGGTCGCACAGTTGTCTACTCCGGTTTTTCTTGTTCCTCAAAGATACAAATCTTTGAGGAAATGATATGACCACGTTCTGAGCCTGATTGTCATTGCATTTCCAAGAATTTTCAATTTCTCCTCTCGGGAGTCTGATTATCAATTTGACGACTAAGCATGGACCTTTGAGGAACAAGATAAAACCGGAGTGGACATCCATGTGTACACGTTGTCGCAACTACCCCTGCGACCGCCTGCCTAACTACGTGTCTTTTTGCACCTTCCCCTGCGACCGTGATTCTAAAGCTAGTTAAGGGGAACCCAATGGATTGTCACAAGAAAGTAAACAAACGCTTATGCACTCGTAAATATGGTTTTATTGCAAATAACACTTCACAGAACAAGAAAATAGCATTGAATACAAATAAAGCATTATGGCCACTTAGTATAGAAAACACTTTCGTATCGATAACCCATCGTTTTCTAGCAATAACGCACATTACACTTTTAATTGAGTTCCTCGCTCCGATTTACAATGTCACTCCTTAAAATGTTGTTATCCCTAAACCAGGTGTAATATTACTTTCACTACAGTCAATATGTACCTCCGGACACGTTCTCGAACCGAAAAAACGACTAAATTCCGAATCGTATCTCACGCGCCAGGTAAATTTCGCGTCCATGTTTAGTCGTCAAATTGACAATCTGGCTCTCGAGAGGAGAAATTGTGGAAATTATTGGAACTGAAATGACAATCATGCTCATAAGGTGGTCGTATCATTTTCTATGGAGCTTATATGAGCATAGCCTCTCCATTTGTTCCGTTCCTCAAAGGCATGGACGTGAAATTGACCTGGCGCGTGAGATACGATTCGGAATTCAGTCTTTTTTTCGGTTCGGGAACGTGTCCGAAGGTACATATTGACTGTGGTGAAAGGAATATTACACCTGATTTAGGGATAACATCATTTTAAAGAGTGACATAGTAAATCGGAGCGAGGAACTCAATTAAAAGTGTAATGTGCGCTATTGCCAGAAAACGATGGGTTATCGATAAGAAAGTGTTTTCTATCGTAAGTAGCCACAATGTTTTATTTGTACTCAATGCTATTTTTTTGATTTTGTGAAGTGTTATTTGCAATAAAATCATATTTACGAGTGCATAAGCGTTTATTTACTTGCTTGTGACAACCCGTTCCTCAAAGGCATGGACGTGAAATTGACCTGGCGCGTGAGATACGATTCGGAATTCAGTCTTTTTTTCGGTTCGGGAACGTGTCCGAAGGTACATATTGACTGTGGTGAAAGTAATATTACACCTGATTTAGGGATAACATCATTTTAAAGAGTGACATAGTAAATCGGAGCGAGGAACTCAATTAAAAGTGTAATGTGCGCTATTGCCAGAAAACGATGGGTTATCGATACGAAAGTGTTTTCTATCGTAAGTAGCCACAATGTTTTATTTGTACTCAATGCTATTTTTTGATTTTGTGAAGTGTTATTTGCAATAAAATCATATTTACGAGTGCATAAGCGTTTATTTACTTTCTTGTGACAACCCATTGGATTCCCCTTAACCAGCTTTAGAATCACGGTCGTAGGGGTAGGTGCAAAAGACACGTAGTTAGGCAGGCGGTCGCAGGGGTTGTTGCGACACGTGTACATATGGATGTCCACTCCGGTTTCATCTTGTTCCTCAAAGATACAAATAATCAATCTTTGAGAATGGAACACTGGAGTGGAACATCAACTCCTTTGAGGAACAAGATAAAACCGGAGTGGACATCCATGTGTACACGTTGTAGCAACTACCCCTGCGACCGCCTGCCTAACTACGTGTCTTTTTGCACCTACCCCTGCGACCGTGATTCTAAAGCTAGTTAAGGGGAACCCAATGGATTGTCACAAGAAAGTAAACAAACGCTTATGCACTCGTAAATATGGTTTTATTGCAAATAACACTTCACAGAACAAGAAAATAGCATTGAATACAAATAAAGCATTATGGCCACTTAGGATAGAAAACACTTTCGTATCGAAAACCCATCGTTTTCTAGCAATAACGCACATTACACTTTTAATTGAGTTCCTCGCTCCGACTTACAATGTCACTCCTTAAAATGTTGTTATCCCTAAACCGGGTGTAATATTACTTTCACTACAGCCAATATGTACCTCCGGACACGTTCTCGAACCGAAAAAACGACTAAATTCCGAATTGTATCTCACGCGCCAGGTAAATTTCGCGTCCATGTTTAGTCGTCAAATTGACAATCTGGCTCTCGAGAGGAGAAATTGTGGAAATTATTGGAAATGAAATGACAATCATGCTCAGAAGGTGGTCGCATCATTTTCTATGGAGCTTATATGAGCATAGCCACTCCATTTGTTCCGTTCCTCAAAGATCAACTCAAATTCTGTCATCATTTCCAGATGCACCGCGAAAGTTGCTCTGTTGATTTAATTTTCGAAGGGTGTAGTATAAGAAGTGGGCAAACAATTTAGAAATGTTTGGATATCTTAAAGTTAACTGCCATCCCGTAATTGAATAATAATGTTCCTATTTGAACTTGAATAGTTTGCAAAGCTTTAGTTAGATAAATAGAAACCTTGCAGGGAAATTTAACAAGGAATGAATCTATTTCTCAGATAATTACAAATTCAACTACTACTACAATAATAATCGTTCATTCTTTTAAACTTCTTTGCCTCCCTCTTCCTTTCATAGCTGGGCTTGGGATCGTTTTTGGCGGGATCAAGCCGCAATTTTTGGTTCCACGGGTTTTATACCTGCCTTTTTTTTAGGGAAATGTATAATAATTGAGGTTGATCTTTTCTATGTGTTAAAGAGCTACACACCTCTAAAATGTACTAATTTGTTTAAATTTTGCCCAGCGGAAATTATTCAGTGCCTAACAAAATTTTTGTTGTTTCCCTTGGCTGCTTTCAAGAATTTATTTTTCCACTTGCAGCTTTATTATTATCTGATTCTCGGAGCAGACTACTCCCCTACTTAAATTACATCATGTACAGAACAATATCTACTAAATTCCATTCCCTTGCAACGAATTTCCACATTTGAATAAAACAAAGTATACAGTTGATAAAGCAAAAGCAAACTCGGAATTATTTCGAAACTTCTAAGGATTTGTTAATATAAAGACTAATTAATCCAAATTATTTCATTCGTTTGAAAATTCAATAAAAATAAATGGAATATAATGAAAAGAATAATACATCTCCGGGACTCTGCTTTGCGCTTACACGCTCCTATCGAGAATCTGTGGAAAACGGCAAAAATTGTGTTTTCTAATATAATAAAATAATCAATGAGATAAACTTACCAAAAAAACTCCGTGCTTGCAGGTAACCTATTTACTTCATAGGTAGATACTGGAGGTAAAGATTGGATCGGCAGGCGTGCAATCGATCTGTAAAAAGAAAATAAACCCAACATAACATACATTTCTTTAACTATTTCTAATAGTTAACATAAACTTATCTACCCGCCTCGAAGATGAACTAGCTTCCCCATCAAGGGAAACGCTTGAAACCAATACGGCTGCTATATTATTTACATTTGCCTACAAAGATAAAAATATTTCTGGGCTCCAGAAGAGATTCATAAAAGTAAACATTTCACCTATTGTTGTCCATTAGTTTCTACCAAAAGTGGAACTGCGCCTTCTCTCAATATTGCTCTCGTTGCAATTTTTTTGAAATCGTTTTCCAAAAAGCATTTGATGCATATCAAAGCCTTTATCACATTGTGTCCATCGAAAATAATTAAACTGCACCTAATTGCCCGTTCATTTTCATCTACAGGAAACCTGAAAAACAATAATTCATTAATAATGTGATTTTTTACATGCTGAACATGATAAAATATCTATTTTTCCATCTTCATATATGTACAATATGATTTAACAAACTACTTAAAAAATAAATAGAATTGATTTTATCGAAAAAATTATTCAACCAATAATATGCCAGCAAAAATTTGTCCTCAAGGTTCAGGCCGCACTGCTCGAAAACTCATCGTATAAAATGTTCGCCCCCGAAATGTAAACATGATCATGCATGAATTGGATGCAATAATTTTGAGTGAAAAAACACTTCTAAACATTGTCTTCTATTTTCTATGTTTCTTGTTGATACTCACCAATGAAATAATACTCCTGTAGGCTGGCGATGGCTTCTATCATTGCATGTTTTCACAATGCACATAATTTTAGAAACTTCATTGCACTTTTCTATTTTTCCGTCGAAATATAAAGTTTTTCTCAATCGTATTTTAGCCAATAAATAGTCGCTTATAGTCTTGATGATGAACAATGCATAAATCACGAATTTTCACTTATTTTAATCTAAAAATTACACACCCAACGAGTTTGTTTACAGTCTTTCACAGCCGGATTTGACAGCGTGTAATGAATCATGCAACGCCGCTGGCGACCACTACCAACACACCTTGCTGCTATGTGGCTGGGCATCTCATGTTGGTTGTGACGGGTGCACATCCCACGGCAATTTCGTCGTGGGATGTCAAAGTGAATTGACAGCCACATGGTAGTGGAGTGTGGAGGTAGTTTCATGTCTTCTTGCTGCAAAGTGTTTTTCTGGAGACAGGTGTCGGAAAAAGTGTAAAATCGCTTTATATTTGTGAAGTTTAGTTTCGTGTCGGTCGTAAACGAATAAATAGACGTCAGGTGTACAAGATGCTTTGTAAAAGTTCACTATGGAAAAACTTCCATTAAAAGGTGACAAATCGGTAGCGGTGAACGGGAATAACTACAGTAACTCATCTTATCAGGCAGTTATCAAGAAGGTAATCCAACGTAGATAAATTCTGTTATCTTTACTATGTATCTTTTTCTGTCTAAATTAAAGACCTTATTGGAAGATTTGACCTTACGTGCCTGGATCCATACCCAAGGAATAAATAAGGGACTGCGGTTGCATGCGGGTGCAGAAAACAAGTTCAAGAAAGTTGGCTGTGTATAATCATTTCGAATGGATTTCATTAAAACGTGGATGTGGTTGAACGTAATGGGATTTTTTGATGGCTCTTGGATTCAGTTGGATGGACATGCGTTGAAGAAAGGAAAAATTTGTATGGTGCTCAGCTTAGTGCTTTTGATTTCCGTAGTCTCATAGGTGAACCAAAAGCAAGCAATTAAACCAAGATTACTTCAAGGCACCGCATCTAATTTTCACCATTGTCGAGTTCGGGTTTGACTTGTACTGTAGACTGTGTTGAACTGTCTCGGGGGCGTTATTCTAGTTTAGAGCAAAAACGTGTGGTTGGCTCGTGAAAGTGTGAGGTTTTACAGTTTGCTGCTTACCAGCGGTAAGGTGAAAGAAGATACGTACTTTATCACACTATTCATTTGATTCCAAAGAACATGTAGAGGAGTTCGACAGAGAATAAGTTCATATTGGTACTACTGTGGAACATGAAGTAAAAGCCGGTTAAAAATCACCAAAATCAGTTTCCACGCACTTTTCTCTCATCTCGACTATCGATTCATTAAAGGAATAATGTTCATTATAACGAGAGAGCGATACTTTAAGATATTTGACTTTTTGTTATGAAGATGGTATTGCTAGCATTCCCACAATAGTAATCAGATTTGCTGTGAACAATGTACAAATTTTTATTGGGAGTAGGAGCAATGTTTGCTATCAAAATTGAAGCAAAAGGAGGTATGTTATTTCTACTTTCAAAAAGAAGAAAAAGCAATATATATCAAATTATTGTAAGAGCCCTAGGACGAGGCATATGTAACGTATAATTACTTGACATATGCCATAAAATCAATGTACACCTCCAGGAACTCCTAAAGTGGATTCCAAAGACATTTATTTGTTATTTCGTAGAAACTTGACTGACGGTAATTAATGTATTTTTCATTATCGGAGACTAAACGACGGGCAGACAACCTCTGTCAACTCGGCTCCTAGTACACAATTGAATTACCTATTATTGTTTAGACAAAGATAAGATATTACGATAAGCAGTTCTCGGAGGTTGATAATTAGTTATTTTTAGTTCCATGACAACTGTTTTTACCTCAACCAACTTACATTGAGTGATCATGTATGTATAATACTCGTATATTTTCAATAGTGTCCAGGAGCAGACTATTTTTTTTCTGATTGCCATAGGAACGAAAATTCCAGTTATTTTAATCGCTTCCTAGTAATTTTCAATAGCAGTCGACTGATTTTCGATTTTTGCCTCCTTAAAAGATTATATAAGTTTACTCTATTACGATAAAAATAATTTTTGATGATATTCTAATATACGAGCGGCAAAACAATACAAATATTGATACGAATGGAATCAGTTCTTCCCCTAACTATAATTTCTACCATTTAAATCGTTTAACATAATTAATTTATTCAACACATTTGCATTAGCGAAATTTGCGTTGAGAAACCAAAACCGATGATTAAATGTAATTATGACAAATAATCTGTTAATGTAGTCGGGATTCGTTTACTTTTTTTTCTTAATAATTATTATCGAATAAATCGTTATATTAAACAAAGTATTAATCATAATTTTTCGGGAATAACGGGTTTGAAAAGTGTATATTTGATAAAAAGAAGGAATTGTATGTATAATAATGGTCTCATGAGTACATACCTATAACATTTAATCTTTGACTGAGTAGATTCCAATACTTTTGACTGAACTGTACCTTCCATACAATTAGAAATTTCTGAGTTCCTTTCATTTATAAGAATTATCAATAATAAGACAGCGCTAAATAAATTGTAGGCAAGAGCAAAAATGCAATGGTACACCTATTTTATGAAGATACAAAAAAATTAAAGAAACCTACCAATGTTATAATATCAAACGTTTCTACTAATTTACACAATGCATAAAATGAGTAAAAGTTGTACGCGCTGGAGCTGGAATATTTGATTTTTGTACAAATATAAAAGGCTATAGGTGTAACCGATTAATATCTTCTCACTATATTGTAAAATGTAAAATAATAAATAACCAACCATGAATTGCTAAAATTTAACAACGGCTTTCCTTTCCAGTGGTCCCTTCTTTCAGCAGGAAATAGAGTGCATGGTAAGTATGCCGCCGCGAGGGTAGGTTTTGAGAAAACCCGCTGAGGCCGGTTTCGCGTCGCGCGCGGTACGCGGTACCTTAGTTGATTTTGGTTTTTCTTTAGCGTAGCTTTTTTCGGAATTACGTTAACGTAGTATATTTTTCGGTACAGCGTCGGAAATTTGGGAACGCGAAGTAAAGATTAGATCTTTGTCCTTTGACTGGTTATAGGAAGAAATACGGAGTAACGTAAAGTAAGTTTCCTCTCCGTATGGTTTTGTTTTGGTGACACGTTTGAAAACGGGCATGTATTGGTTGCTGAAGATTGTAAATGAGCGTAATCCATTTGGAGACCCGCGACTGAAATCCTCTCCGATCTAGCTGGCCGACGAGCAGCCACCGCGAAAATGGATTACGGTGCACGGATTGGTTGACCGGTTGGTACCATCCGTTGGCACTCCTCAGACTTAACGTCTAGAACCGATGAGAAGTTGGTTCCTCGTCCGGACTTAGACATTAAATTCATTACAAGTGAATGCAAAAAAATCATCTGATATTATGAAATTTTCTCCTTGTTGACAGAGAGAAATGATGACAAGAAAAACCAGTGTTCCATTAGCATCGGGCCGTCCCTGTTTGCTACCTGTTCCAAGACCTAGATGACATTATGTATTATGTAGTGAAACACCCACTCGTTCCAAAACCCCAAGTTCGACTAATTCAGTATGGTTCAATCGCTGGAAGAACTAGGTGAAAAACTAACGTTCAACAAAGCAAGAAAACAACAAGAAATAAACGGAAGTAAAGTCAAAAGTGACCTAAGAAAAGAAATCTAACTAACCGTAACAAGAACCTGATCAAGAGGATGTCCTCAGTGCAGGCGGTGTGAACTTCAGCACGAATTATTATGCAGCGCTAGCTGTACTAGAAGATGCCTTGAGTATTGAAGAGGATATGGGTAACCAAACTTCTGAACATTGTATTGCTAAGCCAGATAATGGATTCATTGAATATTTAAAAATTAAAAATAGGGCGAAAAAATCAAAAGTTTTATCTGCTGGTCCGTCTGTCAAGGTTAATCAAAAGAAAGAAAAAGTCCCCCCAATCAATATATTTGGGCAAATAGGCATAGATAATGTTAGGCTTTTGGCAGCCGAAAATAACTGAAAATAGAAAAAGACAGCTTCCTTTTGATTTTGTGTACTTTATTTTTCTTCTCGAAATCGATTTTCGACCTTAATCGTTCGGTCTTCTTCAGCGATTAATTTATTTTTACTCACATTCCTGCTTATATACTAGCTATGTTTAAGAAAATTTACTTTAGATCATTAAAAAGTAATTAGGGAAATTCGCTTAAGCTAATATAAGGTAGGAAAGGTAATTTACAAAAGGGGTAGTTATAAAAATATTATTTTTACAAGATTCAGAAAAGATATTATTATTTAATTAATTTAAATAGCCATGATCTGCAGTTTCCGTCATCCTGATTCATCAATTTTTTCCTTTCCCGGGTAATTGCCAGGCTTTCCATCACATCCAATTCACGTATATCTCTAGCTTCCTTGATGACTACAGCGTCCTCCATTGTTA
This sequence comes from Odontomyia ornata, assembly GCA_963969285.1. NCBI lineage: Eukaryota > Metazoa > Arthropoda > Insecta > Diptera > Stratiomyidae > Odontomyia > Odontomyia ornata. Next base: position 185,119,838 of record OZ017739.1, read on the forward strand.
TTTCGTGTCCCTTCGTGATAATATGTTCCGCTACCGCCGACTTGAAATTCGAAGTTCTTTCGTAGCAAATCAAGGTTTCTCCATACAGAGCCATGATCCATAGGATGCTCGATTTGCCGCTAAGCGAGGAAGCTAAGGAAAAGGAGATGAGGTACATTGTTGAGACAGGTAGGCTAAACGGCTTCAAGGGCTCGACAATTAGGAGAATGGCACAAAAGATCCAGATAAATAGACAGCGTCCGGGACGATCAACATTATCAAATGCGAACACAGAAAGAACGTACTGAAAGGCTTTAACTTATCACGAAGGTATCAGCAATCGGATCAAGAGGCGAATAAATCCACTCAATTCTGTACGGTTAATCAAATCAACCAGCAAGAACCAGCTCAAAAACGTTCTTGGATCAACGAAAGACAAGCGCGGACCACACGACAAATCTGGTATCTATCGCATCGAATGTCCCACTTGTGAAGAAGTGTACATAGATCAAACGAGGAGACTCATTGGCACGCGAATAAAGGAGCATCTAGGCGAAGCAGCAGCAGCAAGAAAGAAAGAAAGAACTTCGAATTTCAAGTCGGCGGTAGCGGAACATATTATCACGAAGGGACACAAAATAACAATGGAGGACGCAGTAGTCATCAAGGAAGCTAGAGATACACGTGAATTGGATGTGTGCCAAAGGTTCGGGCATTCGGCTGTCAATTGCATCATGAAATGTATATGTGCAAAGTGAAAAGATATCCATGTACACCGCAGTGTGATACCTACCGATTTTGTCAAGCCCGGGGTATCATTTGCACTTGCTGCGAGAGGACCAGTAGACTATGTAAATAAAATAAATAATGTATGTGGCAATAACGAGCTGCTTCTTAAAATTTATCAGCATTTTAATTCCTTATCCGAAAGAATCGATAAACATGCTTCTAAAATTAACTTTGTTTTTCAGCGTTTAGGGCTTTCAAATGTCTCAAAATAAGTTGTCATCAGTCACATTCCCATGTTCGTCTCATCTCGATCAACGTCAACTCCATTGTAAGTCTACGTCGACGTGGCTGTCTCTTCGAGTTCCTTGTCAAGCAAAAGCCTGACATCATGCTTCTTAATAAAACCCAGCTCAATTCATAGCACTCCATGACATTCAAGAATTTTGAATTCGTAAGAAATGATAGGGTAATAAGTGATGGGTGAGGTGGCACCTGGATATTAGGGAGAAGGCCCTATTGTTTCCAAAATATTGAAAAAGTCGAATTCAAAAGCTTTGAGTCTCTTGAAGTGTCCGTTATCACAGTCTCACTGCCAGGTGGGGATAACCTCTTCGTTATCTCTGCCTATGAAACTGGTGGAACTGTTCTCAAGCTCAAGGAGGAGCTCAATTCCTTGTTTTAAATACTCGAATTGAACAGGCTGTAGAGTTATTATATTCTTGCTGATAACTTCAACGCCAAGCATACATCATGGATGAACGCCACCAATGATCCAAGAGGTGTATTCCTGAAATCGTGGGCAACAGAGAACCAAATCGAATACAGGTGCAATCTATATAGGATGGAGTTCACAACATGCCCTAGGGCAAATTCATTTTTGGACCTCTACATTGGATTCAGCTTTGATAGTCCTCAATGGAAACTGCAGGTGCAGTTTTCATTGAGGACTATGATAGAGATGGATGGTTTCTTCCTCATTCCAGTTCAACATGAAAATCGTCAGTTGATTTTCAAGTAAATAGACTGGGGAAAATTTCAAAAGAAGTTTAATTGGGAGTACCAGAAGCAATGTCCCCCCTTCTGATAATGGCAACGCTTGCTCAATGGTTTCTAATGACAGGAATCTAACTAACGATGAAATAGATCTCTATTTGTCGAAGTTAGAGAAGCTGACGTTGGAAACGATTGAAAAAGTAGTTTCCAAGATTAAATATTGAAACATTATGGAAGCATATGAAACACCAGCCATTGCAAGGTTCAAAAGATTGAAAGCCTCCTTCTCACATGCGTCAACAATTTTTATCGGCGATTTTTGGATTACAACCATCCCTCGTTGGCTTTGTTGAAATGATACCTGAGGAATGTCTGGAACGTGATCCGTTCATACTTAAGAATTGACGCCAGCAATCGACGGGCGGAAAAATTGAGGGAATTAGCTCACAGGATCCAGATGGCATTTTCACGAAATTGAATTGCGAATCCCGCAAGAAGTCTCGAGTGAAGGTATCGAATCTTAATGTCACTAGTGATGAGATAAATCTTCTCGGTAGGGCTGGTGTCAGAATTTATAGTATCACTCCGGATACAAATGGAAACAGGATTATTTGTGAGGGATTGGACAAACCTGCCTTGATTGGAACACATTTTGAATTGGTTCATCTACCAAACCCTGAGAGTGGGAACCGAATATTTTCAGAGGTCATTGAAGCAAAAGTTTCCGTCTTCGAGTTAAGCCTGAACGGTGGATCAATTCTTCATTTCAATGAAACTTTCACATCTGACCCAATGCCGAGCTTGATTCTTATTGATTATTTTGTCAGCTATGAAGACTTTTGTTTCATATTTCGCAGGATAAACAACAAGAAATTATGTCGTACCATACATGTGATACATGTGATAACGAAAGTAATGTCAGACATCTGTTGGAAAGTGCACAACAGAGAATGTGCTGGAGCATGTCTCATTGATATGAAAGCCTTCGATGTGGTGTGGTTAGATGGACTTGTTTTTAAACTCCTTTAGGACAAGTTCCCCAGACACCTTGTTGACATGACGTGCAATACATTATATGGGAAATCATTTGTTGTAACTGATGGAAATCAGACAACAATTCGTGAATTCAAGGTCTTGAATTAGACCATTCGCGGCTCAGCTCTCCTCAATATTCATTCGCAATCTATTGAACGGCTTTGGTTTTAACGTCTCACCAACGTGATAATTGGTGGCGTTTGCTGATGATCTGATCATCTATACGGCAGACTGAAAGACTACCATAGTTCAGAGCAATCTTAAAAAAATGTTCAATGATGTGCAGCTGTACACTGACAATTGGCGAATGAAAATCAATACGTAGAAGTGTGAAAAAATTTTGTTTCGGACTACACTGCTGGGGTCCAGTCAAGACCTGAAAAAATTGTAATTGGAAGGATTTCCACATCATGGCTGGCGAGGGTACGTTAGAACGGGTTCCACATAAATCCTGTGTTCGATACCACGATGTTCATCTTGATCAGTATCTGTACTATACTGAACATGTGAAAATCATGCTCAGTAAGGCACAAAAAGTAGTCATGGCCCTACGAAGACTCTTTCATTCCAAATACATTGATCAAAAGGTCAAAATTATCTGTTACAAGACCCTGGCTGCACCAGTGTTGACATAAGGATGTCAGATCTGGTACAAACAGAGTGCTAGTACTAGGAAAAAGTAGGGGTTTTCGAAAGAAAATGTCTTCGTGCATGTACTGGTTTGTACAGAAAGCCTGAGACGGATTGGAAACATTATATATCGAATAGAAGAATTTATCAAACTGCTCAAGTGACGAGAGTCGGTATCTTCATATTGAAACTTCTTCAGAATCATATCGTAAGATCTGTAACTGTGAGTAAAAATCCATGAATTTCATAGCTGTTCCACCCTACAGACGGGTATATTGCGACTCGCCTCGCTACTGGCTTCATTCCTCCAGAAGCATATGTGTTTTTGGACATGAATCGATATGTTTTTGATTCTGATGGTGTACCAATCATATATCACATATATAGACGGGCCACCGATAAGAAGATAAAATATCCTCCGAATTTGAGCTCATGACACCAAAAATGCCAATGGAGATACTCATTTGCAAGATTTGTTCAGGGTGGTCGAGTTGAGATGGAGCAATGTAGGTATTAGTGGCTGAATGGCAATGTCTAAATAACTCGTGTTTATTTTCAATTTTTGTGTTTTTTGTTACTTAGTTTTTGAGTTTCAGCTCATTATTGCTACATTTATTGTTGTTGTTTATTTGTGTTAAAAATTAGGGATAGGTTAGGTATATGTGATGTTTATTATATTAGGTTTAGAGGTAAGGTTAAACGAGCAGGTTAGGAATATTGTGATAGAATTTTTCAGTTTCAGATAATGTTTTTGATTGAATTTTATTAGAATTACGTTATAACATATTAGGTGTAGGATTGAAGTTCACTGTTGTGTTAAAATTTTGAATAATTTTTGAATAGTGTTGGTTGATTTTTTCACCTTTTCCAATCGAATAATAAAATACGTAATAATCTTAACTAATTTGAATTTTCTAAGGTTATTTTTAATCAAATGTGTTTTAACAGAGAACGTATAAATTTAGAGAGCCATTTGGGCTATTAAGTTTTTGTATTGTTATTGTTTGGAATTTGCTTTATATTCTTTGAAAATTTATAACGATTAGTATTGAATAAAGTGCTTTTGACTTTGAATTTGTTCCTGTTAGCTAACTTTTCCAATTAATCAATTAGCAAATCTCAAAGGTAAGTAATTAAATGCTTGTTGGTTTTGTTCTTACTTTATCGAGTTTTTACGGAAAGATGCGCTGCGGTGCTGCGGGAAAGGAAATTAGGGCACTTTTTTTATTGAATGATGAACATTGGACTGATTGGGCTGACATTTTATATCCGGAGCACTTTTTGATGAGAAAACCGATGAGATGAGGACAAATTTTATTTAAAATTTATTTCAACTAAATTTTATGTATTTTAGTTTTCATATGACAGACAAGAAGCACCCCATTCTTTCGTCAGCTTACAGCTACCAAATTTATTTCTATACAAGAATATTTCACATACTGCTGGACCAGTTGGACTGAAATTTTATTATCTTAGCATTTTATGATGAGAAAACCGATGAGGTGAGGAAACATTCAATTTAAGCATTATTTTAAGTAAATTTTATGTATTTTAGTTTTCACATGACAGACAAGAAGCATGACCTTCTTTTGTCAGCTTATAGCTACCAAACAATATCGGAAAGAAGGGTGTTCTTCTAAAAAATAGACGGGAGCCAATCAATACAAGAGTAGTTCACATCATGCTGGACCAATCGGGCTAAAATTTTATTTCCGGAGCACTTTTTGATGAAAAAACCGGTGAGGTGAGGTAAAATTTGATTTAAGCAATATTTCAATTAAATTTGATGCATTTTAATTTTAACATTTGTTAAGGACCATTTTCAGGTATCTATTTTGGGTGATCTGAAGCTTTGTTACTAGATATTTAGCACCAATTCGTAAGCTCGCTGCATTGCGCCGTGACAAATTAATCGCGAAAGCAAAAGACTCGCCCAATCCGCTAATACATGCCCTGGCGAATTGAAAATCAGCAGTTGCTACCACCTATCTTTTGGCCGTAACCTAGCCTCATAGATTTTAGCTAGTTATAAATAGAAAGTTAAGTTATGTTAAGCTAATATAAGTTCAGTAGAGGTTTTGGCCTAAATTTTCCTCTAGCTAATTGTAATAATCTCATAGAAATACGATAATATGCATAGTTTTAAGTAATGTTCAAACGATGGTGAGATGACTTTGTCAGAACACCTACTATATTATAAGGCCTCTGTACCGCATACATTCCAATAAAGAAAAATTATATATATATAATTTTAACATGACAGACATGAAGAATCGCATTCTCTCTTTGGCCTACAGCTACCAAATATTTCCTTAAGAAAGCTGTTCTAAAGGAAAGATGAATATCCTTCTAAAAAAACCCGGGTGCCCTTCTATAGAAGAAAAGTTAACATCGAATTTCTCCTCACTTCTATCCTAATAGAAGTCCTATAGTCCTAAAATAGTTTAAGCGGCAAATATATCAAAGTAAGGAGACATTCAATGTTAACGACTCTTCTTTTTTATATAAGGACACCCTTCTTTCCCTGAGAAGGACACCCTTCTAAAGGACATCAAACCGTTATTTGAAACTTCTTAAAGGAAGAACAATGGTTAGCATGTAATTGCTGTAGAAATTGTTGAAGTTTTTCTTGCGTTTATTCACTATTGATGTCTGCATATTGTAGGTTGAGTACAAAACTCTTCTGACATGAGGGTAGTTCTGGCTAGTCTGTCTTCCTTTGGAAAGCTCTGCGCTTGATCTATAAACTACTTGTCCATTTTCCCATTAATGTATTTATGGTAGTTCCTATTGGTCTCATTAAGATAGAGTTCTTTAAAAATTGCATTAGAAAATATAGCTAGTTAGGTTTGACCTTGGGATATGACATTTTCTTATAATAAAACGTTCATCCCAAAGTATAGCTTTGAATGACGAACTTATTTCGGATTTCTCTGAATAGCAAATTCCTGTGGAGAGACCTGTGCGTATATGAAACAACAGAGGGCAGACAGCAACCTATCTGGGCTACAGTTTATTTGACTTGTATGATGTAGAATTTTTTTTAAAATTCTTTGCAGAATAAATTCCTTGTGATTTTAGGACCTATCAGCTATTTGACTTTAGACTTACGTTGATCCTCATATCTGTTACTAATATGCGAAAGAGAATGTAAAATGTGGCATGACGTTCTTGCTGAATTGTTATAAAGTTGAAGAATCATAAATTGTTTCTGTTTAACTTGATTCCTAAAAATTTAATGTAATAATAATGTTTTATTGCACTAAAAGTATGTTTAGTTTAATCACCCAATTCTATTTCACAGCAAGTATCCGTTGACAAAAGCTAGAAGCTATGATTTTTAAGTTCGTCTTATTGTAGTGATCATGGAGGCTGGAATCTACAACAATTATTTTTAATTATTTACACTTATTCATAAATACCAAAATTCACATGTGTGGATAAGATTGAGGGTTATGTTAATGTAGAAATTTTGTGCTTCTTGTAGTAAATGTGAGCAATACTCACTACCCATAAGTGAGCCTCACGGCGTAACAAAATCAGACCTGGCCCGAAGTCATGTGTCAAACGGTCCTAGGCTAGGTTTTCAGGTTATTCTACGTCTAGCACTCGTTGCGTGTAGATGTGTTTTCAATCGCTCCTGTCACTAATTTTAAAAATTATTTAATTTTTCGCAAAAGTCAGTTTCAAACAATTGCAATATTTTTTTACAAGCCAGTCAAAAGCAAATTTTGATTTTATTGGGAAAACCATCACCGTCGAATTATTCGAGCGTTTATCGAATACCTGAAATTCATTTCCTGAAGAAATATCAAAAGTGGAAATACGTTCAAGGGAAGTCCCGGTATTAGAACATTCCCTCTAGTCTCGCTGCGAAAGCAACGAGATGGAGGAGCCCGATGGCTTCAGCCATCAATTAGAAGGACCACGCCCATCGCCAATGATGATGGGCGAAAAAAACTTAAAAGAAAATACGAGAATCAAGAACAAAACCCGACAATCCTATTGGTTATCGAGATCGAACAGCTGATCCAAGAAAAAGAGAAAGCTGAAAAATTTGAAAAGGAAAATGAAGAACTCAAGCTTCGAGTTAAATCGTTAGAAGCACTTGTTGGAACGTTAACGTTCAATAAGGATAAAGAAACTAAGAAAGGCCGACAAGCAAACTCAAAAACCGAAGACAAGAAAATTAAAAAGCCACAGGAAGAAGCTAATCAAGAGGATGTCCTCAGCGCAGGACGCGCAAACGACAGCAGAAATTATTATGCAGCGCTAGCTGGTCTTGAAAAAACGATGAACATTGATACAGGTAAAACGTCAAAATTAGATGATGATTTCATTGAATATCTTAAAATTAAAAATCGGGAGGAAAAACCAAAAGGTTTGTCTGCTGGTCCGTCTGCTGGTCCGTCCGTTAAGATTGATGAAAAATAAGAAAAAGTCCCACCAATCAATGTATTTGGGCAAACGGGCAAAGATATGGTTCGGCTTTCGGCAGCCGAAAATAAACTAAAAGATTTTCAGATAAAAAGAGTCAATGCCGATAAATTGACAATAAGGACTAAGTCGCTGGTTGATTTCCAGGCAACAAAAAGTGCCTTAAATTCTGGAGATGTTCCGCATTTCACGTACACCCCGAAAAGCGAAAAGAACCAAACCTTTTTATTGAAAGGTCTGGACTGTGGTGAGGACACAGTCGATCTCCTTCAGGTGCTCCAAGAAGCTGCACCAGAAATACAATTTATTACAGTCAAAAACTTTGCAACGAGAAGATCGATTGTGGAGCGCAAAACCTTGCCTCACTACTTAGTCCAGATTTCTAGCAAAAGTAGTTCGAGTGCCTTGCAGAAAATACGGTACTTGAACTTCCACGTAGTGAGGTGGGAACGCCTCCAGAAAAGTGAGGTCAACCAGTGCTACAGGTGTCAAAGATTCGGGCATTCGGCTGCCAATTGCGCCATGAAATATAGGTGTGTTAAATACAAAGACATTCATGCTCCCGGCGAGTTCAGATTGGCTCAGGTGGAGCCAAAAGAAAAACTATATTGTGTGAACTGCGGTGCCTTTGGTCATCCAGCATCATATCGAGGATGCCCCCGGTAGACTAAAGTCACTCCGAAACAAAGTCAAGCACACCGCAGTGTGATACTTACCAACTTGGTCAAGCCCGGGGTGTCATTTGCACTTGCTGCGAGAGGACCAGCAGACAATCTAAATAAAATAAATAATGTAAGTGGCAATAATGAGCTGCTCCTCAAAATTTAACAGCAATTAAATTCCTTATCGGAGCGAATCGATAAACAAGAATCGAAAATTAACATTGTTTTTCAGCGTTTAGGGCTTTCAAATGCCTCAAAATAAGTTGTCATCCAGCCACATTCCCACGGATAGGATTTGTCTCATCTCGATCAACGTCAACCCCATTGTTACTATACATCGGCGTGATTATCTCCTTGAATTCATTGCCAGACAAAAGCCTGACATCGTGCTTCTCACCGAAACCCACCTCAGTTCATGGCACTTCATGAGATTCAAGGATTTTGAGTTCGTAAGAAACGATAGGGTAACAGGTGATGGGGGAGGTGGCACCGGGATATTGGTTCCAAGACCCTATTGTTTCCAAAATATTGAAAAAGTCGAATTCAAAAGCTTTGAGTCTCTTGAAGTGTCCGTTATCAAAATCTCACTGCCAGGTGGGGATAACCTCTTCGTTATCTCTGCCTATGCAACTGGTGGAACTGTTCTCAAGCTCAAGGAGGAGCTCAATTCCTTGTTCGAAATACTCGAATTGAACAGGCTGCATAACTACTATATTCTTGCTGGTGACCTGAACGCCAAGCATACATCATGGCTGAACGCCACCAATAATCCAAGAGGTGTATTCCTGAAATCATGGATAACAGAGAATCAAATTGAATACAGGTGCAATCTATATGGGTCGGAGTTCCCAACATACCCTAGGACAAATTCATATTTGGACCTCTGCATTGCTGACGCAAGACTCGAATTCAGCTTTAATAGTCCTCAACGGAAACTGCAGGTGCTTCCTTATGATAGCGACCATAACGCAATCGTAATGGAAATCAATCATCAAAGGGATGATTTCTTCCTCTTTCCAGTTCAACATGAAAATCATCGGTTGAATTTCAAAAAAACAGACTGGGGAAAGTTTCAAAATAAGTTTAATCGCGAGTACCAGAAGCAATGTCCCCCTTCTGATGGTCGCAACTCTTGCTCAATGGTTCCTAATGACAGGAATCTAACTAACGATGAAATAGATCTCTATTTGTCGAAGTTAGAGAAGCTGACGTTGACAATTGAGAAAGTAGTTCCAAAGATTAAACATCGAAACAATATGGAAGGATATGAAACACCAACTATCGCAAGGTTGAAAAGATTGAAAAGCCTTCTTCTGACACGCGTCAACAATATTTATCGACGATTTTTGGACTACAACCATCCCTCGTTGTCTTTGTTGAAATTACACCTGAAGAATGTCCGGAACTTAATCCAGCCATACTTCAGGAGTGAGGTCAGCAATCATTGGGCGGAAAAATTGAGGGGTATTAGCCCACAGGACCCAGACGGCGTGTTCGCGAAAGTGAATAGCATATTCCGCAAGAAGTCTCGAGTGAAGGTATCGAATCTTGAAGTCACTAGTGATGAGATAAATCTTCTCGATAGGGCTGGTATCGAAATTGATAGTACGACTCCGGATAGAAATGGAAACAGGATTATTTGTGAAGGATTGGATAAACTTGCCCTGATTGGAACACATTTTGAATTGGTTCATCTACCAAACCCTGGGAGAGGGAACGAAATTTTTTCAGAGGTCGTTGAAGCAAAAGTTTCCGACTTCAAATCAAGCCTGAACGGCCAATCAATTCTTCATTTCAATGAAACATTAACATCTGACCTCATACCGAGCTTGAATCTTATTGATTATTTTGTCAGCTATGAAGACTTGTGTTTCATATTTCGCAAGATAAACAACAAGAAATCATGTGGTACTGATGGTATTCCAAATGTAGTTCTCCGACATTTGCCTGAGGTTGCTATTAGGAACTATTGCATATTGTTCAACAATATGTTGAGCAATTCATATTTCCCAAATGAGTGGAAAAAAGCTAAGGTATTTCCGATCTTGAAGAAAGGAAAAGAATCTTCATGCCCCAAAAGCTATCGCCCAATCAGCTTGCTGCCTAACATCAGCAGTGTTTGAAGTGATACTCAACAGAGCATTAAACGCCGACATTGAGGAAAATCAGTTGATGCCGAATTGCCAATTTGGTTTTCGTGCCAGGCATTCGACCACACATGCAATAACGAAAGTAACCTCAGACATCTGTTGGAAACTAAATGATAGACAATGTGTTGGAGCATGTCTCATTGATATGGAGAAAGCCTTCGATACGATGTGGTTAGATGGACTAGTTTTTAAACTCCTTCAGGACAAGTTCCCCAGACACCTTGTCGCCATGATGTGCAATATGTTATACGGGAAATCGTTTGTTGTAACTGATGGAAATCTGACAACAATGCGCGAGTTCAAGGTCTTGAATGGTCTACAGCAGGGAACAGTTACTGCGCCTCTGCTCTTCTCAATCTTCATTCGCAAGCTATTGAACGGCTTTGATTTTAACGTCTCGCCAATGCGATCATTGGTAGCGTTTGCTGATAATCTGATCATCTATACGGCAGACCGAAAAGCTACAATAGTTCAGAGCAATCTCCAAAAAATGTTCAATGATGTGCAGCTGTACACTGACAATTGGCGAATGAAAATCAATGCGCAGAAGTGTGAAACAATCTTGTTTCGGACAACGCTGCAGGGGGTCAGTCAAGACCTGAAACGTAATTGGAAAGATTTCCACATCATGGCTGGTGAGAGTAGTCTAGAACGGGTTCCACATAAATCCTGTGTTCGATACCTCGGTGTTTATCTCGATCAGTATCTGTACTATACTGAACATGTGAAAATCATGCTCAGTAAGGCCCTTCGAAAGCTCTTTCATTCCAGATACATTGATCAAAAGGTCAAAGTTATCTGTTACAAGACACTGGTTAGACCAGTTTTGACATATGGATGTCAGATCTGGTACAACCAGAGCGCTAGTACTATGGAAAAATTAAGAGTTTTCGAAAGGAAATGTCTTCGTGCATGTACTGGTTTGTACAGGAAGCCTGAGACGGATTGGAAACATTATGCGAGTATATCGAATAGAGGAATTTATCAAACTGCTGAAGTGACGAGGGTTGATATCTTCATATTGAAACTTCTTGGGAATCATATCGCTAGATCTGTGACTGTGAGTGAAAACCCTTGGATTTCACAGCCGTTCCACCCTACAGACGGGTATATTGCGACTTGCCTCGCTACTGGCTTCATTCCTCCAGAAGCATTCGTGTATTTGGACATGAATCGATATGTTTTTGATTCTGACGGCGTCCCAGTCATATATCACATATATTGACGGGCCACCGATAAGAAGATAAAATATCCTCCTAATTTGAGTTCACGAGACCAACGGTTTCAATGGAGATACTCATTTGCTAGATTCGTTGAAGCTGATCGAGTTGAGACGGCGCAATCCAGGTATTGGTGGCTGAATGACAATGTCTAAATTATTCGTGTTTATTTTTCAGTTCTGGTGTTTTTCGTTATTTCGTTTTTTTTTAGTTTCAGCTCATTATTGCTACATTTAGTGTTGTTGTTTATTTTTGTTATAGGTATAGGTTAGGTATATGTAATGTTTACTATATTCCGTTAGAGATAAGATTAAACACTTAGGTTAGGAACATTGTTACAGAATTTTTTTAGTATAAGATAAAGTTTTTGATTATATTTTATTAGAAATAAGTTACAACATATTAGGTGTAGGATCAAAGGGTCACTGTTGTGTCTTAATTATAAATAACTTTAGAATAGTGTTGTTTGGTTTTTTCTCCATTTTCCAATTAAATTTTAAAAATATCTAATAATCGTAATTAATTGAATTTGCTTGTTTTTTTATTGATGAAATGAGTTAATGATAACGTATAAATTTAGAGAGCCATTTGGGCCATTAAGTTTTTGATTGTTATTGTTTGGAATTTGCTTTATATTCTTTTAAAATTTATAACGATTAGTATTAAATAAAGCGCTTTTGACTTTGACTTTAGGTTTTCAGGTTGACAGGGGAGGTGTTTAGTGGGTAGCCCTGTCGCCTTCTTGCGAACATGGGAGTCCCACACTCTGTGCCTAAATGGGCATTTACCTCCCTATAACAACAAAAAAAAAAATTACCCATAAGTGAAAACATTGAATTTCTGAATAGAATGTCAAAAAATCATTTATTTCAATAAATTTGTTTTTGCATTAAGTTATATTTAATTCAGTTTCCACATGCTGATCAGTTGCTCTAAAATATTAGCTATATACTACTTTTTGTTACTGAAGACTTCATTGTAATTAATAATTTTGTTTTCATATAGATGTTCCATATCAATAACTGTTGTAGAGAAATGTTAGGATTATTTTATATACTTTAGGATATCACAACCTGTTACAATTAGTAACTAGCCTTGATAATTATAATTATACATATTTGAATCAAAATTGTAACCAATATAATAAAGACAAGCATATGCATATCACACTCGAATAATATCATTTTCGTTTTACAGCACAAGCCTACATTGTTAGTAATCCACTTAAAAAAATTTGATGTTTCTAACCCAACAAATTTTAACAGTTTAAGTTTTTTTTAACTAATTTTGATGATGTTATTTCCAAGATATTTTACGTTGGTGATAATGTATTACACAAAAGTTCAAATCACAACTTGGTATTGCAATATGTTAATTAATTCCTATAAGTTAGTATGCGTAATTAATTGCATTGCAGTTATAAGCAAAAATAACCAAACTTTCTTATAATATTAACATAATATTAAACTCCAAAACTAAATAGTAAATATAATATTGTTTTTTATTACTTAATAATATTGATTAAAAATAATATGATTATAATTGATTGACGAAAAAAGTGCATCCAAAGTAATACAAGCTATTAGTTCATCAAATTGTGTTCAAAGCTTAATAAGTAAAACTAAATTTCATAATTAATTTTATACTGTATAACTTAAAGCTATTGACCTTTAAAGAGAATAAGCCTGCGGTTGTTTCTTCGTATGGAAACCCCATCAGTAGAGCACTGAGCTATATAATGGAACCGTATTGATAAATATTTTTCTATTATTAATTTAATTAAAAGTGAATAGTGACAAGACGTTAAAATATGTGCATTAATATTCTGAAATAAATTTCTATTTACAAAATAATTTGAGCAATTAAGAAATATTTTTTGATAGCTCTTTTGACTCAAAACGCCAGCTACAGCATACAAAGTAGCTGCTCGACTATCGAACAAATTCTTACAACACTCTCAGAAGGATTCGTTACGTACCCATACGTTTTGTGAGTAATCAAACGGTTGTTCCGTATATTTTCTTCCAAAACGACAAGAAAGTCTGAATATTTTAAAGACATTCTTTGAGTATTCATTAAGGGCTAATGGATTGAACATGTAGTCATGATCCCTGAAAAATTGAAACTCCTCAAAAACTGTGGTTTCACTCTCTGAATTTTCACTTGTGTCTATCATTGCAGTTGTTTTTGTTGAGTAGTTGATTGCAGCTAAACATCCCTGGGGTCTTAATGCGTAGCATGATAAAATTTTGATTTCTTCAAGAGGGAAACAGTTTCCTATGTCTCCCACTTGAATGCGTAACTAGATGAGTAAAAACCGATTTGAATTGTCTGACAGTGGGGTTAGTATTATATCTCAAGCAAGAATGAACACTACAAAAATCAGCTCTAAATGATCCCGACTGAGCTTATATATAGGAAAATATCTAAGCATATTGCATTTTATAACTACTGTGGATGAAAGTTAAATTCCTTAATGTTTTACGATTAGCTCTCCGCTACCTAGTCGCAGAGAAGAGAGATATTCTATTGCACGTGAACCGAAATTAAATATACGGCCACAGTTTTTTACAGATAAGGCTTGCTTACTTTCGAAATCGTAAAGCTTCCTACTATTTAAAACGTCGAATATGTTACTACCTTGAAATTCTGGCAGATCCAGGCCTTCTCTGCAAAAATCGGCAGTATCAGCAACGGACTTACTAAGAACTTGAACGGCAAGTTTAACTTTCATCTTATTTTTGGCAAAATAAATATGTGCTTTTTTTTAACTTTGTTAGCTAAATTTAAGCTTTCTAGTTCTTGTATTTTTTGAAAGGTAGCCAAGTATTTCCAGTGTATTAGGGCAAACTCGGAATTCAAAAGGGGTGAAAATTCTGCAAACACATTGTGAATCAGCTTCACAATATGACATACATCTGGAAATATTTCAAATTTGCTCCTTATATATGGAACTTCAAACGCATATTGACAGCATCTACAATCACACTCACAATTTAAAAATCGAATAGGAGTGTTATGACCGTATATATATATATATATATATATATATATATATATATATATATATATATATATATATATATATATATATATTGTCGCGTGTTATTGGTTCGCGGCCAATAATTTTAATGTTCCGGGAAAGTGAAAACGCAATGTCTCTTAATTTAAGTTAAAAGAGTTTATTTAATTACAAAAGTGCACAATGATCAATTTAACACTTTCACTAATTTTAATTTTCACTATGAAAATTCTAACACTTGTCCATAAATTTCTTATCGCAATTGTCTTCTAAATCACTTCACTATTACGAAACACACTTTTCTACTACTCGAATAATATCGCTTCCCACACACAATCGCAGTTCTTATCGCGGTCGAATGAATGATGATCCCCCCATTCATTCAGCTCGCCTTTATATAGGGTCTCTACCTATTCACCCATTTCTCGTACATTATCGAATGTTCTACCGAGAGGTACCTGGTAGATTCGAGCAAATTAACGAATGGAGTGACGTCACTTGCAGATGTTGATCATGCTTGTTGGGTTCTCGTGGGTTCGAGTAAATTCATTTGTTGACGTTGATTATGAAAACAATTGCGACAGCAGCTCGCAGAATTATTTGTACATGTAATTATTTGTACATGTAACACTGCCCCCACCTCAGTTCTTTTCGCCCCGAAAAGATGTGTCGCTATTTGTAGTCAATTCTCCCTGGGTGTAATATGGGGCAAGACGGTCCAGATGCACGATTTTCATTTTAGCTCTCGGCTTACGATGTTCCTGTATTCGGTATACGACGTCGTTGATTCGCTTTGTAACTCGGTATGGTCCCTCCCAATTATGTTGCAACTTTGGAGACCTACCCTTTCGCCGTTGCGGGTTATATAGCCACACCAAGTCATCTTGCTGGAAGCCAGTAGAATTAGCCTTTAGATCATACCTGGTCTTCATGCGGTCAGTAGCCGATTCGAGGTGTTTTCGCACTGTCCGATGTATCTGGTTCAACCGTTGTCTTAGATCACTTGCGTACTCCGAGACCGTTTGGGGTTTCTCAGGGGGTGTTCCGAACTTTATATCGGCTGGCAAACGAATAGTCTTTCCAAAAATGACTTTGGCTGGGGCTTGGCCCGTCGATGCATGTTCGGCAGCTCTGTACGCCATCAAAAATAGTGGGATATGTCGGTCCCAGTCCCTTTGGTTCTCGTCAACCATCTTGGCCAGATGTTTATTGAGCGTGCCGTTGAACCGTTCGACCATTCCATCGGATTGGGGATGCAGCGGTGTTATCCTCGTTTTCCGTATTCCCAGTAGTTCACACATTTCGCTAAAAACTAGTGACTCAAAGTTTCGGCCTTGATCTGAATGTAATTCGCAAGGTACGCCGTACCTACTGACCCAATTTAACACTAGCTGTTCTGCTACGGTAGTTGCTTCCTGGTTGGGAATGGGGTAGACCTCGGGCCACTTGCTGAAATAATCGGCTACAACCAGCGTATATTGATTTCCCCAATCGGATTCAGGAAAGGGTCCTGCGATGTCAACAGCAATCCTTTCGAATGGCACGCCTACGTTATAGGTTTGCATTTGTCCTCTCAGTCGTCGCTCTGGGCCTTTGACGGAAGCGCAAATTGTGCATCTGCGACACCAGTCCTCTACGTCTTCTCGAGCGTGGAGCCAGTAGAACCTTTCCCGCAATTTCGCTAAGGTCTTGTTAACACCAAGGTGGCCTCCCGAGGATCCTTCATGCATTTCCTTAACCACATCGTGGATTCGGCTTTTGGGAAGTATTGTTTGCATCCTATAGGAGCTGTCATCCGCCGTTTCCCATTTCCGCTTGAGTACACCACCCTCCACCTGAAGGGAGTTCCATTGTGCCCAATAGCTTTTCAGGGTTGCGCCATGCATCGAAACGTCCTTCCACAGAGGCCATCCCAGTTGTCTCCTTCCATACGAGCAATGGTCCGATATCTTCATCGGCTAACTGGGCATTTCGAATCTCCTCCGATGACCAACCTTCATCAAATTCCGCCGTTATCAGTCGCAGATCAACGGGCGGTTCCTTTTCCTCAATCCGTCGGCAATGCTTGCAGTTAGCTGGACATGGATGACGAGATAGGGCGTCAGCAATTCCATGAACTCTGCCCTTGTGAAGCAGTTGGGGCATCACTAGGTCTAGTCAGATCGTCGATCGGGTTGCACCAGTGTCGTTTGTTAGGGTGCATTATTCTTCATCAACTTGACCAGGAAGGCATCTGTCTGCTTCTCCACGATGTTGCCTTGGCACGGTGCTGGGGATGTCGATACTCCTAGCCAACGTTCGCCCCACGAAGTTGGCCCTTGCAGTTTGATGGGCCTCCATTTTATGCTCCTGGCACAGTCTGGATCTCCACCACCCTGGACAATAGCTCGGTCTTCTTCCCTTCTTGCAGTCTCTTTGCAGGTGCCCTTTTTCCCCG
>OZ017739.1:185147131-185205797 GCA_963969285.1 Odontomyia ornata
TGCCCTTGTATTCCAAAATTCCAATTTTTGCTAATTTTAATTTATAAAAGTCAATATGAAATTCATTAATTTCATTTGCCGTGAGAATACTAGGATGAATCAGATTGTATTTAGCTGACGCTATATTATCTTGTATCTGGTCAACTTTGTTCTCTAAAAACTTTAATTTAATCAACTGATCTGTGAACAACTGTTGTTGCATCAATTTTTTTGTAACTCCCTCTATTCCTTCAAATGCATTTAAAATTTTTCTCCTATCGCTACTTATAACTCCCTTCAAAAATTCGATTGACTCATTAAAATGCTCATTAATTCTTATCTGTTGGTTCAGTGATTGAATTGAGTTTCGACTATTTTCTTCTACAACCTGTAAATGTTCTAAAATTTCTTCTCTATCAGTATTATCCATAGTACCAAAAAGCCATTTCTGTGTAGTACCAACAATATTTAACAATCCCCGCTTTTGCCTGGTACTAGGAATAATGGAATGTACCTTTGCTTCTATTGTTTTTATTTGTTGTAAAACTATGTCTAAATTATTTATATCCAAATGTTTTAAATTCACCTTTATGTTAAGAATGGTTTCTAAAATACTATCTGGATTAATCATATGTAATATTGTATTGGTTTGATTGATTATTTGCACCTCTCTTACTTTAATTTTCACATACCCATTCTGCTCCCTAATTGGCGTCACCTGTAGGACTCCTAGCGCTGTTCGTGTCACCATCAACATTATGATCAGTATTATCTGCAAATTTATAGGGTCTTTTTACATTGCTTGGATGAACATTATCCAATTTTTTAATCTTATACCTAGTTTCTTCTTTGTGTCTGACATGCTTGTAATTTTTTATAGGACCTTCCTGTCTTCGTTCTACATAATTTTCTCTTTTCTCATTAAGTTTGTTAATCTTTTTTTCTTTTGCCTCTTGAACTAACCTACTCAGTTTACTTTCCTCTATTTCTTCCTTTGCTTTTCTAGGCGATGTTCGGATGGTCGAATGATATCTGTCATTATAATTACCAACAACCAACTGAATTTTCGCCTCAACCGATAGACTTTTATCTTCTATACCAGTAATTTTTTCTAGAATTGTAGAATGCAGCCTCTCAACATCCGCATTACCCGTATGGTTATTGGGCTTGGTCCAATGTACCTCGATATCACTTCTACTAAGAAATTCCTTAATTTGTTCTGATTTGAATTCATTGTCCATTATAATTCTTTTAGGTTTTCCAAACTTAGAAAAATGTTCTACTAAAATTGTCTTTTTAGCTAACCAGTTCCTGTCATTGATAGTATAAGCTACTGCAAACTTTGTCAGTTTATCTATTATAGTTACGAATGATCTTTTTTGTAGATGAAAAATATCTAGATGGATTATCTCATTTTTTTCGGTAGGTGTTTCTGTGATCTGAAATTTTGGTTTGATGGGATTTCTATCGTATTTTATCTCCTTACACTTATTGCAATTGTTAATCACTAATTGAATGTGTTGCTGAAGCTTTGGATAGTATATTTTGGATTTTAGTGTGTAGTAAGTTTCATTGATGCCACTGTGCATTGATTCCTGAGTGTGGTAAAGTGAAATCTGTTTATGGGCTTCTTCTTCAGTTTCTATTTCATTAGCTCTATTGGAACACCTTATAAAATTCACTTCTCTATCATGTGAAAATAATTCTATTATAATTTGTTGAACCCGGTTGTAATCATGGTCCTCAACTTCTGAAAATATTCCCGTTTTACCCTTTTTAATGAATCTAATCAAAACATCTTTAATTTTATGGATTCCTTCAAGTGGATTTAAGTGAATTATTCTTCTTCCGTGTAAAATTTCGATCTCTTTCCGAATACTATATGTTAATATTAGTTGTGTACGATATTTATTAACAATTTCTTCCTTAATACCTATATGGTCCAATTGCTGTTCATCTGTAGAATGAACAGTAGCAGTTAAAGCTAAATTAGAATCACTATCGTTATCATCTTCAATTTTTGGCGTATTTTCTAGCCTACTAAGGAAATCTGCGACCACATTCTCTTTACCTTTTAAATATTCGATTTCAAAGTTATACTCTTGAAGTTTTAGAATCCACCTCTGATTCCGCTGAGAAAATTCTTTGCCTTTATATTTATTGTTCAAATATTTAATAGGCAAATGATCAGTTACAATTTTAAATTTGTTTCCATATAAATATGGACGAAAATATGTTACAGAATAAACAATCGCTAAGAATTCCTTATCAGTGACACTATAATTTTGTTCGTGCTTATTGAGCGTCCGAGAAACAAAACACACTGGATGACCATCTTGCGATAAAACAGCCCCAATTGCATAGTTACTTGCATCTGTGGTTAACACAAATTTCTTATCAAACTCTGGATACTTTAAAATAGGATGCTCCATAATTAGCTGCCTCAAAGTTTCAAACGCCGATATGTATTGTGGGTCACGGACATTTATTTTCTCATCCTTTTTTAAATATTTTATCATAGGATATGCCACCTTGGCATAGTCCCTAATAAACTTCCTGTAAAACCCTGTCATTCCTAAAAATCCTCTTAATTGTCTCTCTGTCTTAGGTAAAGAAAGTTCTTCAATTTCCTTTATCTTGTTTGGATTTGGACTTATGCCTTCTTTACTTAAAATATGTCCTAAGAATTCCGTATGCCGTTTCATGAAACTACATTTATCACCTTGGATTTTCAAATTGTGCTGTTGTAAAACTTTAAATATGACTTCTAAAGACTTGAAATGTTCTTGTAAACTAGTGGAAAAAATTAAAATATCATCCAGATAAACGACGCAAACCACATTTATCTGATCCCGCAAAACGTCAAACATCATTCTTTGGAATGTACGAGGAGCATTCTTTAAACCGAATGGCATCCTTATATATTCAAACAAACCCATAGGTGTAACAAAGGCTGTCTTCTCAATATCTTCCTCAGCAATAAGGATCTGATGGTATCCTTTTGCAAGATCTAGTGTACTAAAATACTGCGCCTTCCCCAACTTATCCCATATTCCTTCAATATTTGGCAATGGATGTTGGTCATCAACTGTTACCTCATTCAATTTTCGATAATCCACTACTATCCTGTATTTCTGAACCCCCGAATTATCCTGTTTCTTTGGAACCACAATTATGGGTGAGCTATAGCGGCTATTACTTTTGCGAATTATGCCTTGGCTCTCCATTTCTTCAATCTGTCTTTTCACTTCAGCTTCATGTTTAGGTGGATACCTGTATAGCTTTGAATTAATAGGTTGATCAGTTATTGTCTTAATACAATGTACCACCGAATTCGTATTTGTGAGTTGGTCGCCCTCTTTGAATATTAAACCCTCATACTTTCGAAGTAGCCTTTCCATTCCTGTCCTTTCTTCATCATTTAAATGCTCCAAACAAATTTGCTTAATGTCGGTTGTCTCCAAAACATTCACCTCCTCTGTTGATTTTGAAATGAACGGAATTTTCTCTCCATTTGACAATGTAATTTCTTTATTGCCTATGTCTATCGATTTTACATTTTTTCCAATCCAATCCATTCCAATAAGGAAGTCATATTCCTTATCCAGTGCAATTTTCACCCATTTCATTCTAGCATTACTTGGCTGTTTGAATTGAAATGGACACGTTGTTTTCACCTGTTCCGTAAATTTTTCCACAATACCCCTAATTGTATTAATTTGAATCGGCTTTGAAAGAATCTTTTGGTATAACTGGCATGGTACTCTATTGGAATTTAATAAACTAATCGTTGACCCCGTATCTATCATTGCTACAAAATCATCACTACCAAACGAAATTCTAATAAACACTTTTCTATTATCCGAGGCTAGTTTATAAAAAACTCTTCAGATCCTAACTGATTCACATCTTCTTTGTTAATATTATCAACATCCATATGTTCTAGCCCATTTCGTTCTATTCTCCTGTGCCCGGAATTTCTATTGTCACTAAGCTGTTGTCTCACTTGAACCGTTCGATTTGAAAAATTCTGCCTACCCGGTGTGAATTCATTTCTTCTAACTTGATTCGAATCACTTTTCCTAAATTGATTCGATTCACCTGGTTTAAACACTTCCGATTTATCTCCGATATTTCTCACATTATCACTCAATTCATTTTTATTATACTGTCTTGAACTATTAAAACTGGAATTTTTCTGGGCCCATTTTTTATCAATATTTAGATTATATTTATCCTGCCCTATGTACCCGTGTAAAATTGTTCTTATTCTTGAAAGTGAAAATTGGTTTCGAATTTCTGCTGCTAATGAGCCTGCCGCTATTTCTTTTATTTTAAGAATTAACGCACTGCTTAGACATGTTACAATTTCTTCACTATTGTCACTAAAACTAGCACATTCCGTAATATTATCCACAATTTGCTGAATTCTATTTAATAGCTCATGAATAGTAAATACCTTTAGATAGCTGATTTCCTTAGCTATAGTTATTTGATCCTTCGCTGGTCTATAGTGAACTCGCAATCTTTGTTTACACTGCTCCCATGATTGAGGTACCTCTGTTGCAAGATAGTTTTTGGCATCCCCGATTATCTTCTCATGGTAGATTACTTCAAACGCCTCATTTGCATGTTCTCCAAATTCGGGTAAAATACGGTCGATTGTTGCTGTGAACGATGATAATGTCCCTGGTTCCCCTTTGAAACACTGAATATGCTTGATTCGTTTCTCGACTGTAGCTCGAACGTTCATTGGCTGATTCTGTCTCAATATAAGCTCCGTTAGGGCCACCAGGCACTGTTCGATCTGGGGTTGATTAGCCATCTTAATATTCTGCTCGATAAAGTTGTCGTTGTCGCCTTTCCGCTACTGTAGTATTTCGTTTCTCCGTATAGTGGTAAATTTCTCCTCACTATACTTCGTTTCCACTTTACAAGCAACCGGATAAAAAGCACTTTTTACTCCTTCGGTTCGAACACTTTCCTCTTACTATTTGTATTTTGAGGAACACCGACTGCGCCACTTACGTATTCTTTACGGAATCGTATTAAAAAAAAATAACAACTCGGAGTATGCTTTTAAAATTTACACTTTATTGCTCTATCAATGCAGACTGACTAATGATCTTTTACAATCGCTTAAGTTTAACGTTGATTCTGTACTTAATGCTTTATTGGCAATATTGCTTGGCGATATTGCAATACCGTGAATTGCACATTCTGACCTAGATACATTTGTGCTATTATCGATGGGTTTTGCAACATATGTTATTGCACCAACAGCTGAATTCGCTTGAACTTTATCTAGGCTACTTTCAATTGCCTGTAAATGACCTTTATTTGGATTGTTGTGAAATTCAGTGTTGCTTGGGGCATTATCATATGTTACTCACGCGACAGTGGTGTCAAGAAGTGAGAAAAAAAAATTCTGAAAGTGAAAATTTGAACATTTTTATAGTGCACAATAGTAATATTTAAAGAAACATTAAAGATACCACGAAGCTAACATTAATGCATTTACATGGTGGGTGAGCCCTCAGATGCGCAAAAAGGTGTTGAAGCAGAAACACCAAAACTAAGGGAGCCAGAAAATGCGCTGATAAAGCAAGATGCAGCAAGAGCAGCGGCAACAGTCATCCAATTTAACTGCGAAGCTAAATGAACAGTCATCTGAACAACCAACAAAGCTAAATATACAATCAGCGAAGCTAGACCAACAAGCGTTCGAAATCAAGGCAGACATCAAGGCAGACACCGCACACAAGCTGGAGAAATAGTCAAAGGATTTGAAGGCAGATTTAGAAAAATTGTCTACTGAAATAAAAGCGGAGCTCAGTAGTCTCAACAACCAAGTTAAATGCGTCGAGGAAAAGGTATACCAGGCTGAGGAGACAATCAACCATGACATCAGCCAGGCCGAGGAGAGAATCAACCATGAGATGGAAAATTCGAAAAAGGAATTGGAAGCAGCGAAGGCGGTAGTAACCACCTCACCAGCTCCACTTATAACCGCAGCGCAAAGCGCATCCAGAAATGTACAGGCACCAATATTCCACGGGCAAACGGTCTGGAGCATTTATAAAAGCCAGTTTCAAGCTGCCGCTAGAGTAAACCTCTGGAATGAGCAGAAACGAGCAACTGCATTGATTCTTGCTCTAAGAGGCCCAGCTGCCGAGCTTTTGCAGACTATCTCCGTTGAGTTACACTCAAACCCGGCTGCTTTATTGAATGCGCTGAACATGCGTTATGCAGACGAATATCTGAAGCTGATTTATCGGACACAACTACGGCATCGGATGCAGAAGTCTGGCGAAACTTTACAGCAGCTAGCCCAAGACTTACTACGCAGAACATTGAGATGAACTAGCAACAGAAGCCTACATCAGCGCCTTAAAGGACAAGGAATAGCAACAAGCTGTGCCTTTAGCTCACAAGCAAACGGTTAGGGACGCATTGGTTTATAGTCTGAACTTCGAGGCAGCGTAAAATGTGACTCGCACCACTGCCCGGGTCCGCGAGGTAGTGGCAAACGAGTGCAGGTGTGAGCGCGTGGAAAATGAGCGAAAGCTGCAGGCAAATGGTGCGCCTAGATGCTCGGATTTCGGTGAGAAGGGGCACCTGTAAAGAGACTGCAAGAAGCGAAGGAAACTGAGGTATTGGCCAGGATGGTGGAGATCCAGACCGTGTCAGGAGCCTAGAATGGAAGCCCATCAAACTGAAGGGGCTGACTTCGTGGGGCGGACGTTGGCTAGGAGGACCAACATCCACAGCACCCCCATCACCGTGTCAAGACTACATCGTGGAGAAGCAGACTTATACCTTCCAGGTCAAGTTGATGAAGAACATTGCACCATAACAAGCGACACTGGTGCAACTCGATCGACTATTCGACCAGACCTAGTGAGGCCCCAACTACTTCACAAAGGCAGATTTCATGGAAATGCTGACGCCCTATCTCGTCATCCATGTCCAGCTAACTGCAAGCATTGCCGACGGGTTGAGGAAAAGAAACCGACCGCTGATCTCTAAGTGATAAGAGCCGAATTCAATGAAGATTGGTCATCGGAGGAGATTCGAAATCCCCAATTAGCTGATGAAGACATCAGACCATTGCTCGTATGGAAGGAGACAACTGGGCGACCTGAGTGGAAGGACGTTTCGATGCATGGCACCACCCTGAAAAGTTATTAGGCACAATGGAACTCCCTTCAGGTGGAGGGTGGCGTACTCGAGCGGAAATGGGAAGCGGTGGATGACAGCTCATATAGGATGCAAACTATACTTCCCAACAGGAGAATTCACGATGTGCTTAAGGAAATGCATGAAGGATCCTCGGGGGGCCACCTTGGTGTCAACAAGACCTTAGCAAAATTGCGGGAAAGGTTCTACTGGCTCCACGCTCGAGAAGACGTAGAGGACTGGTGCCGTAGATGCACAATTTGCGCTTCCGTCAAAGGGCCAAAGCGACGACTGAGGGGACAAATGCAAACCTATAACGTGGGGGTACCGTTTGAAAAGATTGCCGTTGACATCGCTGGACCCTTTCCTGAATCCGAATCAGGAAATCAATACACGCTGGTTGTGGCCGATTATTTCAGCAAGTGGCCCGAGGTCTACCCCATTCCCAGCCAGGAAGCAACTACCGTAGCCGAACAGCTAGTGTTAAATTGGGTTAGTAGGTACGGCGTACCTTGTGAACTACATTTGGATCAAGGCCGAAACTTTGAGTCACTAGTTTTGGGCGAAATGTGCGAGCTGCTGGGAATACGGAAAATGAGGACAACACCACTGCATCTCCAATCCGATGGAATGGTCAAGCGTTTCAACGGCACTCTCAATAAATACCTGGCCAAGATGGTTGACGAGAACCAAAGGGACTGGGACCGACATATCCCACTATTTTTGATGGAGTACAGGGCTGCTGAACATACATCGACGGGCCTAGCCCCAGCCAAAGTCATTTTTGGAAAGACTATTCATCTTCCAGCTGATATAAAGTTCGGGACACCCCCTGAGAAACCCCAAACGATCTCAGAGTACGCAAGTGAGCTAAGACAACGGTTGAACGAGATACATCGGACAGTGCGAAAATACATCGAATCGGCTACTGACCGTATGAAGACGAGGTATGATCTAATGGCAAATTCTGCCGGCTTCCAGCAAAATGACTTGGTCTGGCTATATAACCCACAGCGACGGAAGGGTAGGTCGCCAAAATTGCAGCATAATTAGGAGGGACCATGCCGGGCTACAAAGCGAATCAACCACGTCGTATATCGCATACAGGAACACCGTAAGCCGCGAGCCAAACTGAAAATCGTACACCTGGACCATCTTGCCCCATATTACATCCCGGGAGAATCGACTACAACTGGCGACACATCTTTTCGGGGCGAAAGGAACTGAGGTGTGGGCAGTGTTACATGTACAAATAATTTTTCGAGCTACTATTGCAATTGTTTTCACAACCATTAAGAACATAATGATGAACATGTGAATGTACTCGAAAACACACCAAGCATGATCAATATCTGAAAGTGAGTCACTGCCCCATTGATTAAGCTGCTAGAATATTCCACGTATTTCGGCAATGTATGAGAAACGGATTGAATGACTAGAGACCCTATATAAAGGCGAGCTGAATCAATGGGGGGATTCATTATAACCGCGATAGGGGAAACTGCGACAGTGTGGAGTGCGAATAAAAAGTGATATTGATTGTGAAGTGAAGACAGTTGTAAGAGGAATTAATTGACAAGTGAAAGTTAGATTTTAATTAACTTTTGTAAAATAGTTGAATTTATGATTGTGCATTTTTAGTAGATAAACTCTTTAAATTTAATTTAAAAAAACAGTGCGTTTTCACTTTCCCGGAACATGAAAATTATTGGCCGCGAACCATAACACGCGACAGTATATCCATATATTGTAATGTGACGCCTACGCCCGGGAATCGAAGTGATTCCGATCCCGAACCCTGGCAACCGGCCAGATATGTATGACTTCGAAGTGCAAGCAGACTTCATCTTTCGTGCGGATATCATTGCGCAGAAAATATTTTTTTTTCAAATATTTATATCTGTGGATATAAATATTTGAAAAATAATATCAATTAATCATCCGATACATTTCAAAGCATATCTATCTGACAATGCCCCCCCACAGTTGCCATCAAAACATCGAATAGATAGAAACGTGGAAACTGGGTGGAAGTGTCATTCGTCACATAACCTTCAAGGTGTCAGGCTAACACGAAGACGGGAGCCGGGCGGAAGCGATCTTCCTTCGTGGGCCGACGGAATTTGTAGTGGAGTCATTCGCTCACTGCTGGAAATTCGACGGAAGTTAGTCAACAGAGCACTTACTAGCACTATCGTGCCTACCCACAGTCGGAAGTGCAAACGCAACAGTTGTTTGGCGTGCAGGTTTTCTTCAAGTGGTGCAGTTATTCAACGTTTTATCGGTAACTACATTTTACCGTATTAGTTTGAGTCCTAAGACAAAATTTAGTTCCAAGCAATAGGGAAACTTTGTCGTCGGTTCCATTTGAGGTTATAAATATTGTGCAACCTCTACATACAAGCTAAGACAACATTAAATAAGCTAGGTAATCTCCCACCAGACTCACCAATTGTTCATATAATAAGTGCAACATGTGCCGGTTTCGCAGCATCGACAGCAACAAATCCAATATGGTTCGTGAAAACGCGCCTGCAATTGGATTATAAATCAAAAAATCAAATGACCGCGCGTGAATGTATAAAACGAATTTATGCAACGTAGGGCTTTCGTGGTTTTTATAAAGGAATAACGGCCAGCTATTTTGGTATATCCGAAACTGTTATACATTTTGTGATTTATGAAGCTCTTAAAGCGAAACTTATCGAACTACGACATAGTCATCCTTTGGATGGTAAGACGTCGAGAGATTTTCTTGAGTTTATGCTGGCCGGCGCTATATCGAAGACTGTTGCTTCATGTATTGCGTACCCGCACGAAGTTGCACGAACGCGATTACGTGTAGAAGGAAGCAAATATCGAACGTTTTGGCAAACGTTATATACAGTCTGGAAAGAAGAGGGCAAGGCTGGAATCTATAGGGGATTAGCAACACAACTAGTCCGTCAAATACCAAACACTGTTATCATGATGGCAACATACGAGGCTGTGGTCTATATGTTAACCCGACACTTCAATAGCGACTTTTATAGTGCATCCTAAGGAGAGAAATGTGATTCTCATGCACGTTCATGCCGTCGTTTTTGTGTGGCAGTGCAACAACGCTTAACAAAACTAGAGTCTTATATACATAACATCATGAATACATGGTAGATAAAAGTAACAACCGATAAAAATCAGCGGCAAATAAAAACAAAACAAATCAAACACACAAAATAGAACCGCGTAAGATTCAAAAAATTCAATAATATCATAGGCAATGAATGATTTACCATTTAGCTACAGATTAACCGTGAATATTAATACTTAGTTTTTGTTCGTGACAATGAATTAAAATAGTATAAAGTTTATTTGGTTATAATTCGAGAACGGGAAACGGGTAATTTAAACTCAAAGAACAACTAAAAGATTGCGAGCCAGTATCGTTGATGATAAGAGCATTTCTTCGGTTATTTGTACAAACGTTTCAAGTCTGTCCGCGCAGAGATTTTCAAAATTATTTTAGTCATTCGAAACGTAGCGATAGACGTCGGGGCTTATGGTTCTGTTGGAAAACGTGTTGTGACATACCTAGTAGAGAAAAAAAAAGCACAACTCAAAAAAATGCGTGTTCAACTCGAAATAAAACATTCAAGTTATTCAGAACATTCAGAATAAGTAAAAGGACAATTGACAAGCCATATGTTGAATCCAAAGGAGAGCTAATTTCCCTTCCATTCTTTCCGATCGCACGGAGAAAGCAAGTCCTCGTCTAAATTTGTGCATCCTACCAACCTATCGAGAGTATAAAATTTTTCACCGATAAATATCGTTCAAACTTAACATAACTTAACACCAATCAAAACATTTTGCAAAGAGACAATTGTGATCATTTTTTCTTCATATCCTTATAAAACAATTAAACATGAGAAATACTTTGGGAAAATGAATTGAGATTTACTTATAAGGCAAGAAAGAGTAATTAAATAAGTTAGGTATGCAACACTCGCGTTGAAAATTTGAAAAAAGAAAACATTGATGGTATTTATAAATATAGCATTGATTTCAATGCTTGAAACAAAAGACATGAAATGATAAAAGGCCTCTTATATAGAAATTCCTAAAATAATATCCCGCCTGAGTCCTTCTAGTTTAGCTGATCCAGCGGATTAACATGATCACTGCCCTCCTTTTAGTGTACTTGTTAAATTTTTGATTTAGAATTGATGATAACAATACTTCGTGCAGAGAGGCATATTGAAACTAATACAATGATTAGGGAAGAATCGCTTCTTAAATACTGGCAACTAAGTCGTACACATAAGTTACATATACAATAGATTTTAGTAAATTAATTATACATAAATTATTAGTTACAAAACGATAGCTCACTACCGGAGCGTTAAGGAGAAGTCACCTGCAAACTAATTCGAAAATAGAGGTACTCGTATATTTTAAACGAAAGTTGCTTTATACACTAGTATATATATTTGTGTAACCCGATTGGAAATAGAAAAATAATGTACAGGAGTATTTTAAAGCCAAGCCAAAAATAACACAATATCGATATAAATTTTTAAATAACGGAGTGTTACTAAAAGAATACTGCGCAAAAATAGAAAAACCAAGGCATGAAATAAAAAAAAAAAACAATTATAAGGCAAAGCCATTACAAGCATCTCTGCGAATAGCGAAAGACATAGCACGTTAATATTAGAAAAAAATTGTAAAATTTAAAATTTGATGCTCTTACAAATGTGCTGAATTGTTGCAACCATCCATCACCAACTTATAAGAATTTATTGTAAGTTCAGAATTCTCGATTGATGTGGCGAAGTAGCTTTGATACTAATTAAGGTGCCTATGTTTACTTTCTTTTCCATTTTAGTTAAGTTGTTAAATGTTATACATTTTATTTTTCGTTTATGAAATTTTCATGTCAATTATTTTGACTATATTCACGGATAATTAGTTTATATTTTTATATGAATTGAAGGAATGTTCTTGATTACAATGAATTGCTAACAAAAAAACGGACTTTCCTTTTCAGTGGTTCTTCTTTTTTCAGCGGGAAAGGAAGTGCAGGGTAGGTATGCCGTCGCGAGGGTAGGGTTTCGAAAAATCCGCTGAGGTCGGTTTCGCGTCGTGCACGTTACGCGGTACCTCTGTTGTTTTGTCGCTTTATTAGAGTAGTTTTCGTTGGGTTGAGTTAGAGTAGTATACTTTTCGGTACCGCGTCGGAAATTCGGGAACGCGAAATAAAAATTAGCTTTTGTTCTTTGACTGGTTATCGGACGAAATACGGAGTAACGTAAAGTAGGTTTCTTCTCCGTATGGTTTTGTTTTGTAACGCGTTTTGAAAACGGGCGTGTACAGGTGGCTGAAAATATGTAAATGAGCGTAACTCATTCGGAGACCCGCGACCGAAATCCTCTCCGAACTAGCTAGCCGACAAGCAGCCACTGCATGAATGGGTTACGGTGCACGGATTGGTTGACCGGTTGGTACCATCCGTTGGCACTACTCAGACTTAACGTCTAGAACCGATGAGAGGTCAGTTCCGCGTTCGGACGTAAAATGATTAAATCATTACAAAATGGCGCCCAACGTGGGGCCCCAAAACATCCTAAGGGGATAAACGATTCGCGTCTTCTGACGAGTTGGTCCTTTACGGAGGATGTAAGGTACTTTGGTACTCGAGCCTCACAAACAGGAGCAGTGGAGTTGTGTGATACACACTAGCAGTCGCTTCACGTGAGTTGTAGCTTCCGCTCTCCTTTGTTTGATTTTGTTTTCGCGACAGAATCCTTCCGATGTGTTTTCCCAGGCTAACCCCTGTAAGGACCTTCTATTTTCTTGATGGAACTGCCAGCCTGATGGGTTTACCTATCTGCATGGACTCTCAAGAAAATAGAAGGCTACCTTGCCCTTATGTCGCGGAAGGATTCTACTTATTTCGTATGCGTGATAGACGAGTGGTATCGGTTCAACGTTCGGTGGCGTACGCTGGAGTTGCGGAGCCCGGAATGCTTCCACGCGTCGGGAATTTTGACCGCGTACAAAATCGTTACGGTAGCTCTACCACTTGTCTCGTCGAGCCATGTAACGTAGATTAGAAACGGTTTGTAATGTATGTGGGTTTAGGGGTTAAATTTCGTAAATCGACCGAAAGCGACCTTTCTTCGGCAGATTACCACGCACTCTCATTTCCCGTTGAAGGAGTCGACTGCTGGAAAGGAAAGTGTGTATTCCAAGAAATTTTTTTTTCTTTCTTTTTTCTAGAAATAGCTCGCCACTATCGGTCACTAACTTATTCTTAAGTTTTTTTATATATATATTAGAGTGTTACATTTTCCTTTTTTTTTTTAGTAAAAAAAAACTTACTTCTACCACCCAGATTAAACGAAAATGGCAAGGAAGCGGACCCCAGAAAAACGTTGGACCAGATCCAAAACGGTCCAACCCGCTAACTGCGGGATCTGCTTCGAGGACGTAGTGGAGGGGGTACACAGCGTGCGGTTGGATTGTGGACATCTATTCCATCGTGCCTGTGTCCAACAGCTCCTCCTCACGTCCGAGCTGTGCCCCAGCCGCGTGAGAACTCCGCTTGGCTGGGAGCCCAATCCCAATGTGGCTATGCCCCACTCTCGACCATCCGATCAATGGGCCCTACCTCCAAGGAACTCGGGAATGGATCCCAGAGCTCCCGAATATAGACCACGACACAGCACCGCACCTCCGTTGGTATCTCTAGTCCCCGAGGCAGTTCCGTACAACAGGTCAATCGAGGATGTGATCCCCCCGGGAACGCATTGACACCTTTTCGAGACCCGACGCCTCGTATCATGGAGAGTTGGCGCCTGAACTTTACGGGTTCCAACGATATGATATCGGCGGACCGGTTCCTTTTCCGGATTCAGGCGTTAGTATCCAGCACCCTGGGAGGTGATTCCTCGGCCTTCCTCCGGCATGCACATCTTTTGTTCAGCGGTGACGCTGCCGACTGGTACTGGAGTTTTAAGGAATCGACGCCACGTCCCACTTGGAACTCTTTCAGTGCAGCCTCCCGCAATCGATTTGAGGATGGCTTCACTGAGAGAGAACTAAGGGAACAATTAAAGAAACGGAAACAAGGCGCTCACGAACCGTTCGACCAGTACTACACAAGTATAGTGAGATTGAGCACTCGCTTGCGAACAACCATGCCCGAGGACGAACTGGTAGAAATTATCAGAGAGAATATGCGCTGGGATCTTCAGAACAGCCTTCTGCATTTTCCCATCGACACCATACAGGGATTGCGCCTCCATGCCCGTAGGCAAGAACAATTGGATGAGCGGCGAGGCACCTTCCGTCCACAACCTCGCATAACGGGACCAAATCCCCGAAATCATCATACCGCGGAGTTGATGGCAGCGGACCACCTGCTTGCTGACCCAGTACCAGTACCGAGGAGCGGAGCACCACCGGAGCTTGAGGACCCAGCATTGATTGATCGACCCTCCCTTGAAGCAATTACAAGCCCGACGGTCTGTTGGAACTGCCGACAAACGGGGCATCGGTTCTATGCATGTCCAGCGGAGCCGACGCTTTTCTGTTACCGATGCGGGAAGGCCGACACATACGCACCTGACTGCGCAAATTGCAAACTGCGAAAAAACTTGCCACCGAGTGCCGCGACCACCCGTCGGCACTCCTAAACCCCGGACGAACCAATCCTGACCCCATCACTAGCTATGACCAAGCTCCCGACATGACTCCAATTCTGCTGACTCGCACCGCTAAACACAGTTCTCCCGAAGTTCCACAACCGACGCCATCCTTCGCCGAGGCCAACGCGCAGGGAAATGATAGCGAGGCGAAAGTTCCTTGGCATGTCAAACCTTTCCACGTCAGGCTGCGGAATTATTTGGCTACTCGACAGCGCATCTTCCATGAGGAGTTGGCTACAACTGTCCCACCGCGAAGAAAGCGAGCCACGCGTCGGATGCGGAGCTTCTGGAGAAGAGTCAGGCAGTCGAGACAGGTGCTGAAGGACATACACTTAGACGAATTATTGAGGGATGACGTTCGGCCATATGCGTCAGTACACCTCCTGCAAAAACGAGTGTCAGGCTTAGTCGATACGGGAGCCAGTGTGAATTACATATCCGCCGATTTTGCAGGGGAGGTACTGGCAAGGCATGCGGCCCAAATCGGTAATTTCACCTCCTGGTTAAGCACGGCGGACGGAACTCGTCACTCTGTAGTGGGAAAAATTACGACGGATGTCACCTTTAAAGGAGTAACTAAACCTCTGGAATTTTACATCATACCTCAATTAACCCAGAATCTTTATCTAGGAGTGGATTTCGTTCGAAAATTTAACTTGGCCCCGGCACTGTTTTCTGGTACGACCCTGGAGTCCGTCACCACAGTTCCTGACCAATCTCAACCCACTCACTTATTACGACATACACTGGATGTAAATCAGCAACTGCGTCTTGACTCGGCTATATCGGCTTTTCCATCGCATGAGAAGGAAGGTCTCGGGCGGACTGCACTGGTGTTCCACACTATAGATGTGGGGGATGCTAAACCCATAAAACAGAGACATTTTGCCATATCTCCGGCGAAGGAAAAGTCGTTATATGCCGAAATGGATCGAATGCTAGCATTAGGCGTAATCGAAGAATCACAGAGCGCGTGGGCTTCCCCAGTCACCTTAGTTGTCAAGCCGAACAAGGTCCGGTTATGCTTAGATGCCAGACGCTTGAACGCCGTTAC
The DNA here is from genome assembly GCA_963969285.1 of Odontomyia ornata. NCBI lineage: Eukaryota > Metazoa > Arthropoda > Insecta > Diptera > Stratiomyidae > Odontomyia > Odontomyia ornata. Next base: position 185,163,035 of record OZ017739.1, read on the forward strand.
TGTCAAGGACGCATACCCTCTACCGTTGATTGAAGGCATTTTGAGTCGGTTGCCTAAACCCCACTTCATCACGAGCTTAGACCTCAAGGACGCCTTCTGGCAAATTCCTTTAGACCCTGGCTCAAAGGAGAAAACAGCCTTCACAGCCCCAGGTCGGCCCCTGTATCAATTCGTGACCATGCCATTCGGATTGTGCAATGCCCCCCAAACAATGACGCGCCTTATGGATAAGGTGATACCACCTCATTTGCGGCACCAAGTTTTCGTTTACTTGGATGATCTGCTGCTTATAACCGAGACCTTTAACGAACACATCGACCTGCTTCAGGAGGTGGCTCTGCACATACGGAGGGCAAGGTTAACCGTCAACATACAGAAGAGTCAGTTCGTGATGACGGAGGTGAAGTATTTAGGTCACATCATTGGGCATGGCCATATCAAGACCGATCCGGACAAGACTCAAGCGATTGACGTTTTTCCGTTACCCAAGACCACCAAGCAATTACGCCGATTCTTAGCCTTATGCGGTTGGTACCAGCGTTTTGTACGTGACTATGCCACCATAACCACTCCTTTGACCGACATGCTGCGTAAGGGACGAAAATTCGTCTGGGAAGAGCCCAGCTTGCGAGCCTTTGAAGAGCTAAAGAAGAGTCTGACTACAGCCCCCGTACTGCACAGCCCGGACTTTGACAAACCGTTCTCAATCCATTGTGACGCGAGTCAACATGGGGTGGGAGCAGTCTTAGTCCAGGTTGAACAAGACGGCGAGGAGAGACCTATAGCCTTCATGTCTCACAAGTTGAACCCAGCCCAGCGAAATTACACGGTCTCCGAGCAGGAATGTCTAGCTGCGGTGTTGGCAGTGAAACGCTTCCGAGCCTATGTGGAGGGACACACCTTTGAAATCGTTACGGATCACGCTTCTCTGAAATGGCTAATGAGCCAGACTGATCTCAACGGCAGATTGGCCAGGTGGGCACTGAAATTACAGGCATTTGACTTCACAATTCGCCACCGAAAAGGAAGCCAGCATGTAGTACCCGACACCCTATCCAGAATGTTCGCCCCTGAAGGAGCCGAGTTGGTCCAGGAGGACGACAGCCCCCAATTGATCGATCTGGACCATCCTGCCTTCAAGTCAGCCAGCTGCACCAGACTGATTCACACTATCCAGAATCAACTGTCCCAGCTTCCTGAACTGCGGTTGACGGATGGATTTATTTACAAGCGGATGGGACACGCATCCGGAGACCCCATACAAGAAGAAGAACAGTGGAAGTTGTGGGTGCCCGAAGAATTAACCACTGATCTTATCAGACGGGCTCATGACCACCCATCAAGTGCGCACGGCGGATACGGTCGTACACTTAGGCGGTTGAAAACCTGTTTCTTTTGGCCTAAGATGGCACAATAGATAAAAGCGTACGTAGCCTCCTGTGAGCTATGCAAGTGCACTAAAGCGCCCAACACCATTCTTCGGCCTCCCATGGGTAAGGTTGAGGTTCCCGAACGCGTGTTCCAGCGCTTGTACATTGATCTTATCGGTCCTTACCCTCGATCTGCTTCTGGTCACAGGGAGCTGTCGTGGTCCTGGACCAGCTTTCTAAGTTCCCTATCATAGAACCACTACGTAACATGCACACGGGACCTATACTCAGCTTCTTGGAGAACCGAGTCTTTCACATGTTTGGAGTTCCAGAGAAACTTGTCTCCGGCAACGGGATACAGTTCACCTCAAGCAAGTTCCGAGATCTAATGTCCAAATACGGCATCATTCACCAACGAACCGCCGTCTATTCACCACAAGCCAACGCATCCGAACGACTGAACCGTACGCTCATAGCGGCCATTCGCGCCTATGTCCACCCGAATCAGAAGGACTGGGATCGCAAGTTGTCCGCCATCACTAGTGCTCTGCGCTCGTCGTACCACGCCACTACCGGCATTTCGCCGTATTTCGCATTGTTCGGCCAGTACATGATCCGTCATGGAAGCGCTTACCGGCTATTGCGGCAGCTGAAATCGCTAGAGGACCCAATCGTGGTTCTGGAACCGCACGAAAAGCTCCAACTTCTGCGAGCTCATCTGCGGGAGAAGATTGAAGAAAGTAGACGGATGGGGGAGGAGCGGTACAACTTGCGATCCCATCCCTCTGGCTTTAAGGCAGGCGACGAAATATATCGGCGAAACTTCCGGCAGAGCGATGCCACCCAATTACAATGCCAAACTAGACAAGAAATTCGTGAAGTGTCGAGTCCTACAAGTAATAAGCCCCACACGATACTCCATCGCGGACATGACTGGTAAAACCCTGGGAATTTACCATGCAAAAGACCTTCGACGATGAAGTGCAACTATTTCACGCGAAAGAAAAAAAAACCATGGCTTACCTAAATCTCTGCCTGGACGAAGACCTCCGAATAACACCTGACTCCCTACTGTATAGCCACTATCGAGTCTTCACTGAAATTGTTGTAGCCTATTCCTCGAAATCGACCTTCGACCCGCCACGGTCCTAACCAAGACCTTTTACATAGAAGGCGGGATCGGAGTTACTTCGATTTTGGGGGGGGGGGAATGTGTAATGTGACGCCTACGCCCGGGAATCGAAGTGATTCCGATCCCGAACCCTGGCAACCGGCCAGATATGTATGACTTCGAAGTGCAAGCAGACTTCATCTTTCGTGCGGATATCATTGCGCAGAAAATATTTTTTTTTCAAATATTTATATCGGTGGATATAAATATTTGAAAAATAATATTAATTAATCATCCGATACATTTCAAAGCATATCTATCTGACAATGCCCCCCCACAGTTGCCATCAAAACATCGAATAGATAGAAACGTGGAAACTGGGTGGAAGTGTCATTCGTCACATAACCTTCAAGGTGTCAGGCTAACACGAAGACGGGAGCCGGGCGGAAGCGATCTTCCTTCGTGGGCCGACGGAATTTGTTGTGGAGTCATTCGCTCACTGCTGGAAATTCGACGGAAGTTAGTCAACAGAGCACTTACTAGCACTATCGTGCCTACCCACAGTCGGAAGTGCAAACGCAACAGTTGTTTGGCGTGCAGGTTTTCTTCAAGTGGTGCAGTTATTCAACGTTTTATCGGTAACTACATTTTACCGTATTAGTTTGAGTCCTAAGACAAAATTTAGTTCCAAGCAATAGGGAAACTTTGTCGTCGGTTCCATTTGAGGTTATAAATATTGTCCAACCTCTGCATACAAGCTAAGACAACATTAAATAAGCTAGGTAATCTCCCACCAGACTCACCAATTGTTCATATAATAAGTGCAACATGTGCCGGTTTCGCAGCATCGACAGCAACAAATCCAATATGGTTCGTGAAAACGCGCCTGCAATTGGATTATAAATCAAAAAATCAAATGACCGCGCGTGAATGTATAAAACGAATTTATGCAACGTCGGGCTTTCGTGGTTTTTATAAAGGAATAACGGCCAGCTATTTTGGTATATCCGAAACTGTTATACATTTTGTAATTTATGAAGCTCTTAAAGCGAAACTTATCGAGCTACGACATAGTCATCCTTTGGATGGTAAGACGTCGAGAGATTTTCTTGAGTTTATGCTGGCCGGCGCTATATCGAAGACTGTTGCTTCATGCATTGCGTACCCGCACGAAGTTGCACGAACGCGATTACGTGTAGAAGGAAGCAAATATCGAACGTTTTGGCAAACGTTATATACAGTCTGGAAAGAAGAGGGCAAGGCTGGAATCTATAGGGGATTAGCAACACAACTAGTCCGTCAAATACCAAACACTGTTATCATGATGGCAACATACGAGGCTGTGGTCTATATGTTAACCCGACACTTTAATAGCGACTTTTATAGTGCATCCTAAGAAGAGAAATGTGATTCTCATGCACGTTCATGCCGTCGTTTTTGTGTGGCAGTGCAACAACGCTTAACAAAACTAGAGTCGTATATACATAACATCATGAATACATGGTAGATAAAAGTAACAACCGATAAAAATCAGCGGCAAATAAAAACAAAACAAATCAAACACACAAAATAGAACCGCGTAAGATTCAAAAAATTCAATAATATCATAGGCAATGAATGATTTACCATTTAGCTACAGATTAACCGTGAATATTAATACTTAGTTTTTGTTCGTGACAATGAATTAAAATAGTATAAAGTTTATTTGGTTATAATCCGAGAACGGGAAACGGGTAATTTAAACTCAAAGAACAACTAAAAGATTGCGAGCCAGTATCGTTGATGATAAGAGCATTTCTTCGGTTATTTGTACAAACGTTTCAAGTCTGTCCGCGCAGAGATTTTCAAAATTATTTTAGTCATTCGAAACGTAGCGATAGACGTCGGGGCTTATGGTTCTGTTGGAAAACGTGTTGTGACATATCTAGTAGAGAAAAAAAAACACAACTCATAGAAATGCGTGTTCAACTCGAAATAAAACATTCAAGTCATTCAGAACATTCAGAATAAGTAAAAGGACAATTGACAAGCCATATGTTGAATCCAAAGGAGAGCTAATTTCCCTTCCATTCTTTCCGATCGCACGGAGAAAGCAAGTCCTCGTCTAAATTTGTGCATCCTACCAACCTATCGAGAGTATAAAATTTTTCACCGATAAATATCGTTCAAACTTAACATAACTTAACACCAATCAAAACATTTTGCAAAGAGACAATTGTGATCATTTTTTCTTCATATCCTTATAAAACAATTAAACATGAGAAATACTTTGGGACAATGAATTGAGATTTACTTAAAAGGCAAGAAAGAGTAATTAAATAAGTTAGGTATGCAACACTCGCGTTGAAAATTTGAAAGAAAAAAACATTGATGGTATTTATAAATATAGCATTGATTTCAATGCTTGAAACAAAAGACATGAAATGATAAAAGGCCTCTTATATAGAAATTCCTAAAATAATATCCCGCCTGAGTCCTTCTAGTTTAGCTGATCCAGTGGATTAACATGATCACTGCCCTCCTTTTAGTGTACTTGTTAAATTTTTGATTTAGAATTGATGATAACAATACTTCGTGCAGAGAGGCATATTGAAACTAATACAATGATTAGGGAAGAATCGCTTCTTAAATACTGGCAACTAAGTCGTACACATAAGTTACATGTACAATAGATTTTAGTAAATTAATTATACATAAATTATTAGTTACAAAACGATAGTTCACTACCGGAGCGTTAAGGGGAAGTCACCTGCAAACTAATTCGAAAATAGAGGTACTCGTATATTTTAAACGAAAGTTGCTTTATACACTAGTATATATATTTGTGTAACCCGATTGGAAATAGAAAAATAATGTACAGGAGTATTTTAAAGCCAAGCCAAAAAATAACACAATATCGATATAAATTTTTAAATAACGGAGTGTTACTAAAAGAATACTGCGCCAAAATAGAAAAACCAAGGCATGAAATAAAAAAAAACAATTATAAGGCAAAGCCATTACAAGCATCTCTGCGAATAGCGAAAGACATAGCACGTTAATATTAGAAAAAATTGTAAAATTTAAAATTTGATGCTCTTACAAATGTGCTGAATTGTTGCAACCATCCATCACCAACTTATAAGAATTTATTGTAAGTTCAGAATTCTCGATTGATGTGGCGAAGTAGCTTTGATACTAATTAAGGTGCCTATGTTTACTTTCTTTTCCATTTTAGTTAAGTTGTTAAATGTTATACATTTTATTTTTCGTTTATGAAATTTTCATGTCAATTATTTTGACTATATTCACGGATAATTAGTTTATATTTTTATATGAATTGAAGGAATGTTCTTGATTACATTGAATTGCTAGGGTAGGGTAGGGTTTCGAAAAATCCGCTGAGGTCGGTTTCGCGTCGTGCACGTTACGCGGTACCTTTGTTGTTTTGTCGCTTTATTAGAGTAGTTTTCGTTGGGTTGAGTTAGAGTAGTATACTTTTCGGTACCGCGTCGGAAATTCGGGAACGCGAAATAAAAATTAGCTTTTGTTTTTTGACTGGTTATAGGAAGAAATACGGAGTAACGTAAAGTAGGTTTCTTCTCCGTATGGTTTTGTTTTGTAACGCGTTTTAAAAACGGGCGTGTACAGGTGGCTGAAAATATGTAAATGAGCGTAACCCATTCGGAGACCCGCGACCGAAATCCTCTCCGAACTAGCTGGCCGACAAGCAGCCACCGCATGAATGGGTTACGGTGCACGGATTGGTTGACCGGTTGGTACCATCCGTTGGCACTACTCAGACTTAACGTCTAGAACCGATGAGAGGTCGGTTCCGCGTTCGGAGCTAAAATGGTAAAATCATTACAATATATATATATATATATATATATATATATATATATATATATATATATATATATATATATATATATATTTATATATATATAAATATATGTATATATGTATGTATATACTTACGTATAGATATGTATATACATACATAGACATATTGTTACATGTACAAATAATTCTGCGAGCTACTGTTGCAATTGTTTTCACAACTATCAATAACATCATGATCAACAAATGAATGTACTCGAAAGCACAAGAACCCACCAAGCATGATCAATATCTGAAAGTGACGTCACTGCGGCCATTCAGGTAGCTCCCGTCAGAACATTCGCCAATGTACGAGAAATGGATTGAATGGCTAGAGACCCTATATAAAGGCGAGCTGAATGAATAGGGGGATTATTATTGCAAACGCAATATATTAAAAACTGCGATAGAGTGGAGTGCGAGGTAAAGCCGATATTGTTTGATGGATTGTGAAGTAATTTTATTTAAGACAGTTGAATTAAAAATTTATAGTCAAAGTCAAAAGTAAAATTGGTGAAATTGTTAAGTTATTGATTGTGCATTTTTAATTAAATAAACTCTTTTAACTTAATTTGAAAGACAGTGCTTGTTAACTTTCCCGGAACATTAAAATTATTGGCCGCAAACCATAACACGCGACAGTGGTGTCAAGAAGTGAGAAAGAAAATTTTGAAAGTGAAAACTTTTGAACATTTATAAAAATGTACAATAGTGAAATGTAACGTGAAAACTGGAAAAAAAAATAAAAGACGAAATAATAAGAATACTACGAAGCTAACGTTTAAAAATGAATAAATTTACCATGTCGGAGCCTAAGGGAGAAACGGAACTGCTAAAATCAAATAAACCAGAAAATGCGCTGATGCATATGTTGATGCTGATGCAGCAAGGGCAGCGACAATGGTCTTTGAATTTAACATCCAGTTTAACTGCGAGGCCAGATGAACAATCAGCGTAGCTAAATGAACAATCAGTGAAGCTGAACAAACAAGCGATCGAAATCAAGGCAGATTTGTAATGTGACGCCTACGCCCGGGAATCGAAGTGATTCCGATCCCGAACCCTTGCACTCGGCCAGATGGGTATGGCCTCGAAGTGCAAGCGGACTTCATCTTTCGTGCGGATATCGTTGCGCAGAAAATATTTTTTTTTTCTCTCCAAATATTTAGATCTGCGGATTTAAATATTTGAAACATAATATTAATCAAAACCCCGACACATTTCGAGACATATCCATCTGGGAATGCCCCCTCCACCGTGGCCATCGAAACACTATGCCACTGGCGACAAATGGAAATGCACATTGCCGCCATGTGGCGTTCCATTCCGCACATCTGTTTTGTCGGTGGTTGTCGGATTGGCAGTCCGGCGCCACGAGGAAAAGAAACGGCGGGAAATAACAGTCGTTCGTCCGCTATTTCTTCAAAGGAGGCACGTAAAACAAAAGATAAGTCTAAGTCACCGGCCAAAAGTGGGGATTTAAGTGTTGAAGAAACTGCAGAGGCCGGGTTCAAACCAGGGCAGTCATCTTTCCTACCAGATATAAAATTAGGAATAGACGAGTGAGTTCCAATGGCTATTTAAAGAAATCTTGGCCAAAACTTAACCTTGTTTTTTTAACCTAGATACAATGATGTCTGGCGCGATAAGGATGAGTATATGAATCGTAAACAAACCCATTATGATGACATGATATATCAGGAAAAGTATTCCGAGGTGGAAGCTGAGCTTCGTAAAATATTTGATGAACTGATGCGACAGGAGTTAGATTTACTGCAGACCGCCCTTGATCGAGATCGTGCCTCCAAAGGCAAGAAATCCAAAAAAAAAGCACGCCGGAGCGGCAAGAAAAGTAAAAAGAAGAAGGAGAAAGATTTAACTCCTGACCGCACGACTGAATCTTTATTTGAAGAGCTAGTTACAAATGGAATAATAAGAAAGTATCCGGAAACCCCATTAGCTTCGTATATTGGTGATAAATCTTATATCGAAAGGAACGGCATCAATCCGTCACCAGATGATTTGAAACAGCTTTTGATTAAATACTGCATCTTACCACTTGGTTCAGAGGTTATTCGGAACTATTCGCCTTGCATACGCTCAATACTTTTAGCTGGGCTAAAAGGGACAGTCCGACGCCACGAGGGAGAGAAACAGTTGACATCTATTAAGACGGAAACATAGAACGTCGGGTTTCGCCAAAGTAAAATGGTAGAAGCAAATTCGCATACGATTTGACATTGCTTTGGTAAACACTTCTGCTCATAATCATGTTCGGTTCCATAGTGTACGCTTTATAAAATTTCAGGCAGTTCGATAGTGAACACACGTCCAGCAACCTTCTGCAGTGCCCCATAACCAACTTTCCAAACGGAATTGTGTGCGCGGATACAAGTATCAGCAACCATCGGCTAGGAAAAGAATGCAAACGAAGCTAAAACGAGATTCGTACAATTGTCAGTGAGCTAAGCGAGCAAATAAAAGAAATCATAGATGTCGATCATCGTGTACATCCACGTTTAATAGGACAAAGAGGTAGGAGTGTAATTAAGGACGCTGTGTACAATATAAGTGATAATAATATTACGAATTGGGGCCTTCGTTGTGGTAGTTCGGATTTAACTGAATTTTGGGAAGTTATACCTAAAACGTGTCTTCTCTACAAAGTGCAAGTACTATGCATCCAAAGAAAATTAAATATTTATGACACGTGTATAATTTCGTCAAAAGTTAAACACGAAAAAGGACGATACAAAAATAGCAATCCAAATCAACAAGCAATATTTCAATATCCTGCCTCACCCAAACACCGTTCATCAAATAAAACTCATGAAAAATACCTTAAAAATTCAAAATTTTAAATGCTTATCGGACCAGTATTTGATAACAAGGCTTTCACCGATAATTGTGTCCAACAATAATTTTCAGATGACAATTTTAGAGATGCTACTATTATTTAGTTAGTGGTGAATGCTTATAATATCCATTACCGAAAAAAACAAATAAATCAATACTGTCATAATAGTAAACGTTCTCTAGAAACACTTAAAATAAAATTGAAAAAACTTCAGCTTATTACCCAAATTAAACGAAGAAAGAAAACAGAAACAATTTCGTAAAAATCTGTAATATAAACTTTTTCAAGCGATTTGTAAACGAAGCGTAAACATATATTAAGTATAAATTAAAAGTGAAATGATATAGTCATAAATTTAATTATTAGAGTCTATTTATATCAAGTTAATTTAAAAAAGAACAGAAAATGATGGCCTTAAATGAAATTTTTCCAGTAGTATAAATTGAATATGACGAAAATATTTACATTGTAAGGTACATACTGAAGAATGCATACATCTAATCAATATATTAGAAATTTAAAAATTTATGAAAAAAAATATCACAAATGTAATTTTGGATCTAGAAATTCAAATAAGAATTGGACTTGAAAAACAAAATAAGAAAATTAACCTAAAATTCATACTGAACTATTTTCGATGAATATGTTTAGATGAATTATTTTGAAATTTACTCAACATGTATTGCATTTCTAAACGTATTTTTCATGTAATTTTCAATCTTTGTTGAAAGGCCATTAAGAGATGAAAACTAATTATGCAAGAGTAAACTCAAAAAAAAAATTAAAACCCTTTCCAAAGAACTAACTGACGGTTTATGGTAAAAAAAATAAAAAAAAAAAAAACTCTCTTACAATTAATCAATTTTCCCTTTACAATTGATTAATTTTCCTAAACCATGTCTTCCCAGTGTAGAACTAATATCCTTTTTGAATTTATATTACCATTTCTAATCCGTTGAGTGCCTTCCCAGGCAGAAGAATCAATCTTCAATTGCCATAAAATTTCGTCACGCATCCTTATGCCCTAGCATAAGCCAATACTATCAAGTCGCACTGTAATTGTAACGTTACAATTAGTAAGAGAACAATAATACATAGACAGAAAACACATTTAACATATATGTAATTTACCAAGTGTGTTCCTTTTACTCATCCATAGATTTACGGTTTTTTCTTATTCCTTATTTTTTAATTGTTGTTCTTCATCCTTATCCACTTATTTTCCCTGTTAGAATACGTCGATTCGATTTAAACGTGTTGGTAGAAATATATCAAATCAATAATTTTTTATGAAGAAAATCTTTTTCTTTTTGAATCGTTTACTATTTAGTAGTAAGTTACTCGTAGTGTTGGTAAAAGTAGGAATTGAATCAATAAACAACATGAATTGCTAACTGTAAACAAGACTTTCCTTTTCAGTGGTTCTTCTGTTTCAGCGGGAACGTGAGTGCAGGGTAGGTATGCCGTCGCGAGGGTAGGGTTTCGACAAATCCGCTGAGGTCGGTTTCGCGTCGTGCGCGGTACGCGGTACCTTTGTAGTTTTGACATTTTGTTAGAGTTATCTTCGTCGTGTTAATTTCGAGTAGCATATTTTTCGGTACCGCGTCGGTATAATTCGGGAACGCGAAACGGAAATTAGATTTTGTGTTTTAACTGGATGAATGAAGAAATACGGAGTAACGTAAAGTAGGTTTCTTCTCCGTATGGTTTTGTTTGATAACGCGTTTTGAAAACGGGCATGTTCAGGTGGCTGAAAATATTGTAATTGAGCGTAACCCATTCGGAGACCCACGACCGAAATCCTCTCCGAACTAGCTGGCCGACAAGCAGCCACCACGTGAATGGGTTACGGTGCACGGATTGGTTGACCGGTTGGTACCATCCGTTGGCACTACTCAGACTTAACTTCTAGAACCGATGAGAGGTCGGTTCGGCGTTCGAACCAAAAAAGTTGAAAATCATTACAGATTTTCAAAAACAGTCAACCAATTTGAAAGCAGATTTGCAAAAACAGTCAACCGGAATAAAATTGGATCTCGACAGTCTGATAAAACAAATAAAATGCGTCAAGGAAAAGGCTTACCCGGTCGAGGAAAGAATAAACCATGAGATCAGCCAGGTCGAGGAGAGAATCAACCATGAGATCAGCCAGGTCGAGGAGAGAATCAACCGTGAGATGGAAAACATGAAAAAGGAATTGGACACAGTGAAGGCAGTAGTAACCACCTCACCAGCTCCACTTATAACCGCAGCGCAAAGCACATCCAGAAATGTACAAGTACCAATATTCCACGGGCAAACGGTCTGGAGTATTTACAAAAGCCAGTTTGAAGCCGCCGCTAGGGTGAACAACTGCAATGAGCAGAAACGAGCAACTGCATTGATTCTTGCTCTAAGAGGCCCAGCTGCCGAGCTTTTGCAGACTATCTCCGTTGAGTTACACTCAAACCCGGCTACTATATTGAATGCGCTGGACATGCGTTATGGAAACAATTATCTGAAGCTGATTTATCGGTCACAACTACGGCATCGTATGCAGAAGTCTGGCGAAACTTTGCAGCAGCTAGCCCAAGACATTGAGCGATGGAACTTCTGGCTTACCCAGCTTACGACCCAGAACATCGAGATGACGCAGCAACAGAAGCATTCATCAGCGCCTTAAAGGACAAGGAATCGCAACAAGCTGTGCGTTTAGCTCAGAAGCAAACGGTTAGGGACGCATTGGTTTATAGTCTGAGCTTCGAGGCAGCGAAAAATGTGACTCGTACCACTGCCCGGGTTCGTGTGGTAGTGGCAAACGAGTGCAGGTGTGAGCGCGTGGAAAATGAGCGAGAGCCGCAGGCAAATGGTGCGCCCAGATGCTGGGACTGCGCTGAGAGGGGGCACCTGCAAAGAGACTGTAAGAAGCAAAGTAAACGGAGCTATTGTCCAGAATGGTGGAGATCCAGACCGTGTCAGGAGCCTAGAATGGAAGCCCATCAAACTGAAGGGGCCAACTTCGTGCGGGAGACGTTGGCTAGGAGGATCGACGTCCCCAGACCCTAATCATCGTGTCAAGACTACATCGTGGAGAAGCAGACTTATGCCTTCCGGGTCAAGTTGATGAAGAACATTGCACCATAGCAAGCGACACTGGTGCAACCCAATCGACTATCCGACCAGACCTAGTGAGGCCCCAACTACTTCACAAAGGCAGAGTTCATGGAAATGCTGACGCCGACCACTGATCTGCAAGTGATAAGGGGTGCATTCAATGAAGGTTGGTCATCGGAGGAGATTCGAAATCCCCGATTAGCTGATGAAGACATCAGGCCATTGCTCGTATGGAAGGAGACAACTAGGCGACCTGAGTGGAAGGACGTTTCGATGCATGGTACCACCCTGAAAAGTTATTGGGCACAATGGAACTCCCTTCAGGTGGAGGGTGGCGTACTCGAGCGGAAATGGAAAGCGGTGGATGACAGCTCATATAGGATGCAAACTATACTTCCCAACAGGCGAATCCACGATGTGCTTAAGGAAATGCATGAAGGATCCCCGGGGGGCCACCTTGGCGTTAACAAGACCTTAGCAAAATTGCGGGAAAGGTTCTACTGGCTCCACGCTCGAGAAGACGTAGAGGACTGGTGCCGTAGATGCACAATTTGCGCTTCCGTCAAAGGGCCAAAGCGACGACTGAGGGGACAAATGCAAACCTACAACGCGGGTGTGCCGTTTGAAAAGATTGCCGTTGACATCGCTGGACCCTTTCCTGAATCCGAATGAGGAAATCGATACACGCTGGTTGTGGACGACTATTTCAGCAAGTGGCCCGAGCTCTACCCCATTCCCAGCCAGGAAGCAACTACTGTAGCCGAACAGCTAGTGTTAAATTGGGTCAGTAGGTACGGCGTACCTTGTGAACTTCATGCGGATCAAGGCCGAAACTTTGAGTCACTGGTTTTTGGAAAAAAAGCATCCCCAATCCGATGGACTGGTCCAGCGTTTCAACGGCACACTCAGTAAACACCTCGCCAAGATGGTTGACGAGATCCAAAGGGACTGGGACCGACACATCCCACTTTTTTTGATAGCGCACAGAGCTGCCGAACATGCATCGACGGGCCAAGCCCCAGCCTAAGTAATTTTTGGAAAGACTTTTCATCTATCGGCTGGTATAAAGTTCGGGACACCCCCTGAGAAACCCCAAACGATCTCGGAGTACGCAAGTGAGCTAAGGCAACGGTTGAACCAGATACATCGGACAGTGCAAAAACACTTCGATTGGCTACTGACCGCATGAAGACCAGGTATGATCTAATGGCAAATTCTACTGGCTTCCAGCAAGATGACTTGGTGTAGCTATATAACCTGCAACGGCGGAAGGGTAGGTCTCCAAAGTTGCATCATAATTGGAAGGGACCATACCGAGTTACAAAGCGAATCAACGACGTCATATATCGCATACAGGAACACCGTAAGTCGGGGGCCAAACTGAGAATCGTGCACGTGGACCGCCTTACCCCATATTACATTCAGGAAGACTTGGATACATCTTTTCGGGGCGAAAAGAACTAAGGGGGGGGGGGGCAATGTTACATGTACAAATAATTTTGCGGGCTACTGTTTCAATTGTTTTCACAGCAATTAATAACATCATGATCAACAAATGAATGTACTCGAAAGCACAAGAACCCACCAAGCATGATCAATATCTGAAAGTAACGTCACTGCGGCCATTCAGGTAGCTCTCGTCAGAACATTCGCCAATGTACGAGAAATAGATTGAATGGCTAAAGACCCTATATAAAGGCGAGCTGAATGAATGGGGGGATTATTATTACAACCGCAATAAAGTAAAAACTGCGATAGAGTGGAGTGCGAGGTAAAGATGATATTGATTGATTTATTATGAAGAGATTTCAGTTTAGACAGTTAAATTAAAAATTTATAGACAAAGTGAAAAGTAAAATTGGTGAAATTGTTAAATTATTGATTGTGCATTTTTAAGTAAATAAACTCTCTTAACTTAATTTAAAAGACAGTGCGTTTCCAATTTCCCGGAACATTAAAATTATTGGCCATGAACCATAACACGTGACAATATGTATGTATATATACATATCTATATAATAGATGAATCAATAAATCCGTAGGGCAAATTGATGACAATACTCGATTTTTTTTTCAACGAAGCTGCCTTCCAATACGATACAACGAGCATAGTGATTTTCCAACTTTTCGATACCACTTTTATAGTACAATTTCTCTTTTCCATCAAAATAGGCCTCAGTTTCACCGATTACTTCATCATTGGACTTAAATTTCTTTCCAGCAAGCATTCTCTTGAGATCTGAAAACAGGAAAAGTCGCTGTGGGCTGAATCTGGAGGATATGGTGGGTGAGTAGGTAATTCGAAACCCCATTTCATTGGCGAAATTGCATCGTTTTCATCGATTTTTGTTTTGTTGAAATTGCGCATATTTTTTTGAAAATGCGGCCGTTTCTTTGCTATTTCAGCCTTCAATCGATCAAAAAGTGCACAGTTGTAGTCACTTTTGATGGTGGTTCTTTTTTGGAGATAGTCGATGAATATTATTCCATTCGCAACCCAAAATACAGACGTCATCACTTTACTCGCATATTTGCTGGATTGGGTTCGTCGACTACTGTCCGCTTAGCTGACTGTCTTTTGGGTTCTGATGTGTAAAAGTGAAGCCATGTATCATCCGTTGTCACATATCTACGATAAAATTCGATTTAATTACGGTTTAACAGCGCCAAACACTCCTCTAAAGCATCAATGGGTTGTTGTTTTTGGTAGACTGTGAGCTCACGCGGCACTCACTTTGCATAGAGCGCTCGCATACCCAAATCTTCGTGTAAAGTGGTAAAAATACAACCATCCAACATCTTTTAAATGTCAGCTAGCTCGTGCACCTTCAAGTTGTGATAATTCACAACCAATTTGTGGATTTTTTAATGTTTTCCGGAATGACAGCTTCATTTAGGCATCCACTACGCTCTGCATCATTTGTGCTGCTACGAACACGTTGAAATTCAGCAATCCACGTCTCTACCATTTGTTTCGATAGAGTTGAGTCCAGATAATGTTTATCAAGCCATTATTTGGTTTTTACTGTATGTTTTTTTCATCAAAAAGCAATGCTTTACCAAAACTCGAAATTCACTTTTTTCTATTTTTTCATAACAAAAGTTGCTTCGAACAAAATGTTATAAGTCCCGAATCAATAGTCCGATTGCGCTCAAATTTAGATACGTATCGTTTGAAGGTTAATATTAATAAAAATATATAGGGGAAACATTTTAGTAGTGCCATCAATGTGTCATCCTACGGACTTATTGCATGGACTGTTATATATACAAGGTGGGTTCAAAAATAAGCAGGACATTTATAATACAAGTTTTTTTGGTAGTGCCATCGTGAATGAGATAGTGCGTTGGAAAGTTACACCCCTCCCTGACTTTCAGTGAAAGTTTGGTGACATTCGGTTTAGTGGAAGCGAAGCTATTGCATCTAAAGTGGCAGTATATTTGTGTCATCGGTACAAAATGAGTTTCGAATAAAGAGTTAATCGCAAATTTGGTTTTAAGATCATTAAAACGTTTGCCAAAACATTTGGATTGGCGATGATTATCTATCTCGTGTCAGAGTTCATGAGTGGTTTACACGTTTCAGAGATGGTTGTGAGGACATAAATAACGATGAACATACAGGCCGCCCGAAATTAGTGATCACCAAAAACTCCATCGAAATTGTGCGTGAATTTATCAAAAATGAGCCAAAACCATCGTGGGAATTCATGGAATCGGAGTTAAATATCTCCAAAATATCGATTTATCGCTTTTTAACCGATCATTTGGGCTTACGAAAGGTCTGTGCACGTTTTGTTCCGCACAAGTTAACTGATGATCGAAAATTGCTCAGAATCAATCCACTCTTGTGGCTGATTTTTTGACTAGAAACCGCATTTTAACCATAAATCACTCACCGTATTTGCCTGATATGGCGCCCTGTGACTTCTACCTATTCGGGAAATTGCATTTAAACATGAAAAGAAAACGCTTTGCGTCCGTAGAGGGCATCCAAAAGGCTTGCACCCACATCCTGAAGGACATTCCAGTCAATGACCTGAAACATTCTTTCACGCAGAACAGTGTATCGAGGCCGGAGGAGACGATTTAGAATAAATAAACTCGAATTTATCAGAACAAACCTCCTGTCGTTTTTATTTTAGCTCAGCCTCTTTTATTTTTGAACGCACCTTGTATATATATATATATATATATATATATATATATATATATATATATATATATATATAAAAGATATACATACAAACATATATAAATATATATATATATATATATATATATATATATATATATATATATATATAGTGTATATATATATATATATATATATATATATATATATATATATATATATATATATATATATATATACAAAAAGATGCAGAAAAAAATTGAACTTCTTAGATTGTTTCTAGAAAGCTCTTGTTTGGTTGGTACACTTCTATGTTGATAAAGCACTCCCTTTCATCGGAATGGGAGACCTGGAAAAACAACTTCCGGGAACCTTTTGCAGACAATAGGTGGTCTCAAATTAAATATGCGATTTCTTTCAAATATATGAATGGTTCATTCTTAGATTATGCATTGAAAAAAGAAAAAAATTTATTAGAAATTAATAAATCGATAGATACGCGTACGTTGATTGATCTGATTGTAGTAGGACTACCAGACTTTATAATGAACAAAATTTACCGAGAAAAGCTTAAAGTAACCGAAGATCTGTTTAAAGAATTACGTAGCATGGAACATATGATAAAAAAGAAAAATATTGAAAATATAACTAATAACTATACTAAAAAGGATTTAGAAACAAATCAACAAAAAAGACCTTGTAAAATTTGCGAAAGAAGAGGTAAAATGAACAGATTCCACCCTGAATCTTCATGTTGGTTTAATAAGGATGAAAATAGTAATAGCAGGGAGAAGAGTCACATCAAATTTGTGAACAATACAAAAATAGAATCTGAATTACTTGAGGTGGAACCAAAAAACTTGTAATTCCACCATTAATCAAAATAAAAATACTGTTGCACGACACAATAGAATTAATAGGAATATATGATTCAGGTTCAAGTGTTTCTCTAATTAATTCAAAATTTTTAAAGTTCAAAATAGGAATACGAAATAACAGAAAGACTGCAAAGTTATTAACGATTAATGGTGTGAAAAAAACCAAAGGAATGGTAGAATTAAAATCAAAAATCTTTGATATAGTAAAAAAAGTAGATGTTTTTGTAATTGATAACGATAATTTTAAAGATGATTTTTTAATTGGGTTAGATATAATACAAAAATTCCAATTAATGCAAAATGAAAAATTAGAGATAGAACAAAGAAAAAATAAGCATATTATAAAAGGAGAGTCTACCTTAGGAGATTCAGAATAAGAACAAATTACAAATTTTACGGAATATGTAATTAACTTTAATGAAAATATAAATACCAAAAATTTCAGGATTTCAGTAAACCATTTAGATTATGAAAAGTAAGCTGAAATAAATAAATTAATAGGTAGATATTGTGCAATTTTTGCTAAAGATATATATGACGTAGGTACGCTAAAAGATTATGAAGCTATAATCGACCTACAAGTAGATAAATATTGCAGCAAAAGACCATATAAATGCAATATAGAAGATAGAAAAGAAATAGAAACACAAGTTGCAAAATTACTTGAGAAAAATTTAGTGGAATAGTCATACAGGCCATTCGCGGCGCCCGTGACATTGGCATTCAAAAGAGAAGATAATAAGAAGACAAGGTTATGCTGTGATTTTAGGGAACTTAATAAGATAGTTATACCTCAATCACCACCTTTTCATTTAATAGAAGATCTAGTATTAAAAGCTAGAAACTGTAAATTTTTTTCGACACTAGATATCAATTCAGCATTTTGGTCAATCCCTTTAAGAATACAAGATAGAAAAAAGACTGCATTTGTCACACAAGAAGGCCATTATCAATGGACGTGTTTACCGTTCGGACTCAAAACGTCACCAGTGATTTCCTAAAGAATACTGAGTAATATTATAAGAAAATACAAACTCACGAATTTTGTAGTAAACTATATAGACGGTATACTAATATTTTCAGAAACTTTCAACGAGCATATACAACATTTAACACAATTGTTAGAAGCAATACGAAAAGAAGGATTTAGATTAAAATTTTCCAAATGTAAATTCGCTGAAAATTCAGTAAAATATCTCGGACACATACTCGTTATAAGTAACAACGCGATATTGCCAATGAATGATAATTTAGCTTCAATAAGAGACTTTCCAATTCCTAAGACACAAAGACAGGTAAGACAGTTCTTAGTGAAAGTAAATTTCTACAATGAATTTATACCAAATATAGCTATATTACTGGATCCATTACACAACCTGCTATGAAAAGGACAACTGTTTATCTGGTCTATAGAATGCCAAAAAACTTTCGATGAAATAAAAAAACAACTGTGCACTCAACCAGTATTAGAAATACATAACCCAAATCTTCCAACTTATATTTATACAGATGCAAGCTTACAAGGCATAGGAGCAGTAATGAAACAGAAACAAACTAATAATGAAGAAAAACCAGTAGCTTACTTCTCAAAGAAATTAAATGACTATCAAAAGAGAAAAAAGCAATATACTTAGAATGCCTTGCAATAAAAGAAACGATACAATACTGGCAATTTCGGCTAAAAGGCAAATCATTTACAGTGTTTTCAGACCATAAACCTTCAGAAAATTTAAACATAAAATCAAGAACAGATGAAGAACTGGGTGATCTAACATATTACCTATCACAATACGACTTCGCAATTAAGTATACTCCAGGAAAAGACAACTTAGAAGCTGACTGTCTGAGGAGAAACCCAGTTCTACAAGCTTATGAAAATAACAATGAAATATTAAAAACAGTAAATTTAATAAATCTAGAAGACATTATTATAGATCAAGAAAAGAATGAAAAATTGCAAGATGAAAATTATACAGTAATAATGAAAGACAAAATATACTATAAAAAAATAAGACGAAACAAAAGATAATCTTAACAGAAAAATTTATTAAAGGATTTATAAAAAAAATACATGAAGATTATTGCCACATAGGAATAAGACAAATGCAAAATAATATTACACCATTCTATACAGCAGAAAACTTGAGACAAAACATAAAACAAATTTGTCCAAATTGTGAAATATGTATTAAAAACAAATCAAGAGGACATATGATATATGGATTAATGTCACAATTAGGACCTGTAGAAGAACCATTTGAAATCATGTGTATTGATATAATCGGAGGTTTTGGTGATTCAAGATCTACAAAAAAATATTTACACATTTTGGTAGACCATTTTACAAGATATGCATACATTTTTACATCGAAAACTCAGAATGCTAATGATTTCATAAAACTACTAAATATAGTAACCGAAAACAACAAAATAGCTTTAATCCTATCAGGTCAATATCCAGGCATTAATTCCAAAGAATTCAAAACATTCCTGAAAGAATGAAATATCCCGATAGTCTTCACTGCAACTAACTCACCATTTTCTAATGGACTAAATAAGAGACTTAACCAAACTCTAGTTAATAAAATAAGATGCAAAATCAACAGAAACGATCATGAGCAATAATAGGTCAAGAATGTATAAAAAATATAATGCAACAGAACACACAATAGCAGGATTCACATCAACTTATTTAATGGAAGGATAAAATACACCAATTTTACCTAAAGAAATTCAAAAAGAAACAAGAAACGACTTATATCACGATAGACAACTCGCTTTAAAAAGGACTATTAAATCAAATAATTATAATAAAAAACAATTCAAAAAAAAACAGGAAAAAAGGAGAATTCAAAGTTGAAGATTTAATATTCGTGAAAAATGGAAACAGATTAAATAGAAAAAATTAGTTGAACTGAAAATAGGCACATTTAAAATTAAAGGACAAGTTTCAAATTCTATTACAAAATAGATACAAGACATAAGAAAGAAGAATCAAATCTATTTCATATCACAAAGCTTATTCCAGTAGAAAAACTAAAAAAAAACAATGAAGATACACGTTTACTTGGGTTTTATAAAATTATGTTACCAACATTTTTTCCGGGTAGGGAGATATAAAATAGCCATACAATTTTAATTAATCCATTTCAAACTTGCCGCGTAATATGCAGATAAGAAAGTTCACGCGATAAGCCGATAAGGTAGATACTCTCGTTGTTCTATCTCTAATACAACGACTCACGTCGTTCTACCTCTAACACACACGGGTTTCTCAAAGGTCGCTTTACGATCTCAAATTTAATTGAATTCCCCGATTTCAGTGCTAAGGCCCTAGACAATCGATTGCAGGTTGATGTCATTTTCACTGACTTCTCGAAGGCGTTTGACACGGTCAACCATTAACTTCTCTGTTACGAACTGAAAACTTTTGGTGTTGCTGGCCCTCTCTTATCATGGATGGACTCCTACCTGTCTTCTCGTGTATGTTGTATTAGTTACTGTGGAACTACCTCTATTCCATTCTTTCCGTTCTCTGGTGTTCCTCAAGGTTCCATTTTAGGTCCCCTCCTATTCCTATTGTTTATAAATGATCTTCCTTCGTTTATCGCCTCCAATTGCCTACTGTATGCCGATGATTTTAAAGTCGTTCGAGCTATCAGGTCTGTACAAGATTTTTAATATCTTCAGACGGACCTGATTGCACTAAGTAACTGGTGTTCGTCGAACTACCCCTGCCTTAATGTTTCCAAATGCTACAAAATGACTTTTAATCTAAATCATTCTCCGCTGACTTTCACCTATATGTTGAATGAAGTCCCACTTGCTGCTGTGAGCTCTGCTAAGGATCTTGGTGTTACTTTTGATTCTAGGCTCAATTTTTATGCACACATTCTAATCGTGACTGCTAAGGCCTCGAAAATATTGGGACTTATTTTCAGGCATGCTCATAAATTTAACAATATATCTTCCCCCGTCCGATTGTTTACCTGTCTTTTCCGTCCTATCCTCGAATATTGCTCTGTAGTTTAGTCTCCCCGACACTCCTACCTCATTAACTTTTACAAATTCAAAGTCCCATATGACTGTCGTTTATCCTTCTTATGTTTGTCTACTCTGTCATCCCGTCGCATGTATCTAGATCAGTGTTTTCTGTATCAACTCTGCCACAATCAAATTTCATTAACATTGTTTGCAGACTTACGTTTCGTCAATCATCGCGTTCTTCTCGGGCAAATAATTTTTTCTTGTCACCGTATGCCCGTACAAATTTATATTTTCATTCTCCCATTATACGAATGGTAAGGAATCATGATAAGCTTGAGCTTGGCCCTTTTCCGACTCATACCTAGCTTTTAAATTGAGATTAAGAAGCCTGGTTCTTAAAACTCAACTGGAGTAAATATCAGACTTTATTTTTTTGTGCTTTAATTTAATTTTACATGCATATTTATTATTGTTAGTACCATTGAATTTGTTTTTTATACAAACTTTAACACTTAATTCTAATTTTCATTAATTTTCTTTTCTGTTTGTTTAATTCCATTTTGTAATTGGATTATGTTTTATCTGTTAAATGGAGTTTAAATAAATAAATAAACAACAACTCTCTTTAACTGACAGACAAGAGCCGGTCGTCTGCAGGTTAAGAAAGAAGAATTTATAGAGAACAAGATAGAGAATAATTAACTAACAAAAAGTAATTTTAAAAGACAAAATAGAGGGAAATAGCTTTAAATGTTGTATCTCATATTACAGGTGAGAAGTCTTAAATAATAATGTAACATAGTACTTAAGTAAAATAATAAATAAATAACCTCATATTACAGCGAAACACAGTAAAGTTCAATTTTCCCAGATTCATTCCTAAATCCATAAACATACATTTTATATATATATATATATATATATATATATATATATATATATATATATATATATATACATATATATATATATATATACATATATATACATATATATATATATATATACACATATATATATATATATATATATATATATATACATACATATATATATATATATATATATATATATATATATATATATATATATATATATATAGATATATATATATATATATATATATATATATATATATATATATATATATATATATCTATACATATATATATATATATATGTATATATATATATATATATATATATATATATATATATATATATATATATATATATATATGTGTGTGTGTATATATATATATATATATATATATATATATATATATATATATATATATATATGTATATATAAACATATATATATATATATATATATATATATATATATATATATATATATATATTTATATTTATATCTAAAGTGCTCACCGCAATATGAAACAAAAAGTTAATTTTTAAAATAAAATGTGGTAATAGAAAGTCTCTACTTACTGCTGCGTAATTATTGTTGACATAAGTTTGATTCCCAAATGTGCATTCACAATGCTCAATCTGGAAATGAATGTTGTTGTTATTAATGTTTCGTTATATTTATATTTTAAAGCTTACTTCTAAATTATTTCCAATTAAAAATAGTTGTCACAGCGTTGCTCACTAAAATAATCTTCCCACAGCTTTCATATTTGTTTAAGGGTTTGAAATGCTTAGAACAAACCCTGCAGTAGCTGTAGGGGAGAGGGGGCGGGGGATGTTCCAAAAGCTTTAACCTTCTTGCTTTGAGGTTTTTCGTCTGAAGGAAATCTATAAAACCTAGAAAGAAAAGATAATTTTTTATTGTAAACAATAATGGAGCAACTGATTTTAAAACATTGCCTATTATATAATATATTCAATTACTTGTGAAACGAAACACCATATTTTTATGTCGGTATAACTCCAGCACGTCGGCACAAATAATATTTTTCTGAACTATTTCGAATGTTATATTAAAATCGTGTGTTCATTAAGAACACATTTATACCTTATCTTGATTTTATTTTTGAATTAAGTTGCACTTAATTCCACTAGCATTATTCCTAGAAAACATATACCTTTTCATTATCTTCACAAAACATATATATCACAATTTATACTAACCGGTTCTGGTCTGTGTTTTAACCACTGAAAAAATTCCCTTTTTTCATAAGCTTTACCGCTGTGCTACAATCAACATAACACAAAATAAGGAACGTCAAGTTACGTAGCGCGCACATAGTTCGCCTACATACGATTCGCGCTTATGTGATGTTGGCAGATAAGAGAAGTGTCATTATGGCAAAAGTTATTGAAGAAAATGGATGATTTAGAATTGATTTTGATGTTTATGTTTTTTATAATGTGTTATAGTTTTGTTGATGAAAGTCATTAACGGCGTAGAAGAAATATTAAATTAAATATTTCAATACCGGAGTGGAATTGTGCTTAACAGATGAGAACCCATGTTTTCTACATAATTCCTCACAGCCTAATAAAATTTTAGTCAACCTTTCAAATGGCAAACAACAATGTATCATCGTCACTTAAAGTAAACAATGTATTTGACATACTGACATAAAAAGTTGGTTCGATTTCAACTTTTCATGTTGCGTATGTCATCCTTATGTCAATTGTACTCAATGCCTTATAAAATATTCGGGTTCAACTTTTTTGACATTTGCTTTATGTCTGCTTATGTTTTAGCTCAGCCATTAAAAGCAAAAAAAAACTAATAAGTTTTCAGAAAATGCAAATTTTCCAATAAATGTCATTAAACATTTTTCAAATCAAAGATGGTGGAAGTCAATTGAGTTCCTGTCACAATTGCGCTCTTTCCGCTCATTTGGATGTTGAATTTCATGAGCAAATTGGAAATAGGACAACTCTAGTGGTAGAATCAATCATAATTGGCTTACATCAGGTCATAGTTCCTCATTATGTATTAATAATGCAGGAGTCCCCACTAGTTTTTTTTTTTTTTAAATACCTCCATTCCCTACCACTCTCTCCATCACTCTTTCTTCGTCGCACAATGATCGTGGGATCTGCATTCACATTACGTCGCTTGGTCCTTTGCGCCACCCAGACAACGTTTAACACATCGGTATAAGGGGGCACATCCTAATGGTAACTCGTTTTTAGATAACTTTTTAGTTTCACCATCTCTTTTGAGCGTGTCATGATACACACTATTGCTTCACTTTATTGCTGCTTCTGGTCATCATGCTCTCTTTTTATCTTTGCCTCTTTTAGATCATTATCTAATAGCCCCTAGCCACTCTCTAACACGTTCTTCAAAAAATTTTGACTCGACACATTTTAATAATCAGCTTTCTGATCTATGGGAAGGTAGCTTTTCTAATCACCGGATACTAATTAATAAGCAAATTGATGACTCAATTCAATTTCTTTCTGCTAGTGTTTCTGAATGTTTGGGTGCTTTCGCACCTGCTGAAAAATTCTTTAATTTTAAATATCACAATATTTCCCAAACAACTCTTCACCTCATTCGCATTAGAAATTTATGGCAGCAAAAATTAAAACAACTATTTCATCAAAATTTTAATAGAGTCGATCCTACTGTCATTTCCCTCAGATCACAAATTAACTGTCTGAGTAAAATTATAACTCATTCGACTAACAAAGCACAGCTTTTTTCTAAGAAGCCATCTTCTGATGTGTTTAGAGAGATTAACAAATTGCTGGATGACTTTCGGGCAATTGGAATATTTCATCCCACCCCAGTAGTCAAAATGGCCAAGTTTATGTTTCAACCGAAGAAAAAATAAATGTCTGCTTTACTATCTATACTGACCTTTATAAAGTAAATGCTTCGCCCAATACTGCTCTTAAAATTCTGGTTGAAAATAAAATCAATTATTTTCAATGAGATTTTGAAGGGTCATAACAAACAATTTTCTCTACTACAAATCGTTCATCACATCCCACTTGCTCAACGAATCGTGAATCTTTAGTAGTATCAATGAAGTGAGTGGCATTATATTTGGTTTGAATGGAAAAAAAAATCATTTGGTTCCGATGGAATCCCAAATTTTGTTATCAGTAAGTGTTGTAGCTCTCTTTGTCAGCCTTATGTTGTAATTGCTAATAATTGCATTAATAACTTATTTTCCTACAGCTTGGAAAACTGCCACTTTACTTCCACTGCAAAAAAAGTTCAGGAGGCAATATCAATAAACTAAGGCCTATGTCTCTACTTTCAAATTTTGGAAAAATCCATGAAAACATTATTCTTCGTTCATTTAATATTATCTCTGAAATACTTATCCCAAAACATCAATTTGGATTTAAAGAAAAAGTCTCCATCGAACATGTGATAAAATCTGTTCACAACACAATTTACTCTGGTCTTAGAAACAAGGAGCTACAGTTGCGTGTACTGTCGACCTTGCCAAGGCATCTGGTTCGGTTTGGATGAATGGTCTAATTTTCAAACTTTTACATAATAATTGCCCTATCCCAACAAGTCGCATTATTATTAGTTTTCTTACAGACAGATTTATGTCATGTTCGATCTGGAGTTCCACATGGATCTGTTGTAGGTCTGCCATTATTCAACTGTTGTTTATTCGATTCCCTTCAACTATTCTCATATTTCTGATAACAACCTTAAAATATTCCTATATGCGCATCACGTCATCATCCTAGCAAGAAATAAATGTCCGCTGGCTACCTTAGACAAAATCAAAGTGTTCTTTGAAGTTTTAAGGAAGTATTTCTATGATTTGGCTTTGAATATTAACCCATTAAAATGTGAAATTATATATTTTCGTAATAAAATGCGCCTGCTAAAAGTAAGTTACTCACTTTTTCAATTAATGGTCACCATGTACTTCTTCAAACTTCAATTAAATATTCAGTTATTCATTTCCACTATCGTTTAAAACACAATGAACATACTCGTGCAATGTTAAAAAGAAGAGACCGGAGCGTTTGCAGCATTGGCACCTCTCCTGTCAAGTAAATTTGTTGATTATAGTACCAAAATTATGATGTATAAGACTTTAATTTGACCAATAATTACCTATTGTTTCCCAGCTTGTCTCTCTGCAAATTTTCGAACGTAAAATTCTTAGGAAATGCCTCTCTAAGTATAGACGACCAAATAAAAAATACAATAACAATTCTCTTTACGATGAGATCAGAATTAAGCTCATCTTATTTCATATGGTTGAATTGAGTATCAAACGTTTATCTGATTGGGTTTGTCGTCCTGATACCTTCATTCGAGAATTGTTTAATCAAAATATTAATATGGAAAACACGAGTGGATATACAATAATTCTTCTATTAAATCTTTGTGTATTGATAATTATATACTACTTACGCCGTCAATACTTGATCCTTATAAGCCATTATTTTTCTCTTTCCCAGAGGATTACGTCATTTTTGATCGTGGTTAAGAATACCTATGCACAGATCCAACATAATCACACGTTATTTTGAATTGCAATGGTGAATTCCTATCTATTTGTTAAATTTTTTTTTGGATTATCTCTATATTAAGCTTGAAAGTTTTATGTCATGTTAACTAGTGAATTTCTATTTCATTTCATTAATATATAGACGTTGAGCGATGAAATACTCTAAACGTATCATTATTTAATAATATTGTCTTGGTTTTGACCGAATTTTATCGATGTTTAGTTACTAGACTGTTAGTTTTGCTGTCAGTATGTTTTAATCATTTCTTGTACGAGTATATTCATGCATGCATAAAGGCTCAATAAAGGTGGTGAAGCAGAAACACCAAAACCACGGGAACAAGAAAATGCGCTGATGCAAATGTTGATGCTGATGCAGCAAGAGCAGCGATAACAGCCATCCAATTCAACTGCGAAGCCAAATGAACAATCATCTGAACAATCAACGAAGCTAAATGAACAATCAGCGAAGCTAGACCAACAAGCGTTCGAAATAAAGGCAGACATCGCACACAAGCTGGAGAAACAGTCAACTGATTTGAAGGCAGATTTGGAAAAACTATTTACCGAAATAAAAGCGGAGCTCAGTAGTCTCAACAACCAAATAAAATGCTTCAAGGAAAAGGTATACCAGGCCAAGGAGAGAATTAACCATGAGATCAGCCAGGTCGAGGAGAGAATCAACCATGAGATGGAAAACATGAAAAAGGTATTGAAAGCAGCGAAGGCGGTAGTAACCACCTCACCCGCTCCGCTTATAACCGCAGCGCAAAGCTCATCCAGAAATGTGCAAGTACCAATATTCCACGGGCAAACGGTCTGGAGTATTTACAAAATCCAGTTTGAAGCCACCGCTAGGGTAAACCACTGGAATGAGCAGAAACGAGCAACTGCATTGATTCTTGCTCTAAGAGGCCCAGCTGCCGAGCTTTTGCAGACTATCTCCGTTGAGTTACACTCAAAGCCGGCTGCTATATTGAATGCGCTGGACATGCATTATGCAGACGATTATCTGAAGCTGATTTATCGGTCACAACTACGGCATCGGATGCAGAAGTCTGGCGAAACTTTACAGCAGCTAGCCCAAGACATTGAGCGATGGCACTTTTGGCTTATCCACCTTACTACCCAGAACATCGAGATGACGCAGCAACAGAAGCATTCGTCTGCGCCTTAAAGGACAAGGAATTGCAACAAGCTGTGCGTTTAGCTCAAAAGCAAACGGTTAAGGATGCATTGGCTTATAGTCTGAACTTTGAGGCAGTGAAAAATGTGACTCGTACCACTGCCCGAGTTTATGTGGTAGTGGCAAACGAGAGCAGGTGTGAGCGCGTGGAAAATGAGCAAGAGCCGCAGGCAAATGGTGTGCCCAGATGCTGGGACTGCGTTGAGAGGGGGCACCTGTAAAGAGACTGCAAGAAGCGAAGGAAACGGAGGTATTGGCCAGGATGGTGGAGATCCAGACCGTGTCAGGAGGCTAGAATAGAAGCCCATCAAACTGAAGGGGCCAACTTCGTGGGGCGGACGTTGGCTAGGAGGACCAACATCCCCAGTACCCCCATCACCCCCATCACCGTGTCAAGACTACATCGTGGAGAAGCAGACTTATGCCTTCCGGGTCAAATTGATGAAGAACATTGCACCATAACAAGCGACACTGGTGCAACTCGATCGACTATCCGACCAGACCTAGTGAGGCCCCAACTACTTCACAAAGGCAGATTTCATGGAAATGCTGACGCCCTATCTCGTCATCCATGTCCAGCTAACTGCAAGCATTGCCGACGGGTTGAGGAAAAGGAGCCAACCGCTGATCTGCAAGTGATAAGGGCCGAATTCAGGGAAGGTTGGTCATCGGAGGAGATTCGAAATCCCCAATTAGCTGATGAAGACATCAGACCCTTGCTCGTATGGAAGGAGACAACTGGGCGACCTGAGTGGAAGGACGTTTCGATGCATGGCACCACCCTGAAAAGTTATTGGGCACAATGGAACTCCCTTCAGGTGGAGGGTGGCGTACTCAAACGGAAATGGGAAGCGGTGGATGACAGCTCATATAGGATGCAAACTATACTTCCCAAAAGGCGAATCCACGATGCGATTAAGGAAATGCATGAAGGATACTCGGGGGGCCACCTTGGTGTTAACAAGACCTTAGCAAAATTGCGGGAAAGGTTCTACTGGCTCCACGCTCAAGAAGACGTAGAGGACTGGTGCCGTAGATGCACAATTTGCGCTTCCGTCAAAGGCCCAAAGCGACGACTGAGGGGACAAATGCAAACCTACAACGTGGGTGTACCATTTGAAAAGATTGCTGTTGACATCGCTGAACCCTTTCCTGAATCCGAATCAGGAAATCGATACACGCTGGTTGTGGCCGATTATTTCAGCAAGTGGCCCGAGGTCTACCCCATTCCCAGCCAGGAAGCAACTACCGTAGCCGAACAGCTAGTGTTAAATTGGGTCAGTAGGTACGGCGTACCTTGTGAACTACATTCGGATCAAGGCCGAAACTTTGAGTCACTAGTTTTTGGCGAAATGTGCGAACTACTGGGAATACGGAAAACGAGGACAACACCGCTGCACCCCCAACCCGATGGAATGGTCGAGCGTTTCAACGGCACGCTCAATAAATACTCGCTTAGATGGTTGACGAGAAGCAAAGGGACTGGGACCGACACATCCCACTATTTTTGATGGCGTACAGGGCTGCTGAACATACATCGACGGGCCAAGCCAAAGCCAAAGTCATTTTTGGAAAGACTATTCATCTGCCGGCCGATATAAAGTTCGGAACACCCCCTGAGAAACCCCAAACGATCTCGGAGTACGCAAGTGAGCTAAGGCAACGGTTGAACCAGATACATCAGACAGTGCGAAAACACCTCGGATTGGCTACCAACCGCATAGAGACCAGGTATGATCTAATGGCAAATTCTACTGGCTTCCAGCAAGATGACTTGGTGTAGCTATATAACCCGCAACGGCGGGAGGGTAGGTCTCCAAAGTTGCAGCATAATCGGGAGGGACCATACCGAGTTACAAAGCGAATCAACGACGTCATATATCGCATACAGGAGCACCGTAAGTCGAGGGCCAAACGCCTTGCCCCATATTACATTCAGGGAGAATTGACTACAACAGGCGACAAATCTTTTTGGGGTGAAGAGAACTGAGGTGGAGGCAGTGTTACATGTACAAATAATTCTGCGAGGTACTGTTGCAATTGTTTTCACAACTTTTAATAACATCATGATCAACAAATGAATGTACTCGAAAGCACAAGAACCCACCAAGCATGATCAATATCTGAAAGTGGCGTCACTGCGGCCATTCAGGTAGCTCTCGTCAGAACATTCGCAAATGTACGAGAAATGGATTGAATGGCTAGAGACCCTATATAAAGGCGAGCTGAATGAATGGGGGGATTATTATTACAACCGCAATATAGTAAAAGCTGCGATAGAGTGGAGAGCCAGATAAAACCGATATTGATTGATTTATTGTGAAGGGATTTTAGTTAAGACAGTTGAATTAAAAATTTATAGACAAAGTGAAAAGTAAAATTGGTGAAATGCTTAAATTATTGATTGCGCATTTTAAGTAAATAAACTCTCTTAACTTAATTTAAAAGACATTGCGTTTCCACTTTCCCAGAACATTAAAATTATTGGCCGATCATTCAATAAATCAATAGGGCAAGCAAGAAAAAAGCAAATTTATGACAACACTCGGTTTTATTATTCAACATAGTTGCCTTCTAATCTTTGAGGAACGGAACAAATGGAGAGGCTATGCTCATATAAGCTCCATAAAAAATGATACGACCACCTTCTGAGCATGATTGTCATTTCAGTTCCAATAATTTCCACAATTTCTCCTCTCGAGAGCCAGATTGTCAATGTGACGACTAAACATGGACGCGAAATTTACCTGGCGCGTGAGATACGATTCGGAATTTAGTCGTTTTTTCGGTTCGAGAACGTGTCCGGAGGTACATATTGACTGTAGTGAAAGTAATATTACACCTGGTTTAGGGATAACAACAATTTAAGGAGTGACATTGTAAATCGGAGCGAGGAACTCAATTAAAAGTGTAATGTGCGTTATTGCTAGAAAACGATGGGTTATCGATACGAAAGTGTTTTCTATACTAAGTGGCCATAATGCTTTATTTGTATTCAATGCTATTTTCTTGTTCTGTGAAGTGTTATTTGCAATAAAATGATATTTACGAGTGCATAAGCGTTTGTTTACTTTCTTGTGACAACCCATTGGGTTCCCCTTAACTAGCTTTAGAATCACGGTCGCAGGGGAAGGTGCAAAAAGACACGTAGTTAGGCAGGCGGTCGCAGGGGTAGTTGCGACAACGTGTACACATGGATGTCCACTCCGGTTTATCTTGTTCCTCAAAGCTTCTAATACGATACAACGAGCATAGCGATTTTCCAACTTTTCGATACCACTTTTCATTGGGCTTAAATTTCTTTCCAGCAAGTATCTCTTGAGATCTGAAAACAGGGAAAAGTCGCTGTGGGCTGAATCTGGAGGATACGCTGGGTGAGTTGGTAATTCGAAACCCCATTTCATTGGCACTTATTTTTTTTGGAAATGCGGCCGTTTTTATTATTCAACGAAGTTGCCTTCCAATACGATACAACGAGCATAGTGATTTTCCAACTTTTCGATACCACTTTTATAGTACAATTTCTCTTTTCCATCAAAATAGGCCTCAGTTTCACCGATTACTTCATCATTGGACTTAAATTTCTTTCCAGCAAGCATTCTCTTGAGATCTGAAAACAGGGAAAAGTCGCTGTGGGCTGAATCTGGAGGATATGGTGGGTGAGTAGGTAATTCGAAACCCCATTTCATTGGCGAAATTGCATCGTTTTCATCGATTTTTGTTTTGTTGAAACAGTGCATATTTTTTTGAAAATGCGGCCGTTTCTTTGCTATTTCAACCTTCATTCAATCAAAAAGTGCACAGTAATAGTCACTGTTGATGGTGGTTCCTTTTTGGAGATAGTCGATGAATATTATTCCATTCGCAACCCAAAATACAGACGTCATCACTTTATTGGCATATTTGCTGGATTGGGTTCGTCGACTACTGTCCACTTAGCTGACTGTCTTTTGGGTTCTGATGTGTAAAAGTGAAGCCATGTATCATCCATTGTCACATATCTACTATAAAATTCGATTTAATTACGGTTTAATAGCGCCAAACACTCCTCTAAAGCACCAATTGGTTGTTGTTTTTGGTAGACTGTGAGCTCACACGGCACCCACTTTGCATAGAGCGCTCGCATACCCAAATCTTCGTCTAAAGTGGTAAAAATACAACCATCCGACATCTTTTAAATGTCAGCTAGCTCGTGCACCTTCGATTTGCGATAATTCGCAACCAATTTGTGGATTTTTTAATGTTTTCCGGAATGACAGCTTCATTTAGGCATCCACTACGCTCTGCATCATTTGTGCTGCTACGAACACGTTGAAATTCAGCAATCCATGTCTCTACCATTTGTTTCGATAGAGCTGGGTCCGGATAATGTTTATCAAGCCATTGTTTCGTTTCCACTGTATTTTTTTTTCATCAAAAAGCAATGCTTTATCAAAACTCGAAATTCACTTTTTTCTATTTTTTCCATAACAAAAGTTGCTTCGCACAAAACCTTATAAGTCCCGAATCAATAGTCCGATTGCGCTCAAATTTAGATACGTATCGTTTGAAGGTTAATATGAATAAAAATATATAGGGGAAGCATTTTAGTAGTGCCATCAATGTGTCATCCTACGGACTTATTGAATTGACTGTTATATATACAAGGTGGGTTCAAAAATTAACGGGACATTTGTAATACAAGTTTTTTTGGTGGTGCCATCGTGAATGAGATAGTGCGTTGGAAAGTTACATCCCTCCCTGACTTTCAGTGAAAGTTTGGTGACATTCGGTTTAGTGGAAGCGAAGCTATTGCATCTGAAGTGGCAGTATATTTGTGTCATCGGTACAAAATGAGTTTCGAATAAAGAGTTAATCGCAAATTTTGTTTTAAGATCATTAAAACGTTTGCCGAAACATTTGGATTGGCGATGATTATCTATCTCGTGTCAGAGTTCATGAGCGGTTTACACGTTTCAGAGATGGTTGTGAGGACATAAATAACGATGAACATACAGGCCGCCCGAAATTAGTGATCACCAAAAACTCCATCGAAATTGTGCGTGAATTTATCAAAAATGAGCCAAAACTATCGTGGGAATTCATAGAATCGGAGTTGCATATCCCCAAAATATCGATTTATCGCTTTTTAACCGATCATTTGGGCTTACGAAAGGTCTGTGCACGTTTTGTTCCGCACAAGTTAACTGATGATCGAAAATTCCTCAGAATCAATCCACTCTTGTGGCTGATTTTTTGACTAGAAACCGCATTTTAACCATCAATCACTCACCGTATTTGCCTGATATGGCACCCTGTGACTTCTACCTATTCGGAAAATTGCATTTAAACATGAAAAGAAAACGCATTGCGTCCGTAGAGGGCATCCAAAAGGCTTGCACCGACATCCTGAAGGACATTCCAGTCAATGACCTGAAACATTCTTTCACGCAGAACAGTGTATCGAGGCCGGAGGAGACTGTTTCGAGTAAATAAACTTGAATTTATCAGAACAAACCTCCTGTCGTTTCTATTTTAGCTCAGCCTCTTTTATTTTTGAACGCACCTTATATATATATATATATATATATATATATATATATATATATATATATATATATATATATATATATATATATACATATATATATACATATATATATATATATATATATATATATATATATATATATATATATGTATTGTTACATGTACAAAGAATTCTGCGAGCTACTGTCGCAATTGTTTTCACAACCATTAAGAACATCAACAAAATGAATTAACTCGAAACCACGAGAACCCACCAAACATGATCAACATCTGATAGTGACGTCACTCTATTCATTAATCTGCTCGAATATACGAGATACCTCTCGGCAGAACATTCGCCAATGTACGAGAAGTGCATTGAACTGATGGAGACCCTATATCAAGGCGAGCTGAATGAATGAGGGAATCATTCATTCGACCGCGATAAAAACTGCGATAGTGTGTGGAAAGCGATATTGTTCGAGTAATAGAAAAGTGATTTTCGTTGATTGTGAAGTGATCTTAGAAGACAATTGCGATAGAAATTTATGGACAAGTGGATTTTAATAGTGAAAATTAAAAATTGTGAAATAGACCAAATAAGTGATTGTGCATTTTTAAGTAATTTAATAAACTCTTTTAATTTAATTTAAAAGACACTGCGTTTTCACTTTCCCGGAACATTAAAATTATAGGCCGCGAACCATAACACGGGACAGTGGTGTCGAGATGTGAGAAAGAAAATTTCGAAAAGTGAAAGCATTTAAACATTTTTAAACTGCACAGTTGTGAAATATAACGCGGAAACTGGTGGAAAAATAAGCGAAACAATAAAAATGCCAGGAAACTTCCATCTAAAAATTGATCAATTGACCATATCGGAGCTCAAGGAGGAGTTGGAACAGCGGAATCTGGCCACACAAGGTACAAAGGCCATACTGATTGCACGCTTGCGTGACGCAATCGAGTCGGAAGGCGTGAATCTGGATTCGGGTGAGCTCTCAGATGCGCAAAAAGGCGCAGAAGGTGGAGAAGTAGAAACACCAAAATCAAAGGAGCCAGAAAATGCGCTAATGCAAATGTTAATGCTGATGTCATCCAGTCTGACTACGAAGCTAGATGAACAATCAGCGAAGCTATTCCAACAAGCGATCGAAATCAAAGCGTACTTTCAAAAACAGTCCATCGAAATAAAAGCGGAGCTCGGCAGTCTGAAAAAACAAATTAAAGGCGTCAAGGAAAAGGTTGACCAGGCCGAGGAAAAGGTTTACCAGGTCGAGGAAAAGGTCAACCAGGTCGAAGAGAGAATGAACCATGAGATGGAAAAAGTGAAAAAAGAATTGGGAGCAGCAAAGGCAGTAGTAACCGCCTCACCAGCTCCACTAAAAACCGCAGCGCAAAGCTCATCCAGAAATGTGAAAGCACCAATATTCACCGGGCAAACGGTGTGGAGTATTTACAAGATCCAGTTTGAAGCCGCCGCTAGGATAAATCACTGGAATGAGCAGAAACGAGCAACTGCATTGATTCTTGCTCTAAGAGGCCCAGCTGCCGAGCTTTTGCAGACTATCCCCGTTGATTTACACTCAAACGCGGCTGCTATAATGAATGCAGTCGACATGCGTTATGGAGGCGACCATCTGAAGCAGATTTATCGGGCACAGCTACGGAATCGGATGCAGAAGTCTGGCGAAACCTTACAGCAGCTAGCCCAAGACATCGAGCGACTGGCACTTTTGGCTTACCCAGCGTACGACCCAGAACATCGAGATGACGCAGCAACAGAAGCATTCATCAGCGCCTTAGAAGACCAGGAATTGCAACAAACTGTGCGTTTAGCTCCAAAGCAAACGGTCAAGGATGCATTGGTTTATAGTCTGAACTTTGAGGCCGTGCAAAATGTGAATCGTACCACTGCCCGGGTTCGCATGGTAGTGGCGGACGAGTGCAGGTGTGAGCGCGTGGAAAATGAGCGAGAGCTGCAGGTAAATGTTGCGCTTAGATGCTGGGATTGTGGTGAGAAGAGGCACCTGCAAAGAGACTGCAAGAAGTGAAGAAAACGGAGCTATTGTCCAGAATGGTGGAGATCCAGACCGTGTCAGGAGGCTAAAATAGAAGCCCATCAAACTGTAAGGGCCAACTTCATGCAACGGACGTCGGCTAGGAGGATCGACATCCCCAGCACCCCCATCACCCCCATCACCGTGTCAAGACTACATCGTGGAGAAGCAGACTTATGCCTTCCTGGTCAAGTTGATGAAGAACATTGCACCATAACAAACAACACTGGTGCAACCCGATCGACGATCCGGTCAGACGTAGTGAGGCCTCAACTACTTCACAGGGGCAGAGTTCATGGCAATGCTGACACCCTATCTCGTCATCCATGTCCAGCTAACTGCAAGCATTGCCAACGGGTTAAGGAAACT
This sequence comes from Odontomyia ornata, assembly GCA_963969285.1. Taxonomy (NCBI): domain Eukaryota; kingdom Metazoa; phylum Arthropoda; class Insecta; order Diptera; family Stratiomyidae; genus Odontomyia; species Odontomyia ornata. The sequence continues at coordinate 185,198,870 of OZ017739.1, forward strand.
CAGTCGACCGTTGATCCGCGATTGATAACGGCCAAATTCGATGAAGGTTGGTCATTGGAGGAGATTCGAAACGCCCAGTTAGCCGATGAAGACATTGGACCATTGCTCGTATGGAAGGAGACGACCTGAGTGGAAGGACGTTTCATTGCATGGCACAACCCTGAAAAGCTATTGGGCACAATGGAACTCCCTTCAGCGTGGGTATGTACGGCGTACCTTCTGAACTACATTCAGATCAAGGTCGAAACTTCGAATCACTAGTTTTTAGCGAAATGTGCGAGCTGCTGGGGAGTACGGGAAACGAGGACAACACCACTGCATCCCCAATCCGATGGAATGGTCGAACGTTTCAACGCCACTCTCAATAAACACCTGGCCAAGATGGTTGACGAGAAGCAAAGGGACTGGGACCGACACATTCCACTATTTTTGATGGCGTACAGAGCTGCCGAACATGCATCGATGGGCCAAGCCCCAGCCAAACTCATTTTTGGAAAGACTTTTCGTCTGCCAGCTGATATAAAGTTCGGAACACCCCCCGAGAAACCCCAAACGATCTCGGAGTACGCAAGTGAGCTAAGGCAACGGTTGAACAGATACCAGGTATGATCTAAAGGCAAATTCTACTGGCTTCCAGCAAGATGACTTGGTGTGGCTATATGACCCGCAACGGCGAAAGGGTAGGTTTCCAAAGTTACAGCATAATAAGGAGGGACCATACCGAGTTACAAAGCGAATCAACGACGTCGTATACCGAATACAGGAACGTCGTGAGCCTAGAGCCAAAATGAAAATCGTGCACCTGGACCGTCTTGCCCCATATTATATCCAGAGGGAATTGACTACAACTGGCGACACATCTTTTCGGGGCGAAAAGAACTGAGGTGGGGCAGTGTTACAAGTACAAAGAATTCTGCGAGCTACTGTCGCAATTGTTTTCACAACCATTAAGTACATCAACAAAATGGATTTACTCGAAACCACGAGAACCCACCAAGCATGGTCAACATCTGAAAGTGACGTCACTCCATTCATTAATCTGCTCACATATACGAGATACCTCTCGGCAGAACATTCGCCGATGTACGAGAAATGCATTGAACGGATGGAGACCCTATATCAAGGCGAGCTGAATGAATGAGGGAATCATTCATTCGACCACGATAAAAACTGCCGAGTATATATATATATATATATATATATATATATATATATATATATATATATATATATATATATATATATATATATATATATATATATATATATATATATATATATATATATATATATATATACAAAAAGATGCAGAAAAAAATTGAACTTCTTAGATTGTTTCTAGAAAGCTCTTGTTTAGATTGGTACTGTTCTATATTGATAAAGTACTCTCTTTCATCGGAATGGGAGGCTTGGAATAACAACTTCCGGGAAACTTATGCAGACAATAGGTGGTCTCAAATTAAATATGCGATTTCTTTCAAATATATGAATGGTTCATTCTTAGATTATGCATTGAAAAAAGAAAAAAATTTATTAGAAATTAATAAATCGATAGATACGCGTACGTTGATTGATCTGATTGTAGTAGGACTACCAGACTTTATAATGAACACAATTTACCGAGAAAAGCTTAAAGTAACCGAAGATCTGTTTAAAGAATTACGTAGCATGGAACATATGATAAAAAAGAAAAATATTGAAAATATAACTAATAACTATACTAAAAAGGATTTAGAAACAAATCAACAAAAAAGACCTTGTAAAATTTGCGAAAGAAGAGGTAAAATGAACAGATTCCACCCTGAATCTTCATGTTGGTTTAATAAGGATGAAAATAGTAATAGCAGGGAGAAGAGTCACATCAAATTTGTGAACAATACAGAAATAGAATCTGAATTACTTGAGGTGGAACCAAAAAACTTGTAATTCCACCATTAATCAAAATAAAAATACTGTTGCACGACACAATAGAATTAATGGGAATATATGATTCAGGTTCAAATGTTTCTCTAATTAATTCAAAATTTTTAAAGTTCAAAATAGGAATACGAAATAACAGAAAGACTGCAAAGTTATTAACGATTAATGGTGTGAAAAAAACCAAAGGAATGGTAGAATTAAAATCAAAAATCTTTGATATAGTAAAAATAGTAGATGTTTTTGTAATTGATAACGATAATTTTAAAGATGATTTTTTAATTGGGTTAGATATAATACAAAAATTCCAATTAATGCAAAATGAAAAATTAGAGATAGAACAAAGAAAAAATAAGCAACTTATAAAAAGAGAGTCTACCTTAGGAGATTCAGAATAAGAACAAATTACAAATTTTACGGAATATGTAATTAACTTTAATGAAAATATAAATACCAAAAATTTCAGGATTTCAGTAAACCATTTAGATTATGAAAAGTAAGCTGAAATAAATAAATTAATAGGTAGATATTGTGCAATTTTTGCTAAAGATATATATGACGTAGGTACGCTAAAAGATTATGAAGCTATAATCGACATACAAGTAGATAAATATTGCAGTAAAAGACCATATAAATGCAATATAGAAGATAGAAAAGAAATAGAAACACAAGTTGCAAAATTACTTGAGAAAAATTTAGTAGAAGAGTCATGCAGCCCATTCGCGGCGCCCGTGACATTGGCATTCAAAAGAGAAGATAATAAGAAGACAAGGTTGTGCTGTGATTTTAGGGAACTTAATAAGATAGCTATACCTCAATCACCACCTTTTCCTTCAATAGAAGATCTAGTATTAAAAGCTAGAAACTGTAAATTTTTTTCGACACTAGATATAAATTCAGCATTTTGGTCAATCCCTTTAAGAATACAAGATAGAAAAAAGACTGCATTTGTCACACAAGAAGGCCATTATCAATGGACGTGTTTACCGTTCGGACTCAAAACGTCACCAGCAATTTCCTAAAGAATACTGAGTAATATTATAAGAAAATACAAACTCACGAATTTTGTAGTAAACTATATAGACGGTATACTAATATTTTCAGAAACTTTCAACGAGCATATACAACATTTAACACAATTGTTAGAAGCAATACGAAAAGAAGGATTTAGATTAAAATTTTCCAAATGTAAATTCGCTGAAAATTCAGTAAAATATCTCGGACACATACTCGTTATAAGTAACAACGCGAGGAGATTCGAAACGCCCAGTTAGCCGATGAAGACATTGGACCATTGCTCGTATGGAAGGAGACGACCTGAGTGGAAGGACGTTTCATTGCATGGCACAACCCTGAAAAGCTATTGGGCACAATGGAACTCCCTTCAGCGTGGGTATGTACGGCGTACCTTCTGAACTACATTCAGATCAAGGTCGAAACTTCGAATCACTAGTTTTTAGCGAAATGTGCGAGCTGCTGGGGAGTACGGGAAACGAGGACAACACCACCGCATCCCCAATCCGATGAAATGGTCGAACGTTTCAACGCCACTCTCAATAAACACCTGGCCAAGATGGTTGACGAGAAGCAAAGGGACTGGGACCGACACATTCAACTATTTTTGATGGCGTACAGAGCTGCCGAACATGCATCGACGGGCCAAGCCCCAGCCAAACTCATTTTTGGAAAGACTTTTCGTCTGCCAGCTGATATAAAGTTCGGAACACCCCCCGAGAAACCCCAAACGATCTCGGAGTACGCAAGTGAGCTAAGGCAACGGTTGAACAGATACCAGGTATGATCTAAAGGCAAATTCTACTGGCTTCCAGCAAGATGACTTGGTGTGGCTATATGACCCGCAACGGCGAAAGGGTAGGTTTCCAAAGTTACAGCATAATAAGGAGGGACCATACCGAGTTACAAAGCGAATCAACGACGTCGTATACCGAATACAGGAACGTCGTGAGCCTAGAGCCAAAATGAAAATCGTGCACCTGGACCGTCTTGCCCCATATTATATCCAGAGGGAATTGACTACAACTGGCGACACATCTTTTCGGGGCGAAAAGAACTGAGGTGGGGCAGTGTTACAAGTACAAAGAATTCTGCGAGCTACTGTCGCAATTGTTTTCACAACCATTAAGTACATCAACAAAATGGATTTACTCGAAACCACGAGAACCCACCAAGCATGGTCAACATCTGAAAGTGACGTCACTCCATTCATTAATCTGCTCACATATACGAGATACCTCTCGGCAGAACATTCGCCGATGTACGAGAAATGCATTGAACGGATGGAGACCCTATATCAAGGCGAGCTGAATGAATGAGGGAATCATTCATTCGACCGCGATAAAAACTGCCGAGTATATATATATATATATATATATATATATATATATATATATATATATATATATATATATATATATATATATATATATATATATATATATATACAAAAAGATGCAGAAAAAAATTGAACTTCTTAGATTGTTTCTAGAAAGCTCTTGTTTAGATTGGTACTGTTCTATATTGATAAAGTACTCTCTTTCATCGGAATGGGAGGCTTGGAATAACAACTTCCGGGAAACTTATGCAGACAATAGGTGGTCTCAAATTAAATATGCGATTTCTTTCAAATATATGAATGGTTCATTCTTAGATTATGCATTGAAAAAAGAAAAAAATTTATTAGAAATTAATAAATCGATAGATACGCGTACGTTGATTGATCTGATTGTAGTAGGACTACCAGACTTTATAATGAACACAATTTACCGAGAAAAGCTTAAAGTAACCGAAGATCTGTTTAAAGAATTACGTAGCATGGAACATATGATAAAAAAGAAAAATATTGAAAATATAACTAATAACTATACTAAAAAGGATTTAGAAACAAATCAACAAAAAAGACCTTGTAAAATTTGCGAAAGAAGAGGTAAAATGAACAGATTCCACCCTGAATCTTCATGTTGGTTTAATAAGGATGAAAATAGTAATAGCAGGGAGAAGAGTCACATCAAATTTGTGAACAATACAGAAATAGAATCTGAATTACTTGAGGTGGAACCAAAAAACTTGTAATTCCACCATTAATCAAAATAAAAATACTGTTGCACGACACAATAGAATTAATGGGAATATATGATTCAGGTTCAAATGTTTCTCTAATTAATTCAAAATTTTTAAAGTTCAAAATAGGAATACTAAATAACAGAAAGACTGCAAAGTTATTAACGATTAATGGTGTGAAAAAAACCAAAGGAATGGTAGAATTAAAATCAAAAATCTTTGATATAGTAAAAATAGTAGATGTTTTTGTAATTGATAACGATAATTTTAAAGATGATTTTTTAATTGGGTTAGATATAATACGAAAATTCCAATTAATGCAAAATGAAAAATTAGAGATAGAACAAAGAAAAAATAAGCATATTATAAAAAGAGAGTCTACCTTAGGAGATTCAGAATAAGAACAAATTACAAATTTTACGGAATATGTAATTAACTTTAATGAAAATATAAATACCAAAAATTTCAGGATTTCAGTAAACCATTTAGATTATGAAAAGTAAGCTGAAATAAATAAATTAATAGGTAGATATTGTGCAATTTTTGCTAAAGATATATATGACGTAGGTACGCTAAAAGATTATGAAGCTATAATCGACATACAAGTAGATAAATATTGCAGTAAAAGACCATATAAATGCAATATAGAAGATAGAAAAGAAATAGAAACACAAGTTGCAAAATTACTTGAGAAAAATTTAGTAGAAGAGTCATGCAGCCCATTCGCGGCGCCCGTGACATTGGCATTCAAAAGAGAAGATAATAAGAAGACAAGGTTGTGCTGTGATTTTAGGGAACTTAATAAGATAGCTATACCTCAATCACCACCTTTTCCTTCAATAGAAGATCTAGTATTAAAAGCTAGAAACTGTAAATTTTTTTCGACACTAGATATAAATTCAGCATTTTGGTCAATCCCTTTAAGAATACAAGATAGAAAAAAGACTGCATTTGTCACACAAGAAGGCCATTATCAATGGACGTGTTTACCGTTCGGACTCAAAACGTCACCAGCAATTTCCTAAAGAATACTGAGTAATATTATAAGAAAATACAAACTCACGAATTTTGTAGTAAACTATATAGACGGTATACTAATATTTTCAGAAACTTTCAACGAGCATATACAACATTTAACACAATTGTTAGAAGCAATACGAAAAGAAGGATTTAGATTAAAAGTTTCCAAATGTAAATTCGCTGAAAATTCAGTAAAATATCTCGGACACATACTCGTTATAAGTAACAACGCGATATTGCCAATGAATGATAATTTAGCTTCAATAAGAGACTTTCCAATTCCTAAGACACAAAGACAGGTAAGACAGTTTTTAGTGAAAGTAAATTTCTACATTGAATTTATACCAAATATAGCTATATTACTGGATCCATTACACAACCTGCTATAAAAAGGACAACTGTTTATCTGGTCTATAGAATGCCAAAAAACTTTCGATGAAATAAAAAAGCAACTGTGCACTCAACCAGTAGTAGAAATACATAACCCAAATCTTCCAACTTATATTTATACAGATGCAAGCTTACAAGGCATAGGAGCAGTAATGAAACAGAAACAAACTAATAATGAAGAAAAACCAGTAGCTTACTTCTCAAAGAAATTAAATGACTATCAAAAGAGAAAAAAGCAATATACTTAGAATGCCTTGCAATAAAAGAAACGATACAATACTGGCAATTTCGGCTAAAAGGCAAATCATTTACAGTGTTTTCAGACCATAAACCTTCAGAAAATTTAAACATAAAATCAAGAACAGATGAAGAACTGGGTGATCTAACATATTACCTATCACAATACGACTTCGCAATTAAGTATACTCCAGGAAAAGACAACTTAGAAGCTGACTGTCTGAGTAGAAACCCAGTTCTACAAGCTTATGAAAATAACAATGAAATATTAAAAACAGTAAATTTA
>OZ017739.1:185205997-185303497 GCA_963969285.1 Odontomyia ornata
TTAAAAACAGTAAATTTAATAAATCTAGAAGACATTATTATAGATCAAGAAAAGAATGAAAAATTGCAAGATGAAAATTATACAGTAATAATGAAAGACAAAATATACTATAAAAAAATAAGACGAAACAAAAGATAATCTTAACAGAAAAATTTATTAAAGGATTTATAAAAAAAATACATGAAGATTATTGCCACATAGGAATAAGACAAATGCAAAATAATATTACACCATTCTATACAGCAGAAAACTTGAGACAAAACATAAAACAAATTTGTCCAAATTGTGAAATATGTATTAAAAACAAATCAAGAGGACATATGATATATGGATTAATGTCACAATTAGGACCTGTAGAAGAACCATTTGAAATCATGTGTATTGATATAATCGGAGGTTTTGGTGATTCAAGATCTACAAAAAAATATTTACACATTTTGGTAGACCATTTTACAAGATATGCATACATTTTAACATCGAAAACTCAGAATGCTAATGATTTCATAAAACTACTAAATATAGTAACCGAAAACAACAAAATAGCTTTAATCCTATCAGGTCAATATCCAGGCATTAATTCCAAAGAATTCAAAACATTCCTGAAAGAATGAAATATCCCGATAGTCTTCACTGCAACTAACTCACCATTTTCTAATGGACTAAATAAGAGACTTAACCAAACTCTAGTTAATAAAATAAGATGCAAAATCAACAGAAGCGATCATGAGCAATAATAGGTCAAGAATGTATAAAAAATATAATGCAACAGAACACACAATAGCAGGATTCACATCAACTTATTTAATGGAAGGATAAAATACACCAATTTTACCTAAAGAAATTCAAAAAGAAACAAGAAACGACTTATATCACGATAGACAACTCGCTTTAAAAAGGACTATTAAATCGAATAATTATAATAAAAAACAATTCAAAAAAAACAGGAAAAAAGGAGAATTCAAAGTTGAAGATTTAATATTCGTGAAAAATGGAAACAGATTAAATAGAAAAAATTAGTTGAACTGAAAATAGGCACATTTAAAATTAAAGGACAAGTTTCAAATTCCATTTACAAAATAGATACAAGACATAAGAAAGAAGAATCAAATCTATTTCATATCACAAAGCTTATTCCAGTAGAAAAACTAAAAAAAAACAATGAAGATACACGTTTACTTGGGTTTTATAAAATTATGTTACCAACATTTTTTCCGGGTAGGGAGATATAAAATAGCCATACAATTTTAATTAATCCATTTCAAACTTGCCGCGTAATATGCAGATAAGAAAGTTCACGCGATAAGCCGATAAGGTAGATACTCTCGTTGTTCTATCTCTAATACAACGACTCACGTCGTTCTACCTCTAACACACACGGGTTTCTCAAAGGTCGCTTTACGATCTCAAATTTAATTGAATTCCCCGATTTCAGTGCTAAGGCCCTAGACAATCGATTGCAGGTTGATGTCATTTTCACTGACTTCTCGAAGGCGTTTGACACGGTCAACCATTAACTTCTCTGTTACGAACTGAAAACTTTTGGTGTTGCTGGCCCTCTCTTATCATGGATTGACTCCTACCTGTCTTCTCGTGTATGTTGTATTAGTTACTGTGGAACTACCTCTATTCCATTCTTTCCGTTCTCTGGTGTTCCTCAAGGTTCCATTTTAGGTCCCCTCCTATTCCTATTGTTTATAAATGATCTTCCTTCGTTTATCGCCTCCAATTGCCTACTGTATGCCGATGATTTTAAAGTCATTCGAGCTATCAGGTCTGTACAAGATTGTTAATATCTTCAGACGGACCTGATTGCACTAAGTAACTGGTGTTCGTCGAACTACCCCTGCCTTAATGTTTCCAAATGCTATAAAATGACTTTTAATCTAAATCATTCTCCGCTGACTTTCACCTATATGTTGAATGAAGTCCCACTTGCTGCTGTGAGCTCTGCTAAGGATCTTGGTGTTACTTTTGATTCTAGGCTCAATTTTTATGCACACATTCTAATCGTGACTGCTAAGGCCTCGAAAATATTGGGACTTATTTTCAGGCATGCTCATAAATTTAACAATATATCTTCCCCCGTCCGATCGTTTACCTGTCTTTTCCGTCCTATCCTCGAATATTGCTCTGTAGTTTGGTCTCCCCGACACTCCTACCTCATTAACTCGTTAGAGAATGTCCAGCGTACATTTACTCATGTCTTGTTTTACAAATTCAAAGTCCCATATGACTGTCGTTTATCCTTCTTATGTTTGTCTACTCTGTCATCCCGTCGCATGTATCTAGATCAGTGTTTTCTGTATCAACTCTGCAATCATCGCGTTCTTCTCGGGCAAACAATTTTTTCTTGTCACCGTATGCCCGTACAAATTTATATTTTCATTCTCCCATTATACGAATGGTAAGGAATCATGATAAGCTTGAGCTTGGCCCTTTTCCGACTCATACCTAGCTTTTAAATTGAGATTAAGAAGCCTGGTTCTTAAAACTCAACTGGAGTAAATATCAGACTTTATTTTTTTCTGCTTTAATTTAATTTTACATGCATATTTATTATTGTTAGTACCATTGAATTTGTTTTTTATACAAACTTTAACACTTAATTCTAATTTTCATTAATTTTCTTTTCTGTTTGTTTAATTCCATTTTGTAATTGGATTATGTTTTATCTGTTAAATGGAGTTTAAATAAATAAATAAATAAATAAACAACAACTCTCTTTAACTGACAGACAAGAGCCGGTCGTCTGCAGGTTAAGAAAGAAGAATTTATAGAGAACAAGATAGAGAATAATTAACTAACAAAAAGTAATTTTAAAAGACAAAATAGAGGGAAATAGCTTTAAATGTTGTATCTCATATTACAGGTGAGAAGTCTTAAATAATAATGTAACATAGTACTTAAGTAAAATAATAAATAAATAACCTCGTATTACAGCGAAACACAGTAAAGTTCAATTTTCCCAGATTCATTCCTAAATCCATAAACATACATTATATATATATATATATATATATATATATATATATATATATATATATATAGATATATATATATATATATATATATATATATATATGTATATATATATATATATATATATATATATATATATATATATATATATATATATATATATATATATATATATATATATATATATATATATATATATATATATATATATGTATATATATATATATATATATATATATATATATATATATATATATATATATATGTATATGTATGTATATATATATATATATATATATATATATATATATATATATATATATATATATACACACATATATATATATATATATATATATATATACATGTATATATATATATATATATATATATATATATACATATACATATATATATATATATATATATATATATATATATATATATACATATATATATATATATATATATATATATATATATATATATATATATATATATATATATATGTGTGTGTGTATATATATATATATATATATATATATATATATATATATATATATATATATATATATATGTATATATAAACATATATATATATATATATATATATATATATATATATATATATATATATATATATTTATTTATTTATTTATATATGTATATATATATATATATATATATATTTATTTATTTATATATGTATATATATATATATATATATATATATATATATATATATATATTTATTTATTTATTTATATATGTATATATATATATATATATATATATATATATATATATATATATATATATATATTTATATTTATATCGAAAGTGCTCACCGCAATATGAAACAAAAAGTTAATTTTTAAAATAAAATGTGGTAATAGAAAGTCTCTACTTACTGCTGCGTAATTATTGTTGACATAAGTTTGGTTCCCAAATGTGCATTCACAATGCTCAATCTGAAAATGAATGTTGTTGTTATTAATGTTTCGTTATATTTATATTTTAAAGCTTACTTCTAAATGATTTCCAATTAAAAATAGTTGTCACAGCGTTGCTCACTAAAATAATCTTCCCACAGCTTTCATATTTGTTTAAGGGTTTGAAATGCTTAGAACAAACCCTGCAGTAGCTGTAGGGGAGAGGGGGCGGGGGATGTTCCAAAAGCTTTAACCTTCTTGCTTTGAGGTTTTTCGTCTGAAGGAAATCTATAAAACCTAGAAAGAAAAGATAATTTTTTATTGTAAACAATAATGGAGCAACTGATTTTAAAACATTGCCTATTACATAATATATTCAATTACTTGTGAAACGAAACACCATATTTTTATGTCGGTATAACTCCAGCACGTCGGCACAAATAATATTTTTCTGAATTATTTCGAATGTTATATTAAAATCGTGTGTTCATTAAGAACACATTTATACCTTATCTTGATTTTATTTTTGAATTAAGTTTCACTTAATCCCACTAGCATTATTCCTAGAAAACATATACCTTTTCATTATCTTCACAAAACATATATATCACAATTTATACTAACCGGTTCTGGTCTGTGTTTTAACCACTGAAAAAATTCCCTTTTTTCATAAGCTTTACCGCTGTGCTACAATCAACATAACACAAAATAAGGAACGTCAAGTTACGTAGCGCGCACATAGTTCACCTACATACGATTCGCGCTTATGTGATGTTGACAGATAAGAGAAGTGTCATTATGGCAAAAGTTATTGAAGAAAATGGATGATTTAGAATTGATTTTGATGTTTATGTTTTTTATAATGTGTTATAGTTTTGTTGATGAAAGTCATTAACGGCGTAGAAGAAATATTAAATTAAATATTTCAATACCGGAGTGGAATTGTGCTTAACAGATGAGACCCCATGTTTTCTACATAATTCCTCACAGCCTAATAAAATTTTAGTCAACCTTTCAAATGGCAAACAACAATGTATCATCGTCACTTAAAGTAAACAATGTATTTGACATACTGACATAAAAAGTTGGTTCGATTTCAACTTTTCATGTTGCGTATGTCATCCTTATGTCAATTGTACTCAATGCCTTATAAAATATTCGGGTTCAACTTTTTTGACATTTGCTTTATGTCTGCTTATGTTGTAGCTCAGCCATTAAAAGCAAAAAAAAACTAATTAGTTTTCAGAAGATGTAAATTTTCCAATAAATGTCATTAAACGTTTTTCAAATCAAAGATGGCGGAAGCCAATTGAGTTCCTGTCACAATTGCGCTCTTTCCGCTCATTTGGATGTTGAATTTCATGAGCAAATTGGAAATAGGACAACTCTAATGGTAGAATCAATCATGATTGGCTTACATCAGGTCATAGTTCCTCATTATCTATTATTAATGCAGGAGTCCCCACTTGTTTTATTTTTAAATACCTCCATTCCCTACCACTCTCTCCATCACTCTTTCTTCGTCGCACAATGATCGTGGGATCTGCATTCACATTACGTCGCTTGGTCCTTTGCGCCACCCAGACAATGTTTAACACATCGGTATAAGGGGGCACATCCTAATGGTAACTGGTTTTTAGATAACTTTTTAGTTTCACCATCTCTTTTGAGCGTGTCATGATACACACTATTGCTTCACTTTATTGCTGCTTCTGGTCATCATGCTCTCTTTTTATCTTTGCCTCTTTTAGATCATTATCTAATAGCCCCTAGCCACTCTCTAACACGTTCTTCCAAAAATTTTGACTCGACGCATTTTAATAATCAACTTTCTGATCTATGGGAAGGTAGCTTTTCTAATCACCGGATACTAATTAATAAGCAAATTGATGACTCAATTCAATTTCTTTCTGCTAGTGTTTCTGAATGTTTGGGTGCTTTCGCACCTGCTGAAAAATTCTTTAATTTTAAATATCACAATATTTCCCAAACAACTCTTCACCTCATTCGCATTAGAAATTTATGGCAGCAAAAATTAAAACAACTATTTCATCAAAATTTTAATAGAGTCGATCCTACTGTCATTTCCCTCAGATCACAAATTAACTGTCTGAGTAAAATTATAACTCATTCGACTAACAAAGCACAGCTTTTTTCTAAGAAGCCATCTTCTGATGTGTTTAGAGAGATTAACAAATTGCTGGATGACTTTCGGGCAATTGGAATATTTCATCCCACCCCAGTAGTCAAAATGGCCAAGTTTATGTTTCAACCGAAGAAAAAATAAATGTCTGCTTTACTATCTATACTGACCTTTATAAAGTAAATGCTTCGCCCAAAACTGCTCTTAAAATTCTGGTTGAAAATAAAATCAATTATTTTCAATGAGATTTTGAAGGGTCATAACAAACAATTTTCTCTACTACAAATCGTTCATCACATCCCACTTGCTCAACGAATCGTGAATCTTTAGTAGTATCAATGAAGTGAGTGGCATTATATTTGGTTTGAATGGAAAAAAAAATCATTTGGTTCCGATGGAATCCCAAATTTTGTTATCAGTAAGTGTTGTAGCTCTCTTTGTCAGCCTTATGTTGTAATTGCTAATAATTGCATTAATAACGGTTATTTTCCTACAGCTTGGAAAACTGCCACTTTACTTCCACTGCAAAAAAAGTTCAGGAGGCAATATCAATAAACTAAGGCCTATGTCTCTACTTTCAAATTTTGGAAAAATCCATGAAAACATTATTCTTCGTTCATTTAATATTATCTCTGAAATACTTATCCCAAAACATCAATTTGGATTTAAAGAAAAAGTCTCCATCGAACATGTGATAAAATCTGTTCACAACACAATTTACTCTGGTCTTAGAAACAAGGAGCTACAGTTGCGTGTACTGTCGACCTTGCCAAGGCATCTGGTTCGGTTTGGATGAATGGTCTAATTTTCAAACTTTTACATAATAATTGCCCTATCCCAACAAGTCGCATTATTATTAGTTTTCTTACAGACAGATTTATGTCATGTTCGATCTGGAGTTCCACATGGATCTGTTGTAGGTCTGCCATTATTCAACTGTTGTTTATTCGATTCCCTTCAACTATTCTCATATTTCTGATAACAACCTTAAAATATTCCTATATGCGCATCACGTCATCATCCTAGCAAGAAATAAATGTCCGCTGGCTACCTTAGACAAAATCAAAGTGTTCTTTGAAGTTTTAAGGAAGTATTTCTATGATTTGGCTTTGAATATTAACCCAGAAAAATGTGAAATTATATATTTTCGTAATAAAATGCGCCTGCTAAAAGTAAGTTACTCACTTTTTCAATTAATGGTCACCACGTACTTCTTCAAACTTCAATTAAATATTCAGTTATTCATTTCCACCATCGTTTAAAATACAATGAACATACTCGTGCAATGTTAAAAAGAAGAGACCAGAGCGTTTGCAGCATTGGCACCTCTCCTGTCAAGTAAATTTGTTGATTATAGTACCAAAATTATGATGTATAAGACTTTAATTTGACCAATAATTACCTATTGTTTCCCAGCTTGTCTCTCTGCAAATTTTCGAACGTAAAATTCTTAGGAAATGCCTCTCTAAGTATAGACGACCAAATAAAAAATACAATAACAATTCTCTTTACGATGAGATCAGAATTAAGCTCATCTTATTTCATATGGTTGAATTGAGTATCAAACGTTTATCTGATTGGGTTTGTCGTCCTGATACCTCCATTCGAGAATTGTTTAATCAAAATATTAATATGGAAAACACGAGTGGATATACAATATTTCTTCTATTAAATCTTTGTGTATTGATAATTATATACTACTTACGCCGTCAATACTTGATCCTTATAAGCCATTATTTTTCTCTTTCCGAGACGATTACGTCATTTTTGATCGTGGTTAAGAATACCTATGCACAGATCCAACATAATCACACGTTATTTTGAATTGCAATGGTGAATTCCTATCTATCTGTTAAATTTTTTTTGGATTATCTCTATTTTAAGCTTAAAAGTTTTATGTCATGTTAGCTAGTGAATTTCTATTTCATTTCATTAATATATAGACATTGAGCGATGAAATACTCTAAACGTATCATTATTTAATAATATTGTCTTGGTTTTGACCGAATTTTATCGATGTTTAGTTACTAGACTGTTAGTTTTGCTGTCAGTATGTTTTATTCATTTCTTGTACGAGTATATTCATGCATGCATAAAGGCTCAATAAATTTGTGAGTATGCATGTACCCTTTGAGGAACAAGATAAAACCGGAGTGGACATCCATGTGTACACGTTGTCGCAACTACCCCTGCGACCGCTACCTAACTACGTATCTTTTTCACCTACCCCTGCGACCGTGATTCTAAAGCTTGTTAAGGGGAACCCAATGGGTTGTCACAAGAAAGTAAACAGACGCTTATGCACTCGTAAATATGGTTTTATTGCAAATAACACTTCACAGAACAAGAAAATAGCATTGAATACAAATAAAGCATTATGGCCACTTAGGATAGAAAACACTGTCGTATCGATAACCCATCGTTTTCTATCAATAACGCACATTACACTTTTAATTGAGTTCCTCGCTCCGATTTACAATGTCACTCCTTAAAATGTTGTTATCCCTAAGCCAGGTGTAATATTACTTTCACTACAGTCAAGATGTACCTCCGAACACGTTCTCGAACCGAAAAAACGACTAAATTCCGAATCGTATCTCACGCGCCAGGTAAATTTCGCGTCCATGTTTAGTCGTCAAATTGACAATCTGGCTCTCGAGAGGAGAAATCTTTGAGGAACGGAACAAATGGAGAGGCTATGCTCATATAAGCTCCATAGAAAATGATACGACCACCTTCTGAGCATGATTGTCAGTTCATTTCCAATAATTTCCACAATTTCTCCTCTCGAGAGCCAGATTGTCACTTTGACGACTAAACTTGGACGCGAAATTTACCTGGCGCGTGAGAAACGATTCGGAATTTAGTCGTTTTTTCGGTTCGAAAACGTGTCCGGAGGTACATATTGACTGTAGTGAAAGTAATATTACACCTGGTTTAGGGATAACAACATTTTAAGGAGTGACATTGTAAATCGGAGCGAGGAACTCAATAAAAAGTGTAATGTGCGTTATTGCTAGAAATCGATGGTTTATCGATACGAAAGTGTTTTTTGTTCTAAGTGGCCATAATGCTTTATTTGTATTCAATGCTATTTTCTTGTTCTGTGAAGTGTTTTTGCAATAAAACTATATTTACGAGTGCATAAGCGTTTGTTTACTTTCTTGTGACAACTCATTGGGTTCCCCTTAACTAGCTTTTGGATCACGGTCGCAGGGGTAGGTGCAAAAAGACACGTAGTTAGGCAGGCGGTCGCGGGGGTAGTTGCGACAACGTGTACACATGGATGTCCACTCCGGTTTTATCTTGTTCCTCAAAGGGAGAAATTGTAGAAATTATTGGAAATGAAATGACAATCATGCTCAGAAGGTGGTCGTATCATTTTTATGGAGCTTATATGAGCATAGCCTCTCCATTTGTTCCGTTCCTCAAAGCATGTACCTAATCGGAATAGGTTAATAATAAACCCTTTGAGGAACGGAACAAATGGAGAGGCCATGCTCATATAAGCTTCATAGAAAATGATACGACCACCTTCTGAGCATGATTGTCATTTCATTTCCAATAATTTCCACAATTTCTTCTCTCGAGAGCCAGATTGTCAATTTGACGACTAAACATGGACGCGAAATTTACCTGGCGCGTGAGAAACGATTCGGAATTTAGTCGTTTTTTCGGTTCGAGAACGTGTCCGGAGGTACATATTGACTGTAGTGAAAGCAATATTTCACCTGGTTTAGGGATAACAACATTTTAAGGAGTGGCATTGTAAATCGGAGCAAGGAACTTAATTAAAAGTGTAATGTGCGTTATTGCTAGAAAACGATGGGTTATCGATACGACAGTGTGTTCTATCCTAAGTGGCCATAATGCTTTATTTGTATTCAATGCTATTTTCTTGTTCTGTGAAGTGTTATTTGCAATAAAACCATATTTACGAGTGCATAAGCGTTTGTTTACTTTCTTGTGACAACCCATTGGGTTCCCCTTAACTAGCTTTAGAATCACGGTCGCAGGGGTAGGTGTAAAAAGACACGTAGTTAGGTAGCGGTCGCAGGGGTAGTTGCGACAACGTTTGCACATGGATGTCCACTCCGGTTTAATCTTGTTCCTCAAAGAATAAACCCATTAAAGGCGCTGATGTGGATGGAAAGTAAAAAACAATATTTAACAGTGATTTTTTTTCACTAAAAATTACTGACTCCATTTCATGCATGATCATGTTAACATTTTCGGGGCGACCACTTTATTCAATTGGTTTGTGAGTAGATAGAGAATGCGGGTTCTGGACCACTTTCTTCATACGAATTTGAATTGATTTTGCACGCCACCTAGTGGCGGAAATTAAAACTATTGGTGCTTGAAGCGGCCGGGAATGGAACTAATGGTTTGTGTCTTGGGTATGTGGGTGTGTGTCTCGGGAGTGGTCTAGGTGGGTGTCTGGAATAAGAATGTTTGAGTCTGGGATATGTGGCGATCTCTTGGTTGGTTGCAGCGAGGGTTTGTGTCTAGGGTATGTGGATATGTGTATCAGATTAGTGTAGATGTGGGCCTAAGGTATGTGGATATGTGTATAAGATTGGTATAGGTGGGTGCGAGGTATAAGTAGGTGCGAGTTTAAGGTATGTAAAAGATCAGTGTCCTGGTTAATTAGGCACGCGTTCAGGGTTTTAGTAGCCACTAGCGGTTAGTAGAACTAGTGTTGATGGTTATGTTCTAGAATAGACACATGTCTTTAGATTACGGGTGCGCTTTCTCAGCCTTAGTAGCCTCTAATGATAAATGGCGAAACTAGGCATATTGATATAGTCTAGGATAGTCCCATATTTTCAATCAATAGATTAGAGCCCTAGATTTGTCTGCGTGTATACTCGTATAGGATTCATAGATATTTTTAGGATGAATAGAGAACATTTGACACTTTTAGCGATAGATAATTATACTATTTATGGTTGTTATTCAACTATAGTGGAAGGTTGTCTCATGTATTTGTTGCTTCAAGTCTTCGAGTAGTTTTGTTATTCATCTTTAGTGGAAGTGCTTCTCGGGTCTTTTACGCTTCTAGCGGCAGATAATTTTATATACATGGCTGTTTTAATGTGTAGGAGATCCCTGTCTGGAGCTGCTAGCTTGAAGTACTAGGGTTGCTGATCCATTACGGGAAGCTTTGCGGAAAGGTGGCGCTCACGGCAGTTGGTTTGCTGGTTGTAGGGATTGAGATGCTTTAGTGTGTATCACTTATTGAAGGCGTTTGGATCGTGCGATTTACTTGATCACGTTAGGTGTACTGGAGGTTTTTTATGGAGCGAGTGGCTGAGTGCTGAAGGCGGGTGCTTGTATAGATGGATGACTGCGATATTGTTAGGCGATATGCGTGCCCGTCAGCGGGAGTTCTAAGGCATGGGAATTTGCTTCAGGGGCGCTCAGTTAAGGAACGCGTTTCTCATCGATTGATGTCTTTGACTAAGGATGCACGGCAGCGTGTGGAAATGATCGATTCGCTTAACCATGTAAGGCATGCGGGAAGTTTTTATGACGCGAGTGGTTGTGTGGTGATGGAGGGGGCTACTGTAGATGGGTGACTTTGCATTATGGATTGGCGATGGGTTTGCCTTCCGACGGCCATTCTAAAGCGTGAGAATTTACTACGTGAGTGCGTGCTTAAGGTGCGCGTTGCTATTCGATTGGCGTCGGCGGTTAAGGATGGACGGCAGCGTGTGGAAATGAACGATTTGCTTGATCACGCTAGAGGTGCTGGACGTTTTTCATGGCGCGAGTGGTTGCATCGTGACGGAGGGTGCTAATATAGACGGGCGGCTTTGCATTATGAATGGGTGGTGGGTTTGCCTTTCCACGGGTATTCTAAGTCGTGAGAATTTGCTTCATGGGCGCTTGGCTAAGGAGCGCGTTGCTCATCGATTTGTGTATGTTGTTAAGGATGGATGGTGTTATAGGCGAGTAAACGTCATGCATGTTGGTTGCTGGAGGAAGTAATTTAATACATACTGTGAGCAATACAAATTTGTCTCGTGAGCGTTTGGTTACATTTCCGCATTGCCCATCAAAGGGTATTTACGCGTAAGTCTGAACGGCCTTATTGGCAAGTAGGACTGATTTGCGCCGCTTTTTGGAGGATTGTGATTGGGGTGTAGATTTGTTCGACAATTAATGGTGTTTGGCATAGAAACCGACGTCGGAGACGCGTGGTATATGCAAGTGACTTTGCTTGTTAAGAGAGGTGTTTCATGTGCATAGAATTATCTATGGATGACAATTTTAGGGCATTGGAATCTACAGCGTTGAAGAGAAGTGGCATGGCACACGTTACATCGTAAGGTGAATGTGCTTGATGGAGGCGGTTTTTTTGTTGGTTGGCCTTGAGCGGCGGGTCACGTGATGCGCGGCATTGAGACATGTTTTCATAAATGTCCATTCAAAGATGCGCCTGTTCTAGTTTGCTGATTATTATTTACATTGATTGTTTTCGGTTTTTCATAGCTCGAGAACTTTGTTTCTTTATTTTCAGACTCATTCTTCTTACATATTATTGCTTTTATCGGTTTCATGTCAATAGTACTTTAAGAATCGTCTACAATGTATTTTGTTCGGTTAGACAGCTATGCTAATTGCTGAAATCTATGGATACAGTGAAAGAGATCTTAATGTTTGTTGTAATACGTTCATAATATTTAGTATAGTATCAAATTTAAGTTTACTTGTTGTAGCATTTTGTTTGTCTTCATCATCATCACTTATTTCTCAAAGCAGTTTCTATACTTCATTCTCTAATTTTCAATATATTATATTCATTCATTTTTTCTTTACTATAGGATGCTCATTGGTTTCGTTCAAATTTTCTAATAATTCCTTCCAAGACGAGTTATTTTTTCAAATGAATGATCTTGTAGTACATGAGATGGTGATAATTTCGGTCGTACATCGTATCTGTTGCTTATGATTTTTCCCCTTTGATAAGGGCTTGGTTCTATTTTTAGATCACTATGTTGACATATATGTTTTGGATATCTATTCTAAATTAGAGATTATTTATGGGGTTCATCTAGGGAAGATTTTACGATTTATGGCTTCTGGGTGCTACTTTTTTTATGGAGTTTCTGTTTGATGGATGTAGGAATCATCACAGTGATTCTAATTAGTGGGAATATTTACGCATTTTCATTGATAAATTTTTGGTACGTACTGAAAGGAAGAAGCTAATATAGAAAAAAGAGAATGCGGTCGGTCATTGACAATAGGAGTTTGTTGGTATTATGTTATTATACTTTGGTTATGCCCATAATGCATGAAAAAATATTTATTAATCCTATATGGTAGCACTATATGCATGCACTAGATTGAATGAATTTTTATATTTACTTTGAATTAGGTGTTGTTATTGTGGGTCTGTATTATTGACTTTAGATAGTTTAAAGAGTTTCAGTTAAATATCGAGTAAAACTATTATTTTATGCTTGTCTCATATTCTTAACATCATGGTTTCTAGTATTGAAAAATTATTTATGTATGGATCGCTCTAGTATGATTTGTTGACATTTCGTGATCTCTTTATCCATATCGGCATTAGGAACTTGATGATGTTTTGGGTATGAGAATTTTTAATTTGTTATCTCCTTAGAAAAATGATGCATGCTTGGATGATGCCATATAGTTGATACTTTTTGGATGCATATTATCTATATGATTGCATGAGAATTTACAAACCTCATACTTTGTGTGCTTGTGTTAGGCGTAAGCCCACTTCTGCTATATACATATACATTTTCAATATTTGTGGATTAAATAAAACACGTATTTACTACGTTTTAAATATGCTAGATTTATCATCATAGGGATTTTCGGGTATGCTCATTGACATATTCAAGTATTATTTTCACATAGGCAAAATATATTTTTGTTGAGTTTTTTCTTATCAGGATTTTTTTCTGCTGGATGCTTGGGTGATTTTTTATTGGTTTGAAGGAGATCTAATTAGTTTTCAACATATATGGTATGTTTTGGGTTGGCACACTGCTACTATAGATCACTTAGGCTAATGCTTATGTGAGGTAGTTCGGTATAGATAACGATGTGTGGTAGCATATGAGTTTATGGTAGGCTATTTTTAGATCGATCTCAGCGTATTACGTATAGACAAGTAGCATATGCTATGGAGTGTTCTTGATTAGGATGGTCGCGTGTCATTGTAGGATGCTAGGAGATGATCATTACTTTCAGGAGGTGTTTGTCTACTGGTAATTCGATGAACAGATGTACAATTGAGTTGAATGAACTCATGAGGGCTTTTTTGTCCATCGCTAGATATTTTTGAATGGTAGAGTTAAGTGTTTGATATTTGGGAGTTTCGGATATGCTAGGAATGTTTAGGGCATTATTGTTTTGTTGTTTGAGATATTTGTTCACTTGAGCAGGGTTAGATTAGTTGTTAAAATGAAAAGACTGTGTTTCTTTCGAATAAAAATAATTTATTGAGTAATGCTATTTTTTGTTATATATAAATAAATTTTGATACAATTTACAGCACATCTGATAAATGGCTTGATATGTTTATGAATTCTATAGCATACTGAACAATTTTCAAGTTAACTTAACCTAGGTTTATTCAGCTGCACTATTTCTGCATTAGGACCATACAAATGTATAATAAGTCCTCTCACATTTTTTTTAATGTTTGTTGAACAATTTATATTGCAATTCAATATCCTCAGCATATCATTGTAGCTTATGTCAGCTTATGTCAATATTTTATGAGTGTAAAAATATTTCTTGTCTCATGAGCATATGAATGACCAATGCATGTATCAGTGCCTTTTGTCGTATTAGAGTTGAACCATTAATATATTTGGTAGTATATTCCATGTTTATTAGATACTTTGTCACCCAAATTACCATCTTTAAGCATATAATTCTCGATGCGTATTCAGTGTTGAGGAAAAATTTCATGGTACTCTTCCATGAAGTATACGATGACCAATGTAACAGATCTCATCACGTTGAGATTGTATCGACCTCTGTCTTATTAGTTTTCTTGACATTTTTGAATGGATGTACTTAGGACTAGTGGTTTGATGAATTTTAAAAACCTCATTATAATCCATAGAATTATATGTAGTCTAGTGATAGAACAAGTCGAAGTAGAAGGAGAGTGCTCCTGCCAGAAGGGTATTGTAAAACAATCAGCAAATCAAACAATATATTCTGCATATCAAAACTTGACTAATATACAGATTCCATAAATGGAGTATGAAGAATATTTTTGTATTCGACGCCATTTTGTTTCAAGTGTTTTGACCCAGTCGTTTAATCAGTCATAACAGCACATCCACCAACCATTTCTAAAATTTTTATCAAAATTCCTACATATTTATAGTGTCTAGGTCCGTTGCAAACGTGTATTTCCCTAGTATCACGTGTTAATGTTGTTGCAATTGTTAAATATTTAATCGGCTATAACTTAGCTATTTATGGTTCGATTGTTGTGAAATTTTCAGTACACATACAAAACATAAATAGAAGCTTTTGGGAAATTTAAGGGTCTCATTTTGATTTTATAGGCAAAAATTTAAAATTTATAAAATGCACTATTATTAACAAAGTTGACCGAATTTTGTCTTCTTAGTTATTTGTTGCCCTTGTGCTCTTGAAGTCTCACCTCTGTGATTTTTCCCAGATATTTCGGGTGAAAGATGTCCAATCACAAGGCGGGTACACAAAATTTTCGTACATTTAACCTTCCCCTGCAGCCCTCAAAGCATAGATTCTCATTTTAAGACCGGTCTTGAAAAGCTCTCATCAAGGCCTTTCATTTGATACCAATATTGCCTACATGCAATGAATTTTGGTTTCGGGGGCCACTTCCCTATATGAGGAGACCCCCCTTAAACACCTTATAATTTTTTTTTGTGTTGGAAATTTGAAGAGGGCATTTCTTTACACCTACTTACAAAATCTTGTGTTTCTAGCTTATGTAGTTTGCGAGAAAAAGTGGTGTGACACACGGACGGACGGACGGACGGACAGACGGACAGACGTACAGACAGGATGTGATTTTAGTAGGGTATTGTAAAATGATTTTACAATACCCTAAAAAAACGACGTGCTGCCTTCAAGTTAGCATACATTCATGTTCTAGTTTGTCCAGTGCAACCATAAAATAATATGTAGTCTAGTGATAGAAAAACCGGCGTGCTGCCTTCAAGTTAACATACATTCATGTTCTAGTTTGTGAAGTGCAACTTGAAAAAAAATCGATTTCTCAATAAACTTCAGTATTTTATAGACTAAAGTGATTATACTTGGTTACCGAGCCTTTCACAATAGTATGTTGTTTTTACCAATCTTAATATACAATTTTCTAATGAATAACTCTTTTTAGTGAAGTAAAACATTGTTTATAGCGTTTGTAGTATTTTATTTCACCACATGGAAAATTCGATCATAACAAAGTACTGGTATTTCATAAAAAAGCCTAGAGTAGTTTATGTTTACAAATGATGTTTGTGTTGGAGTGAAGAAGTCGTTAATATCATGTTTAAGTACGCTTTTTCCCTGCATCTCGCACAATATTGATCATAGTATTGCTTCACACAATCAGTAAGCAAATTTTTCTATTGCATGATAATGTCCATCAAGATGAAAAGTGTGAAGAGCTCGGGATGTTTAATCATTGGTTTCTCACCTCCAATAAGTATGTTGAAGAGTTCAAGAAGTCCAAGCTGATTTGCAGGGAACTCATCTACTCTATCCTTGAGATCAATGAGATATTGGTGAAGTGAAGTCTATTGACTGTTATCTAACTCCAACTGATTTAGTCCACTGCATCGGAAAATTTTTTTCGCTTGAAATGTCAGTGGGTCAAATCCAAGTATAACTTTGCTTTTGTGGAAACCTTCATCAAGATAGTATGTATAATTTAGCAAGAGGTTTTTCTCATAGATACGCTGTTTCTCTCGATTCTTTTTTAGTTTCTACTCTTTCTTGTTCACTTTTCTAGCTGAAGTATCCTTATCAGTCTGGCTGGACTTTTCATGCGTCTGACTAGTTGACAAATTTACTGGATCTGCTCCGATCATTTTCAATGACTGCTTCCAGTAGTAAAACTAAAGATGTATATTTATTACACCAGCATATATATATTCACTTCTCTGAAGTTCTTGATGGAGAGATGAGTCAAGTTCAATATGTGTTGATAGTTCTATTGCATAAATAAACATGTTTAGCCCTTTGATGCTGTAATATTGCTTACTCTCATGAATTAAATTGAAAGATAAGAAAGTGCTATGGAGTTAAAACTTGAACCGCCAAGCTAACAGGAGTAGGAGTCAGTAAGAGGAAATGACACTTTGCTCCGTATTTTCCTTAGAGTTTTCGGAGTGCAGCTGGGATACAATAGATTGCTTATAGGCTAATTAGCTGTCTTTTCATCTATAAAACCATCTATTTAGCTGTCCCTTTTGCTGATGAGCTGTCAATTTTATGTGTAATACTGTCTATGTAGCTGTCTTTTTAGCTAATGCCCTGTCTATTTAGCTGATATGCTATCTCTTGAGCTGTCTTTAGTTAATAAGTTGAGCATTTGACCCCACGTGCTATCTTTCATTCGCTTAATTTATTTGTTGCTTGGGAAGCATCTATTTATAAGAAAATTCTATTGCTTTCCATACAGTTACAGTCAGCATTTTTACACCTTACTTTCAATGTTATATGCTCGTCACAATTTACTTTAAGCTTACTGATTACAAAGACTGCATCGTCATCATCCTCCAAGTTATTTGTAGGCATATATGGGTCAGGCAAGAACATTTACGTCTAGGTTGCTGTTCGGTAAACAAATCTTGATTAGGAGGAAGCCATTGTTAGTTGCTCGAGAGTTAATTGATCGTATTTCATGCCAATATATTCTTCATAAAATTGAGTCAATACACTCTTCTTTTTTCATGTGTATTAGTTTTTCTCTTGACTCCTGTGTATCTAATATATAGGAATCCCTTTCTACGGTAACTCGAGCTCATTTTTCCAGTCTTTTCATGTCTTCATAAGACTTGCGGTCCGTCATTATTTGTGAAGTGAATAATGCTTGAGACTCTTACCGCCCACTATGATGTTCCGTTGTATTGAAATCATGCTGCTACACTTATGAACTCACCTAAAATGGTCAAAATTGTATGATCCCTTTGATCAGCCATTTGAACCATTTTGTAAGGCCCAAACTTGTTGAATAAATCTCTACTTCATACAAACCATTGGTAGGGCCTTAACATGAATTAATTTAGCCTGTTGTTTAGTCGATGTATTAAAGGCTTATAGTGGAACTTATTAAGTATATTGAATCATCTTGGTGTTCTCGTGTATGACCATCCCTTTTGGATTATCCGGGATATGCAGGAAGTTCAGTGAGTTATGACCGGAACGATTTTTTCCCTATCATTGATTAATTGATTAAAATTTTGGTACCTCTAACTGATTAAAAATCTGTCATTGATCCATTTTCAGAAGAGTTTTGAATGGTTTCGTTGACTTAGGCTGCATCATTACTCACAACCTGTGAAATGATGAAACGCCATGGACAAATGTCTCTAGATATGAACATTATCATAGCTATCAAGTGTCGATCTATCAGTATCATATGATTGACTGGTCTCTTTATCATGCAAAGAAGGTTATTCACAATCACCAATTAGTTGAGCTGTCAGCTAGGGTCATGAGTGGTCTATTCTGTAGCTTAACAATGATCAAGTTCACACCAATATGTTTTCTCTTTTGGACCTATTAACCTTATTGTCTAGTGAATTCAAGGCCGTTTTCTCTTTCACACATACTACCCGAGTTGATTGGCGGGCAAAAGGTGGTGGAGGGCCTCGCAGAGATGCGAAATAACCTTCTACCTAGCCTACCTATGCCACGCAGGCATCAATGACCGGTCATCATGCATTATGTCAGCTAAGTTATAGCTGATTGAATATTTAACAATTGCAACAACATTAACACGTGATACTAGGGAAATACACGTTTGGAACGGACCTAGACTCTATAAATATGTAGGAATTTTGATAAAAATTTTGGAAATGGTTTGTAATATTGATGTGCTGACATGACTAATTAAACGACTGGGTCAAAACACTGAAACAAATGGCGGCGAATATAAAAATATAGTAACCATACTAATTCTTCGAACGCAATTGATGGAATCTGTATATTAGTCAAGTCTTGATATGCAGAATATATTGTTTGATTTACTGATTGTTTTACAATACCCTTCTGGCAGGAGCACTCTCCTTCTACTTCGACTTGGTCTATCACTAGACTACATACGTGGGTCAATCAACAAGTACTTAGCCTCACCGCCCAATGACGCTGCTATTACAAAAGATTTTTACCATCGTGCAGTACATTCTTTTAGTAGTCTACTGTCAAAGTTTCAGTCAATTCCCTTCATTGGTTTTGTTGAATGTACTGCACGATGGCAAAACTCTTTTGTAATAGCAGTGTCATTGGGCGATGAGGCTAATACTTGTTGAATGGCCCACGTATTATTCTATGGATTATTATGAGGTTTTTAAAATTCATCAAACCACTAGTCCTAAGTACATCCATTCAAAAACGTCAAGAAAACTAACAAGATAGAGGTCGATACAATTCTAACGTGATAAGGTCTGTTACAATGGTCATCCTATACTGCATGGAAGAGTACCATGAAATTTTTCCTCAACACTGAATACGCATCGAGAATTATATGCTTAAATATGGTAATATGGGTGAGAAGGTATCTAATAAACATGGAATACACTACCGAATATGTGAATGATTCAACTCTAATACGACATCAGGCACTGATACATGCATTTATCACTCATATGATCACGAGACAAGAAATATTTTTACACTCATAAAACATTGTATAATCCTGCAGTCTCGAGTACATACGACAAAGTAATAATTCATAGCACTGGGTAGTATAAACAGTCCAAACAAGACCAGAACCAACTAGTGGTCAGTGCTATTAGAATGAAAAAGTTTATAATTGATATTTAATTTGTATCGGGAAATTCTCATCAGTAATTCGTCAAGGAACATACAATTCTCATAACATTCAACCAAAACGATATTGGAATAGAAACATCAACAGTTTGCACTAGAGTGAAGGGGACATAAGCTACAATGATATGCTGAGGATATTGAATTGCAATATAAATTGTACAATCAACATTTAAAAAGATGTGAGAGGACTTATTATACATTTGTATTGTCCTAATGCAGAAATAGCGCAGCTGAATAAACCTAGGTTAAGTTAACTTGAAAATTGTTCAATATGCTATAGAATTCATAAACATATCAAGCCATTTATCAGATGTACTGTAAATTGTATCAAAATTTATTTATATATAACAAAAAATAGCATTACTCAATAAATTATTTTTATTCGAAAGAAACACAGTCTTTTCATTTAAACAACTAATCTAACCCTGCTCAAGTAAACAAATACCTCAAACAACTAAACAATAATGCCCTAAACATTCCTAGTATATCCGAAAGACCCAAATATCAAACACTTAACTCTACCATTCAAAAATATCTAGCGATGGACAAAAAAACCCTCATGAGTTCATTCAACTCAAGCGTACATCTGTTCAAACAACTAAACAATAATGACCTAAACATTCCTAGCATATCCGAAACTCCCAAATATCAAACACTTAACTCTACCATTCAAAAATATCTAGCGATGGACAAAAAGCCCTCATGAGTTCATTCAACTCAATTGTACATCTGTTCATCGAATTACCAGCAGACAAACACCTCCTGAAAGTAATGATCATCTCCTAGCATCCTACAATGACACGCGACCATCCTAGTCAAGAACACTCCATAGCATATGCTACTTGTCTATACGTGATACGATGAGATCGATCTAAAAATAGCCTACCATAAACTCATATGCTACCACACATCGTTATCTTTACCGAACTACCTCACATAAGCATTAGCCTAAGTGATCTATAGTAGCAGTGTGCCAACCCAAAACATACCATATATGTTGAAAACTAATTAGACCTCCTTCAAACCAATAGAAAATCAACCAAGCATCCAGCAGAAAAAAAAATTCTGATAAGAAAAAATTCAACAAAAATATATTTTACCTATGTGAAAATAATACTTGAATATGTCAATGAGCATACCCGAAAATCCCTATGATGATAAATCTAGCATATTTAAAACGTAGTAAATACGTGTTTTATTTAATCCACAAATATTGAAAATGTATATGAATATAGCAGAAGTGGGCTTACGCTTAATACAAGCACACAAAGTATGAGGTTTGTAAATTCTCATGCAATCATATAGGCACTAAAAGCGATAATATGGCATCATCCAAGCATGCATCAATTTTCTAAGGAGATAACAAATTAAAAATTCTCATACTCAAAACATCATCAAGTTCCTAATGCCGATATGGATAAAGAGATCACGAAATGTCAACAAATCATACTAGAGCGATCCATACATAAATAATTTTTCAATACTAGAAACCATGATGTTAAGAATATGAGACAAGCATAAAATAATAGTTTTACTCGATATTTAACTGAAACTCTTTAAACTATCTAAAGTCAATAATACAGACCCACAATAACAACACCTAATTCAAAGTAAATATAAAAATTCATTCAATCTAGTGCATGCATATAGTGCTACCATATAGGATTAATAAATATTTTTTCATGCATTATGGGCATAACCAAAGTATAATAACATAATACCAACAAACTCCTATTGTCAATGAACGACCGCATTCTCTTTTTTCTATATTAGCTTCCTCCTTTCAGTACGTACCAAAAATTTATCAATGAAAATGCGTAAATATTCCCACTAATTAGAATCACTGTGATGATTCCTACATCCATCAAACAGAAACTCCATAAAAAAAAGTAGCACCCAGAAGCCATAAATCGTAAAATCTTCCCTAGATGAACCCCATAAATAATCTCAAATTTAGAATAGATACCCAAAACATATATGTCAACAAAGTGATCTAAAAATAGAACCAAGCCCTTATCAGAAGGGAAAAATCATAAGCAACAGATACGATGTACGACCGAAATTATCACCATCTCATGTATTACAAGATCATTCATTTGGAAAAATAACTCGTCTTGGAAGAAATTATTAGAAAATTTGAACGAAACCAATGAGCGTCCTATAGTAAAGAAAAAATGAATGAATATAATATATTGAAAATTAGAGAATGAAGTATAGAAACTGCTTTGAGAAATAAGTGATGATGATGAAGACAAACAAAATGCTACAACAAGTAAACTTAAATTTGATACTATACTAAATATTATGAACGTATTACAACAAACATTAAGATCTCTTTCACTGTATCCATAGATTTCAGCGATTAGCATAGTTGTCTAACCGAACAAAATACATTGTAGACGATTCTTGAAGTACTATTGACATGAAACCGATAAAAGCAATAATATGTAGGAAGAATGAGTCTGAAAATAAAGAAACAAAGTTCTCGAGTTATGAAAAACCGAAAACAATCAATGTAAATAATAATCAGCAAACTAGAACAGGCGCATCTTTGAATGGACATTTATGAAAACATGTCTCAATGCCGTGCATCACGTTACCCACCGCTCAAAGCCAACCAACAAAAAAACCGCCTCCATCAAGCAAATTCACCTTACGATGTGACGTGTGCCATGCCACTTCTCTTCAACGCTGTAGATTCCAATGCCCTAAAGTTGTCATCCATAGATAATTCTATGCGCATGAAACACCTCTCTTAACACCCCAATCACAATCCTCCAAAAAGCGGCGCAAATCAGTCCTACTCGCCAATAAGGCCGTTCAGACTTACGCGTAAATACCCTTTGATGGGCAATGCGGAAATGTAACCAAACGCTCACGAGACAAATTTGTATTGCTCACAGTATGTATTAAATTACTTCCTCCAGCAACCAACATGCATGACGTTTACTCGCCTATAACACCATCCATCCTTAACAACATACACAAATCGATGAGCAACGCGCTCCTTAGCCAAGCGCCCATGAAGCAAATTCTCACGACTTAGAATACCCGTGGAAAGGCAAACCCATCACCCATTCATAATGCAAAGCCACCCGTCTATATCAGCACCCTCCGTCACGATGCAACCACTCGCGCCATGAAAAACGTCCAGCACCTCTAGCGTGATCAAGCAAATCGTTCATTTCCACACGCTGCCCGCCATCCTTAACCGCCGACGCCAATCGAATAGCAACGCGCACCTTAAGCACGCACTCACGTAGTAAATTCTCACGCCTTAGAATGGTCGTCGGAAGGCAAACCCATCGCCAATCCATAATGCAAAGTCACCCATCTACAGTAGCCCCCTCCATCACCACACAACCACTCGCGTCATAAAAACTTCCCGCATGCCTTACATGGTTAAGCAAATCGATCATTTCCACACGCTGCCGTGCATCCTTAGTCAAAGACATCAATCGATGAGAAACGCGTTCCTTAACTGAGCGCCCCTGAAGCAAATTCCCATGCCTTAGAACTCCCGCTGACGGGCACGCATATTGCCTAACAATATCGCAGTCATCCATCTATACAAGCACCCGCCTTCAGCACGCAGCCACTCGCTCCATAAAAAACCTCCAGTACACCTAACGTGATCAAGTAAATCGCACGTTCCAAACGCCTTCAATAAGTGATACACACTAAAGCATCTCAATCCCTACAACCAGCAAACCAACTGCCTTGAGCGCCACCTATCCGTAGAGCTTCCCGTAACGGAGCAGCAACCCTAGTACTTCAAACTAGCAGCTCCAGACAGGGATCTCCTACACATTAAAACAGCCATGTATATAAAATTATCTGCCGCTAGAAGCGTAAAAGACCCGAGAAGCACTTCCACTAAAGATGAATAACAAAACTACTCGAAGACTCGAAGCAACAAATACATGAGACAACCTTCCACTATAGTTGAATAACAACCATAAATAGTATAATTATCTATCGCTAAAAGTGTCAAATGTTCCCTATTCATCCTAAAAATATCTATGAATCCTATACGAGTATGCACGCAGACAAACCTAGAGCCCTAATCTATTGATTGAAAATATGGGACTATCCTAGACTATATCAATATGCCTAGTTTCGCCATTTATCATTAGAGGCTACTAAGGCTGAGAAAGCGCACCCGTAATCTAAAGACATGTGTCTATTCTAGAACATAACCATCAACACTAGTTCTACTAACCGCTAGTGGCTACTAAAACCCTGAACGCGTGCCTAATTAACCAGGACACTGATCTTTTACATACCTTAAACTCGCACCTACTTATACCTCGCACCCACCTATACCAATCTTATACACATATCCACATACCTTAGGCCCACATCTACACTAATCTGATACACATATCCACATACCCTAGACACAAACCCTCGCTGAAACCACCCAAGAGATCGCCACATATCCCAGACTCAAACCTTATTATTTCAGACACACACCCACATACCCAAGACACGAACCATTAGTTCCATTGCCAGCCGCTTCGAGCGCCAAGAGTTCCAATTTCCGTCACTAGATGGCGCGCAAAATCAATCCCAATTCGTATGAAGAAAGTGGTCCAAAACCCGTATTCTTTATCTACTTTTGTGTCCAGCAGCGCCTGAATTTCGTGGGCAAGTTTTTGCTGGCATGTTATTGCTTGAATAATTTTATTTATAGTCTATTTATTTCCTTTTAAAAAAGTATGTTAAATGATATTGTACATATATGAGGCTAAAAAAATATATCTATTTTGTGATATTCAGTATGTTCAATAACCACATTAAAAATAATGGTTTTTAAGATTTCCTGTTAATTGTTATGAATGGGCCACACGGTGCAGTTTAATTAATCTCAACGGAAGTAATGTGGAAAAGGCGTTCATATGCTCCGAACACTTTTTGGAAAGTGATTTAAAAAAACTTGCCACCTGAATTATGTTGAAAAGGCACAGTTCCAGTTTTGGTAGAGATTAATGGACAATAATAGATAAAATATTTACTTTTATGAATCTCTCCTGGAGCTCCGAAGTATTTTTATCTTTGCAAGCAAATGCAAACAGCGTAGCAACTATATTAGTTTCAGGTGTTCCGCTGAACGGGGGAGCTATTCAATCATTGAGGTGGTAAATAAAATACTTTATAGGAACCATGCGACACTGGTGAAGCAACTGAAAGGAGCAAATTCGATGTTGTTTCGATGTAATAAATATTGAATTGTTCGAGTTGGTATTAAAAAGCTCAAACCGAGGAAAAAATCTATTGTGTATTATAATGGGTTTATTTTCTGTTTATAAGTCTATTGCTCACCATCCGATCTAAGCTCCACCTCCAGTTTCTACCTATGTGGTATGAATTCCAAAAGTATTTTCAACACGTTTCTAAATTATTTTTTTTGTATGTGTGGAGTAGTGTTGCAACTTATTTTAAATTACTGTTTGCATCACAAATTTATAATATAAAATATAAACAGTACCATCATTTTTTAAGTTGAAGATGAGTGCTGCAAAGTAGGGCCCGAACAAGAAGGTATATTACCTGCAAGCGGGGATTTTTTTTAAGTATGTTTGCTATTGGGTAATTTATTAGAAAACTCATATTGTTTCATTATTTCGTAGGTTGTAGGTGATACAAAGCTTGTTTTACTCAACGCACCTTTTTTCAGTGAGGTAAGGCAGTAAATAAAAAAAACCCAAAATTCTCATTATTTGCTTCACACACACTATGGCTGAACAGCAGTCATATGTCCATCGAAGGATGCCCGATGGAAGAAAATTTTATGGAAATTGATGATAACAAAGGTTTTTTAGTTTTCCATGAAATGAATTAGATTGGATCGTGCTTGCAGGTCATTGAGGTATATTGTTTCCTTTTTACTGAGGCCCATAAGGAAATCAATTAACGTACCTGACGTCACTTCCCGTACCGGAAACAGCTGATCAGAATCAATAAATTTCGTCAAACAGCTGTACAGAAAACTTGAAAGCAGCATCTCAGTAGGCCGAAAGTAGTCTTTTGAGGTTTTCAAATGTAAGGTCACTCAGATGAAATTTAGCCGAAATGATACAAGCGAGAACGAAATACATATATTTGCGCGCCAATGTCTTCGACGCTTCATATTTAAAATAAATCGTTGACATAGTACTGATAAAATTTAAACTAAAGTCATATGCATTGTCAAAAATTTGTAAAAAATTTGGTTGATTTAAACAGCCCTAGATGGCGCTGATGAGGCTACCCGAAGAGGTTAGTTTGCGACGTGACGCAGTTTTTCCGTTTTCGGGCCTGAGTAGGAAGGATACGGGTATCTACAAGAGTCAGCAAAAGACTAATCCTGATGATGCTGGGAGTTTTGCGAAGCTTTGGGACATATGGGAAATATGTTCGTGCCAATGCGTTGATATATATATATATATATATATATATATATATATATATATATATATATATATATATATATGCACATACATGTATGTTTATATATATATATATATATACATAGATATATATTTATTTCTATAAATTAACTATATATACACATTTTGATATTTATATATGTATATATATATTTATATATATATATATATATATATATATATATATATATATATATATATATATTTATACATATACATTTATATATATATATATATATATATATATATATATTTATACATATACATATATATATACATATATATATATATATATATATATATTTATACATATACATATATATATACATATATATATATATATATATATATATATATATATATATATATATATATATATATATATATATATATATACGCATAAGTATATATGCATAAAATATATCACTTACAATGCAAGGTTTCCACGTGCCCCTAGATGTAGTTGTATCACACGCTTTTTTAAAGAGGTGTTGCCAAGAACTCTAGTCATCATGACATATGCATTTTATCTACTAAAAGATTATTATTGAATGTTAGGTCTATATGTATGTTTCATATATCTACTTACATAAATACATATATATATATATATATATATATATATATATATATATATATATATATATATATATACATATATACATATATATATGTATACATAATTATATATATATATATATATATATATATATATATATATATATATATATACATATATACATATATATATGTGTACATAAATATATATATATATATATATATATATATATATATATATATATATTAATATATATACATATATATAAATATATATATATATATATATATATATATATATATATATATATATATATATATACATATACATATATGTATACATATATGTATATATATATATATATATATATATATATATATATATATATATATATATATATATATATATATATATAGATATATATATATATATATATACATATATATATATTATATATATATATATATATATATATATATATATATATATATATAGATATATATATATATATATATATATATATATATACATATATATATATATATATTATATATATATACATATATATTATATATATATATATATATATATATATATATATATAAATATATACATATATATAGATATAAATGTATATATACATATATGTACACATATATGTAAATATATATACTCGTATATATATGTGTATATTTATATATATATATATATATATATATATATATATATATATATATATATATATATATACGAGGTGTGTTCACAAAGTATCACGAATTTTGAATTTTCGCGGGTTACGTATATTCGAATTTCGATTTTTTTGTGGCGTTATGTTGGTACTCATGTCTGTCACTTATGCCGACAAGCTCGGCCATTTTGAATGTTCACTTGATTGGTGATAGCTGCTTTACTTGTACGTGTTTTCAATCGTCTTCGATTTTTAATTATTCAAAAAAATGGATCAAAGAACGTGTATCAAATTTTGTGTGAAAAACGAAATTAAGTGCGCGGATGCATTCCGAATGTTGACTGTGGTATACGGAGAAGCTACCTTGGACCGAAGCAACGTTTATCGGTGGTGCAAAATGTTTTTAGAAGGCCGAGAAGATGTGAACGACGAAGAGCGTGCCGGACGCCCGAGCACTTCAACAACAGACGAAAAAATTTAATGAAGTGGAGAAAATGGTATTGGCCAATCGTCGAATCACCGTTAGAGAAGTTGCTGAGGACCTAAACATATCGATTGGCTCGTGCCATTCGATTTTTATCAACGATTTGAGCATGAGACGGGTCGCCGCGAAATTCGTACTAAAATTGCTCAATTGCGACCAAAAACAGCAACGCATGAACATTGCTAATGAGATGTTAAACTCTGTCCGCGACGAACCAAATTTGCTCAAGAGGGTCATAACTGGTGACGAATCGTGGGTTTATGGTTATGACGTGGAAACCAAAGCTCAATCATCTCAATGGAAGCTGCCGCATGAACCAAGACCGAAAAAAGCGCGCCAAGTTTGGTCGAATGTGAAAGTTTTGCAGACAGTTTTCTTCGATTGCAGGGGCGTGGTGCATCATGAGTTCTTGCCACAGGGAAGAACGGTCAATAAGGAATATTACCTGCAAGTTATGCGCAATTTGCGCGAAGCAAGTGAGCTCTCCCGTCTCCCTGTAGAGTTCCCTTCGCAGCCTGGCCCATTTGGTACACGCAAAAAATGTGTGACAGGCATTGTCCTCCTCTCTTGGGCAAAACCGACAATCGGGAGACCGTGACTTACCGATCTTGTGCAGGTAAGACTGAAAACACCCGTGCCCGCTCAAAAGCTGGGTCAGATAGAAGTCAGTCTCACCATGCCTTCGGTTTAGCCACGGTCTCATATCCGGGATGAGGCGCGCAGTCCACCTTCCCTTCGTGCAATTCCTCCAAGACTGCTGCCAATCGTTGAGCGAACGTTGTCTCTCCTCGCGGACAACCATCTCCCTCACATCCTCGTTTCGGCGCAGGTAAATAGCGCGGCGCTCTCTAACAAGGAGGGCGACAGGTATCACGCCTGCAATCATTCTCACCGCCGAGTCGGAGACTGTTGGATACGAAGATGCAATTCCCAGTGCTCCTCTTCTCTGTACCTGTGCCAATCGTTTTCGGTATACCTCCTTGCTTAGAGTGTCACCCCATACCTCTGCTCCGTACAGTAGCACTGACCCTACAGCACTCATCAAGAGGCGTCTTCTTGATGGGCTGGGTCCCCCTACGTTGGCCATAAGTCGACTCAGGGCCGATATTCCCGAAGCAGCCTTCTCAGCCGTTGCCCTGATTTGCTCGGAGAAACTAATCTTCGAGTCGATCAGTAGCTCCAGGTACTTCACCGCTGGCTTCGATTCGATTTGTATATCTCCAATACTGATCGTCCTTACTCTAGCGACTCTCTTTTATGTCAAGATGACCACTTCGGTTCGGTAGGGCTTATACATTAACACCAATTGGAATCACCTAATTTCGTGAACGTGCTTTTCGAAAATCAAAAAGTGTTCCACCAACTTTGCATGATTTTCTTTGTCATTCCTGTTGAATATTGTTTATCAAAATTTGTGAAATTAAAAAATTTCGATCGTTAGGTGTGCAATTTTCAAGCAACTTAGACAAATTTTAAAAATCAATCGGATTTGTTCAATTTTCATTGTTCTATGGAAAAGTAGGGTGATAAGATAATTTGCGAGTGATTTGATGCAAATTGCTTGATATGAAAATCATTATGCATAATTATGTAGAGAATTAAGTGATTTTTAGGGTGATTTGCTGATCAATTACAAAA
This sequence comes from Odontomyia ornata, assembly GCA_963969285.1. Taxonomy (NCBI): domain Eukaryota; kingdom Metazoa; phylum Arthropoda; class Insecta; order Diptera; family Stratiomyidae; genus Odontomyia; species Odontomyia ornata. Next base: position 185,235,907 of record OZ017739.1, read on the forward strand.
ATCTATAAAATTATGTAATTTCCTCTGGTGTGAACGTAGTATAAGTAAAATATTATTCCTCAATAGAAATTAGGCCCTCGTCGTACTAAACTCTGGAAATACGCTGACTTTCCGCCGTATTGGCTGTGACGAAACCATACCGGACGTAACATTCGCCTCGAAGTCCTTAGTACGGAGGATACACAACTGGAAAGTATTAGAGGACTACTCAGCCAGTGATCACCAGTGCATTCTGCTTTAGATAAGTGATGCTGTCTCCCGACGTCCGTGCTCTTGGCCTTCTACAACTGGATGGAAAACGGAAAGATGGACGTCGAGAGGTTCGTCGAGGTGCTCACAGCAGTTGCACCGCTGCAGGGAGCTTCGGAGTGACGTAAGGCTCAGTGGGCGTGGAACGGTGACGAGGCCTGCAACTGGGTGGCAGCATATAAGTCGGCCAGGAAATGCCTTCGCAAACTGATCAACAATAGCAAGGCTCGCTGCTGGCAAGACCTAGTGGACAATGTGAGCAGGATCCGTGGGGCCTTGGCTACAAGCTGGTCATGGGGAAACTTGGTGCCCTACGGAAGCCTTGTATACATGACGCGGAAAAGACGGACGCGGAAAAGACGGACGCGATAGCGCGGGGACTCTTCCCCACCCATCCCGTCCGTGTTGACGCTGTCCATGGTGAAACAGCAGTCGAGTGCCCACTCTTCACACAGCTGGAACAGGAGGAGGCAGTCCTCTCCTTGAAAGCGAGGAAGGCTCCAGGTCCAGCTGGTGTTCCAGCTGAGGTGTTGCGGCTCGTCTATCACCATTGTCCTGACTTGCTGCTCAGCACATTCAACGCTTGCCTACGGGACGGGGTTTTCGTGGTACGATGGAAGGTTGCGAGGCTCGTGGTGATCAGCAAGGGGAAGGGAAATCCCGAATCGCCGTCTGCATACCACCCGTTATGCATGCTAGACATGACTGGGAAAGTGCTAGAGAAACTCATCAAGGGAAGACTCACTGACGCGATTCGTGCTGCTGGGGACCTATCTCCTCGGCAGTACGGCTTTAGAGCAGGACATTCTACCATTGATGCGATTGCAGAGGTGGTGAACGCGGTCCAAAAGGTAGATATAGTCGCACCAAGCGACGGATCGTCCTGTTGGTGATACTCGACGTTAGGAATGCTTTCAACTCCGCTAGATGGATGGATACTCTTGATACGCTGGAAAACTCTTTTCAAGTTCCAGAATATCTAATGCGGTCTTTGAGGAACCACCTGAAGAACCGAAGCCTGCTCTACGACACGACGCAGGGCCAATGAAGGACGGAAATTACATCGGGTGCTGCCCAGGGATCTATCCTTGGTCCGAACTTGTGGAACGTGTCTTACGACGGGCTACTGAGACTGGAGATGTCAGATGAGTCACGCCTGTTCAGCTATACAGACGATGCCGCGGCTCTGGTCGCTGGACGCACCATTGAACAGGCGCAACTTAGGCTAGGTATGCTAATGCGCCGAGTGAGGGACTGGATGACTGCTCTTGGGCTCAGTTTAGCACTGGACAAAACCGAAGTGGTCATCTTGACAAAAAAGAGACTCCCTAGAATAAGGATGATCAGTATTGGAGATATACAAATCGAATCGAAGCCAGCGGTGAAGTACCTGGGGCTACTGATCGACTCGAAGATGAGTTTCTCTGAGCAAATCAGGGTAACGGCTGAGAAGGCTGTTTCAAGAATATCGGCCCTGAGTCGACTTATGGCCAACGTAGGGGGACCCAGCCCATCAAGAAGACGCCTCTTGATGAGTGCTGTAGGGTCAGTGCTACTGTACGGAGCAGAGGTATGGGGTGACACTCTAAGCAAGGAGGTATACCGAAAACGTTTGGCACAGGTACAGAGAAGAGGAGCACTGAGAATTGCATCTTCGTATCCAACAGTCTCTGACTCGGCAGTGAGAGTTATTGGAGGCGTGATACCAGTCACCCTACTTACTAGAGAGCGTCGCGCTATTTACCTGCGCCGAAACGAGGGAGATGATTGTCCGCGAGGAGAGACAGCACTCGCTCAACGATTGGCAGCAGTCTTGGGTCAATTGCGCGAAGGGAAGGTGGACTGCGCGCCTCATCCTGGATATAAGACTGTGGGTAAATCGAAGGCATGGTGAGACTGACTTCTATCTGACCCAGCATTTGAGCGGGCATGGGTGTTTTTGGTCTTACCTGCACAAGATCGGTAAGTCACGGTCTCCCGATTGTCGGTTTTGCCCAGGAGAGGAGGACAATGCTTGCCACACATTTTTAGCGTGTATCAAATGGGTCAGGCTGCGAAGGGAACTCTACAAGGAGACGGGAGAGCTCACCCCGGATAATATAGTTGCGGTGATGCTCGAATCGGTTGACAAATGGAACCAGGTGGCACATTATGCTCGGGCAGTCCTAAAATATAAAAGGGACTCACAGCAGCCTGGGGCGCTGGGGCTGGGGGATCGCTCTTCTGGCATTTCCTCTTCCCCTCTTCCCTCCCGCTAGGAAAGAGACTCCCCAGCTTGAAGGCACCCCATGGCGTAACAAAACGAAACCTGGCCCGAAGTAATGTGTCAAACGGTTCCCGGCTGGGTTCTCAGGTTGACGGGGGAGGTGTTTGGTGGGTAGTTCAGTTTCACATGGGAGCCCCCCCCCCTCTGTGCATAAATAGCATTCACCTCCCTACCACAAAAAAAAGTCGACAATTTTCATCCCTTAACAACTTCCTATGTAGAACCGGTGTTATTAGGAACATACCCTTTTGGATGAAGAAGAAATGCTAAAAAAAGCTATTCCATGCAATGCCACAGGGAACCAACTTCATAACTTAATAATACTAATCGTCTCAAGATTACATCACAGGGACCCGGAAAACCACGAGGGGCTGCTACAGAGCAACTCCTTAAAATTAACTAGCAACAATTAAAAATTGTCCGAAATGGGTAAGATATACAGATGAAGTCAAACGAAATTTCATAGGAAATATTTCTGTGTTTGAAGCAAGAACAAATCATCTTACAATACCAATTCCCATGATTGAACAATAAAGTAGGAAACAACTTCCGAAACACAAATGAATGAACAAAACCCTTTTGAAAAGACAGTACTCTCCCCTTCCGGCCAGGCACTCAACTGCCACTAAAATATCTAGCCCCCCGCTATCGAACCACCCGACAGCAAACCACTTTCCAATCCCCCTACCATATGACAATAACCCAACATTCAACAAAAAAGCCTACAAAAGGCACAAAACTACGGAAATAGAATATTTATTAAAGAAAATAAAAAATAACTACTATGACCCCTGCACATCAACGAATACAAACAACACATATTAACATATTAACAAACCCCCTCCCAAAAGAACTTCTCTGACCAATCAAATAAACACCACAACAAAAAATATATACTATAAACCTTCCAAAAATTAAAAAGAAAAAACTATCATTTCTACAACTCAATATACAAAGTATATTACAACACAAAGACAATCTCGAAATTACAATCAACAAACTTAACATTGATTCCGCTCTAATTCAAGAAATTCTAGCAGACATAGAGTGCAAAATCCGTAGCTTCTGCAAACACAATGCCGTCTACAAACACAGAAACTGACACGGAGGAGTGCCCATTTTAATAAAAAAAAATAAAAACACTACAGATAGAAGACAACTTTGAAGCTATAGCTTTTAAAACGATAAATGTACAACCTGACATAACAGTAGTCTCTGTCTACACAGTCCCTAACGTCAGATCCAACTCCTTTGAAAACCTATTAGAAACACTATTCTCTAAGATTAACAACAGTTAACCCATCATCATAGGAGGCGACCACAAAAATTGCAAAGCAAACATCGCCAAAGCTAAAGATTGGGAAAACAAATTGGACTCAGTAGAAAAATCTCAACAATGAAGAATTCTGTAATCTACTGAAAAATGTAAAAAACAATACTTTTGATATGCCCATATAGATGTGAAACCATGAAAATGATGAACCCTTCCTTCAACAGATAATTGCCAAATACAATAACTACAGCAATAATACATCAAATAGCATCCAGTTCTTCACCCTAGAAGACGAATCCACCCAATAGGAACTCCAAACAATCCTTCATAATCACAAAACCAAGTCAGTCCCAGGCTCCCACAAAATAGACTTCAACATCATAAAAAGCCTACCCCTGCTGAACAAAGTAAATCGACAACGCAGCATTAAGCAAGCATTCAATAATATCTCAATCACCAAAACATGAGAAAAATCAGAATCGTTATCATCAAAAAAATAAACCATTTTCTCAAACGGATAGCTACTGACCAATATCTCTTCTTAACTTAACGCGAAAAATAATCAAAAACCTAATAAAAACCAGAATCAACAAATTTATTGAAGACTCTAAAACCTAAGCACTAACACCTTTGCTTAAACAAAACACAGATCTACCAATCTTTAAACTTATGAAATTCTACATTCTATTAACAAAGACAACAAACTAAAATACATATGGAAGAGTGAACATCACCAAACTGATAGAAACCCTGAATTGCCTGGATTCAAAACTTCCTACAACGAACATTAATAACTTTAGGTCACCACACCGAAACAATCACTAATGGACTCCCTCTAGGAGATGTACTCAGCTCTCTACTCTTCCATATCTACATTAAAGTCCTCCACCCCATCGAAGACGAACATGCCCTACTCTTCCAATTTGCAGACGACTTCCTACTATTATCTAAAAGCTCTAACTTCAACGACGCTTTCGGCAATCTCCAAGCAAAAACCCATCAACTAACTAACAGATGCAACAGTCTAGATCTAACTTTAAATGCCAATAAATCTACCACCACAAAGTTTCACTCTTAAAAAATCCTTTCCATTCAATGTAACTCTAAACAACTGTAAAATTGAATGGGCAAGCAACTTCACCTTCCTTGAAAGAATCTTCAGTAACAAGGGATTATCCAAAGATCATGTTGAGCATACCCTATCCAAATTCTCGAAGTCCAAAAACATAATCAGAAAACTCAGTGGTCCCAGCTCAACTGCTGTACAAGTCGATGATATCACCCCCAATTGAAAACAACCTAGCCAACATAACCAGCTCCCTCAAGGCAACCTTCGATAGTCTAGACAGAAACAAAGCTATTATACTAAATTCCTGTCTGGGCATTTCGATCAGTGCACCAAGCATATCAAGCTTTTCCATAGCCAAAGAACTGCCTACCGAATTCGGAGCCAAGCTACTAATAAGCAAAGAGGTAATTAAAAACATGTATGATCCCCATTACAGAAACCTTGTCAACACACAAAATACAAATACCAACTGCTCTAAAGTCAAAAACGAGTTCAAACACACTATAGGCGCGTCGTGTTTTTTAGCACTACAGCCCCTCTCGGGCCTTCTTTTAGAGATGGAGTATCTCATTTTCATGACCGTATTAATTTTTTTTTTTTTGGTATTACCATTATCCCGTGTATCTGCACAGCTATGATATGATCTGATTAAATCAGTACATATCACCACTGAGTGAACACTCGTAGTCTGTCCGAAAAATCCCCTGAACTAAATCACGTTGTTCACCAACGAGATTTGAACCTGTGACCTTCGTCTTATGCTCTGACCACTAAACCACACAGACCGAGTTGGGGAACCAAAAATAGGACCCCCCAAACTTGTTTTACCAACTAAGCAATATCGACTTTGAACTACCTCCACAATTCCCTAAAATAAACTATAATGATGTCACGAGCTCCCTCAGCAACATACTGGCCACAACTTCAAATAATGAGTCAGTATACTCCACGAATACAGCAGAGAATCTCCTCAGCACAGGATGTGCAGTCTATACCTCAAGACCTAAAACACCACCAAATGGAAATTAGATAATCACACAAGTCCCAACAATGTTGACATGACAGCCATGAAGATAGCTATACTAGACATCCCTTCAAACAGCATGATTATAATAACCGAAACAATACACAAACACAACACTAAATACCTGCCGTCTAAAGTCAGATGCTTCATACAAGAAAACAACTAAATTTAAGTGATACTGATCTGGATACCCAAAAATAGCAAATTGGAGGCCGTGTCTATAGCAGATGAAAATGCAAAGGATGCAATTGTAAATAGTAATAACACCGATATCTATCGCGAATGGTATGACACCCTTGACATAGTTAAGAAATCTCTAGAAAATGACTGGACCCTTAAGTATGATGATTGTCACAAATCCCCTTTGGGAGTCGGAGACCAACAGTATCTAAACAAAGTATGGTGTCATAAAATCAATCTAAACAGAAACACAATAAAAACAATCATCAGAATTTTAAAAAACAGAGCATACAACGGTTACAGACTCAGACGAGCCAAAATCTACAGCACGGATGCCTGCACATTGCGCAACTACACAGACTACTTTGAGCACCAGATCAGAGCATATCTACTAAATAGCAGCTGCAATTAGAACAAATTTTCTTTCTTACGGTACTTATGGAGTAGAGAGAATTAGACTAAAAGTGCGTATGTATGGTAAACAAAAACTTGAATTTGCATGCAGTTTTACCAACACAAGGTTAACTTTAATCCATCTTTTACACGTTTATTTGCCTCTCTTTTCATTTTGACAGCTTCTCGATTGCAGGTGCTAGTTAGTATATATGCTCTGACCCATTGAGTAATTAAATAATACTGGAGTGGACAACCACGTGACAATATGGTTGCAACAACCCCTGCGACCACTTTTCCTACTGCTACGCTCTTGTTTACAACCTTAGAGAGAGCCAAATCGCACAAGCAAACATGGCTGCTGCTCAATGTAAACAAATTTTCATACAATGCCAAAAATTTGCTTTCTATTTGAAAAACCTTCAGCATTGTATGAAAAACATGCAAAACATTAATATAATAACTACTCACTTGTGAAAGGAAACACGTACAGATCCTTTTCCACTATGATTTTTTCACGAAGGCACTACACATTTCATTTTGAAATTCTAACTTAATTACACAGTGTCACACATTAAAGTACCTTGAATCACAAACTCCAATCAAATGTTTAAACACTTGGAACGAATTTAGATCGCGAACACTTTCCATAGTTTTAATATCGGATAAAATTCGCGACGAAACTTGCAAACTGGCCAATTTGCATCAGTCAACTTGACAGTCTGTTCACACCTAGTCAGCTTTTGGAACAAGAAAGTGACCAGCAAGAGGCAGACGGGGAGGAAATGACAGACTGTTCACTTGGAAGAGAACAGAAACCGGTCGCATGCTCTCTCATGCATTTTATATGAGCTTAGCCCATCCAGTTCTTATTAATCTTAGCTCTGACCAGATTTTAAACTGCACCAAATGGGCTCTTTCACACGGGAATGGTAAAAACCAAAACTGACGATGGATACAAGCCATATGGCAGCAGCGCTTACTACCAAACACATGACCATTAGTAGGCCGACTTTGCTGGCTAACTTACATGGCGTTATATGAAGAATTGTGGAGGTGCCGACAAAAATTCGAGGTTTTGTGTGGTTTAGAGACGGATTTCTACAGTGAAATCCAGATGATCCGCGGAGAACACAATAGCGCTCCTCGTGAAGTGAAAATTATTTCGATTCTTATTGCCTACTATGGACAAGCTTCCGGTTTTTATCGCCTTCCAAAGTGAATTTGTAGGAGTTTGCTTACATCTCAACGCTGAGCTATCAGTCGAACGTGCAAAACGTGTGCTTCATTTGCTCGTATTGGAAAGTTTAGGAGCTCAGTGGGCTATACAAGGCGAATTTATAGCATGCACGGAATGCGTTCGGCACGTTTTTTATTCGGAAAATAGTATATATGCGAAATATAAGCATTTGCTAATGCCGCAGTTGGGTGACAGCTACCGGAAGCTTGTCCATAGTAGGCCGACTAATATATGCAAATTGCTACCATATGGCTTGTATCTATCGTCAGTTTTGGTAAAAACCCATATCCAAACAGGTTTTGCGCTTACGCCCTTATGTTTACACGTTGCATTGTTCAGCCAACCTAGTTTTGTATACGATACACGTCTTGCGAGTGTATGTGTCAAAAGGGTCATTTGATCGTTAAACATCGTGCGGACAACATAAAAGCGAAGACAGAGAGATAAGCGATTGAGAATTGATGTTTTAGCCTCGAATTGTGCACGAGGTAATAAAAACTGGAATGAAAAATGTACTTTGATTGTTAAAGTTTGTCAATTCAAACTTCTATTGGATTTATTTGGATCCTCCGTGTTTTTCCGCTCTCTGAAAAATATATTCCAAATTTGAATATCATTTTTAGTCGCATATTTTTCTTGATGTGTTGTAAACTTGCTTATTATAATGTGATTCTATGGAGATTATGCGTACTGTTAATTTTCTAAGGATTTACGATAAGAAATTTAACTTTATAAAAATCGCGATATTCGTCGTGTTGTTTCCTGAAATTGAAAATGGCCTCGCTTTTATGAATTGATTAAATAACGCGTAGCTTCTCGCGTCCACGCATCCATTTTTGCATGCAATTTAAAGAAAGGCAATCATTTCATGACGACTACCTTCTTCACCGAATGTTCAATTCGGAATGATTACCTGCGTTTGTATAAAATTTCCCCCACCAAATGATCAACAAAATGCGTTTGTGTATGTGCGTTACGCTCGTTGGGCTTTTTCAGACGCAGCGTTAAAAGTGAGCGTTAAACAGGTTATATGGGCAAGAAGAAGGAGAGGCATTGAGAGGACCTGATGGTAAAAACAAGCCACAATTTTGTAGGGTGAACGAGCGTAACGCACATACACAAACGCATTTTGTTGATCATTTGGTGGGGGAAATTTTATACAAACTCCAGTAATCATTCCGAATTGAACATTCGATGAAGAACGAAGTCGTCATGAAACGATTGCCTTTCTTTAATTTGCGTGCAAAAATGGATGCGTGATGCGAGAAGCTACGTATTATTTAATAAATTTATAAAAGCGGAGGCCATGTTCAATTTCAGGAAACAACACGACGAATATCACGATTTCTATAAAGTTAAATTGCCTATTGTAATTCCATAGAAAATTAACAGTACGCAAAACTGACGAAAGATACAAGCCATATGGCAGCAGCGCTTACTACCACACACATGACCATTAGTAGGCCGACTTTGCTGGATAACTTACATGGCGTTATATGAAGAATTGTGGAGATGCCAACAAAAATTCGAGGTTTTGTACGATTTAGAGACGGATTTCTACAGTGAAATCCAGATGATCCGTGGAGAACACAATAGGGCTCCTAGTGAAGTGAAAATTATTTCAGTTTTTAAACCCGTTTGGTTTTTATCGCCTTCCAAAGTGAATTTATAGGAGTTTGCTTACATCTCAACGCTGTGCTATCAGTCGAAGGTGCAAAACGTGTGCTTCATTTGCTCGTATTGGAAAGTTTAGGAGCACAATGGGCTATACAAGGCGAATTTATAGCATGCACGGAATGCGTTCGGCACGTTTTTTATTCGGAAAATAGTATATATGCGAAATATAAGCATTTGCTAATGCCGCGGTTGGGTTACAGCTACCGGAAGCTTGTCCATAGTAGGCCGACTAATCCATATGCAAATTGCTACCATATGGCTTGTACCTATCGTCAGTTTTGACAGTACGCATAATCTTCATAGAGTCACATTATAATAAGCCAGTTGACAACACAACAAGAAAAATATGCGACTAAAAAGGATATTCAAATTTGGAATATATTTTTCAGAAAGCGGAAAATCACGGAGGTTCTAATAAATCCAATAGAAGTTTGAATCGACAAACTTTAACAATCATAAAATACATTTTTCATTCCAGTTTTTGTTACCCCGTGCACAGTTCAAGGCTAAAACATCAATTCTCAATCTTTTATCTCTCTGTCTTCGCTTTCATGTTGTCCGCACGACGTTTAACGATCAAATGATCCTTTTGACACATACACTCACAAGACGTGTATCGTATACAAAAATAGGTTGGCTGATCTATGCAACGTGTAAACATAAGGGCGTAAGCGCGAAACCTGTTTGGATATGGGTTTTTACCATTCCCGTGTGAAAGAGCCCGTTCACCCTAAAAAATGTTGGCTTGTTTTTACCAACAGGTCCCCTCAATGCCTCTCGCTCTTCTTGCTCATATAACCTGTTTAAGGCTCACTTTTAACGCCGCGTCTGAAAAAGCCCAATTGGATCAACCAAGTGAAAAATATCCCCTCTTAGATGACAGCACATTCTTATTGAACTGCTGTCGAAATAAGAATGGTGCATTCAGGTGTCATCTCCAGCAAATAGGCAAGTTTCTTGAAGATAATAAAATAAATATACTGTACCAGAGCATATATACTAACTAGCACCTGCAATCGAGGAGCTGTCAAAATGAAAAGAGAGGCAAATAAACGTGTAAAAGATGGATTAAAGTTTACCATGTGTTGGTTCAATTGCTTGCACATTCAAGTTTTTGTTTACCATACATATGCACTTTTAATCTAATTCTCTCTACTCCATAAGTACCGTAAGAAATAAAATTTGTTCTAGTTGCAGCTGCTATTTAGTAGATATGCTCTGACTGTACCACCGACTAAATCACACATCTCATCCCTACATCACTCTAACAACTTTGAGGAGCGGAACAAATGGAGAGGCTATGCTCATATAAGCTCCATAGAAAATGATACGACCACCATCTGAGCATGATTGTCATTTCATTTCCAATAATTTCCACAATTTCTCCTCTCGAGAGCCAGATTGTCAATTTGACGACTAAACATGGACGCGAAATTTACCTGGCGCGTGAGATACGATTCGGAATTTAGTCGTTTTTTCGGTTCGAGAACGTGTCCGGAGGTACATATTGACTGTAGTGAAAGTAATATTACACCTGGTTTAGAGATAACAACATTTTAAGGATAACATTGTAAATCGGAGCGAGGAACTCAATAAAAAGTGTAATGTGTGTTATTGCTAGAAAACAATGGGTTATCGATACGAAAGTGTTTTCTATCCTAAGTAGCCATAATGCTTTATTTGTATTCAATGCTATTTTCTTGTTCTGTGAAGTGTTATTTGCAATAAAACTATATTTACGAGTGCATAAGCGTTTGTTTACTTTCTTGTGACAACCCATTGGGTTCCCCTTAACTAGCTTTAGAATCACGGTCGCAGGGGTAGGTGCAAAAAGACAGGTAGTTAGGCAGGCGGTCGCAGGGGTAGTTGCGACAACGTGTACACATGGATGTCCACTCCGGTTTTATCTTGTTCCTCCAAGTCTAACAACTACCCTTACTGCATATCAGCTAACAACACCCAAAACTACTAATCCTTAAAAAACCCGGCAACTCGCATAAGTATGCAAGAAAGCTACCACATCAACAAATGAAGAATAAAACAAAAAATAATTTAGCAAAAAAGAAATTGGTTCCAAATGAGGAATAGATCGAAAAATGCTGGTTAAGTGCCTCCAAGGACACGCAAAACAATCAAAAATTGAAATAGTGAGCAACCTGTTTTAAAACAGGGAAGAAGGAAAAATATCTAAACACTGTCCGCATAAGTTTCTCCACAATCGTTGCTAGCTCACCATTGTCTCGTTTCTTAAAACTGTGGAAACATTGACAGTGCATTTAATGTGGGATTATTTATAACTTTTCCAAGCAAAAGACACCGACAGTAATCACGGAGAACCTAGGCGCGGTAGCATTTATACTCATTTTCAATTATTTTTCTTTCTGAAAATCTATCCAGGCTAACCTGAACTATAAATTCTGCTTTTTAGGGTTTTGTAAAATAATTTTACAAAACCCTACTAGTTTCGCGACCAGACTGGTCGCGAAACTAGTAGGGTTTTGTAAAATTATTTTACAAAACCCTAAAAAGCAGAATTTATAGTTCAGGTTAGCCTGGATAGATTTTCAGAAAGAAAAATAATTGAAAATGAGTATAAATGCTACCGCGCCTAGGTTCTCCGTGATTACTGTCGGTGTCTTTTGCTTGGAAAAGTTATAAATAATCCCACATTAAATGCACTGTCAATGTTTCCACAGTTTTAAGAAACGAGACAATGGTGAGCTAGCAACGATTGTGGAGAAACTTATGACTGTCTGTCCGTCCGTCCGTGTGTCACAGCAGTTTTTCTCGGAAACTACTTTAAATTCAATGAAATTCAGTACGTAGATGCCTATTTATAAGATTAATCCATCCTGAAAGTTTCATAAAGATTGAATCACATTTAGCGAAGTTATAGCGGTTTGAATTTTCCTGTATTACTATGGAACAATATGCGCTGCATTTATTACTATGGCAACATATGGCTATGGAACAACATGCACTTTTTACCGTCTCAGACACTACAGTTTTGCTAGGATTTGCATGAAAATTTCAGGAATGATAGGTGTCATGTATATATTTGAGAATCGGTTCAGCTAGTGGTATCAGTAATCGTAAAACAAAATATTGGCTGTTTTAAATGCGAAGATTGAATAATTTTGAGTAATTTTTTCCCAACTTCAACGTTTAAGGCGCATGCTTTGAACACTTGATTCAATTTAATGAATGACTGAAGATGAGTACCTACAATTAATGCTCATAAGTGAAACAAGTCAAGGAGGTGGGAGAGAGCTCCTAGCAAAAGGGCTTTGTAACCATTCTAGGATTCGAAAAATTTGGCCATTAATCGATGATAACAGTACAGGAGAGTGGCCCCTGAAAAAAAATTCATCAAACGTAGCCGATATGAGTATAAAATAAAAATTTTCATTGGAGCTTTTCAAAACAGTTGTTAAACTGTCAGTTTTGGCTTCAGTGGGGGCACAGGGGGGAAATACATGAAAAATGTGTTTTCTCCGTCGCGGATGGACATCTGAAATAATTATCAAGGGAGATATTTATGAGTATAACAATACCAAAAACCTCAGAAGTCGAAATTCGTTCAACTTTGTTAAAAATAGTGTGATCTTCGTATATCATATTTTCTCCAATAAAATCGTCTTTGACATGATTTTTGATTTGATTCGATCTGGTGACTGCATTTTGTAAATTGAATACAAAACCCTTCTGACATGAGCATAGGTCTGTTTGCCCAAATTGTTTCAACAAATATTAAAAAATAACTGTACCTCTTTCGTCCATTGCGTGTAATCGTCGCCTTATCGGAAGGAATTGTGATTTGTGCCCCATAGCTATGTTAATTTTTTTTATGTTTTTGAATGAAATGATATTTCCTGGGCTTGAAAGAATGATATGCTAGCAGGAAACTATTAACACATTAAAACGCGTAGGAGAATATATTTTTGAATTGGGCATGAAATAACGTATGTAGCATTATATATATATATATAAATAACTATATATATATATATATATATATATATATATATATATATATATATATATATATATATATATATATATATATATATATATATATATGTATATATATAAATATATATATATATAAATACATATATATATATATATATATATATATATATATATATATATATATATATATATATATATATATATATATATATATATATATATATATATATCTATATATATATATATATATATATATATATATATATGTGTGTGTGTGTGTATATACATAGATATATATATATATATATGTATATATATATATATTTATATATATATATATATATATATATATATATATGTGTGTGTGTATATATATATATATATATATATATATATATAGTATACATATATAAATATATATATGTATATATATATATATATATATATACATATATATATATATATATATATATATATATATATATATATATATATATAAAGGGTGGTCCAACCATAATGCGCGATGTTAATTGTGAGTCACACCTTAAAGTCAAATTTTTTCGCCGAACTTGATTTGACATTTCTTTGTTTCAGTGTTTGAAAAATTCAATCATGGGGAAGTACACGATTGAGCAGCGCGTTAAGGTTGTTTGTGCCTTTCACGAAAATCGGCGTTCAAATCAAAATGCATTTCGTGCACTTCGTGATTTTTTTGGTCAGCATAATCGACCAAATGTGTTAACAATCGGGAGAATTGTGCGGAAATTTCAACAAACCAGATCTGTAGGAAGTGCGGTATTGTTCTGCGGAAAACATTGCTGCTGTTCGCAATAGTGTGGCAGAAGAGCCGTCAACATCGACTCGTCGTTGTGCTCAACAATTGAACATCTTACGAACATCACTGATGTGAATTTCGAATAAAGATTTGAATTCACCCGCTTACAAGGTTCAGTTGACTCAAGAACTGAAGCCTACTTAACAAAGATGGATGAGGGATGGATACGAAATGCATCGAGAGAATTGAAGCACTTTATGATGTAGCGTGAAGTTGGCGCGTTATTAGCTGTCGATTCGAATTTCATATAAATTTGACGTGACGTCTCCCACTAATTTTCGCATATTGAACTAAATCAATTTTCCGTGCGGGTTTTCCAACTTGAACGATATAAAAGATTGAACATGACTTATCCTACGAAGGATACGTCCCTGACATGCTTTCTATAGCTGTTTTTATAATCCCACACACGTCACTACATTTTTCATTTTTCGACACAAAAACACTCGCGATCCGTAACAAAATTTCAGTTTGATTAATTATCATATTTGCAACGCTTTTGCTTTAGATTCAACACGGTTTATCTTAAAAAAATTGTTTTGTGTACAATTTAAAATTCAACTTGATTAGACGTTTCCCATAAATGGTGAATTTTCACAAATCATATGTTTTCAATCATATGGTTGATATTTCGTTGACAATTCGGGGGTTAAGGTATAAGAAGAGTTGGATTTTTGTGAGAGCAATTAGAGAGCGACTTGAATGTGTAGATTTTCTAGCGGCGTGCAAGGCAGGGGGATTTCAATTCGCATGCGAGAGGATGGCATGTATGTAGTAAAAGTACTTCACTCACGTATGGATGAAAATAAGCTCATTTCGCGTCCATTACTTTATATGTCTTTGCTACTTACCATTTCAAGCGTCGGCAATACGCCGAATGGTCGGTTGAACAGACAGAAGGGAATGGTGATTTTACAAAGAAAGTCATCTTCGGTGACGAGGCACACTTTCACCTCAGTGGATTTGTTAAAAAGCAGATTTGCCGCATTTTGGCAAATGAAAACCCACGAGTGATTGTTGAAAAGCCAATGCATCCACAATGAGTGACTTTTTGGTGCAGTTTATGGGCTGACGGCGTCATCGCGCCGTACTTCTTCGAAAATGAGGACGGCCAAGCAGTTACCGTGAATGGTGTTCGCTATTGTAAGATGATAGCGGATTTCTTGTGGCCAAAAATTGAGGTTATGGACCTGGACAATATGTGGATCCAACAGGATGGTGTCACTTGCCACACAGCCAACGTAACAATGGCTCTTTTGTGCGATAAATTGAATGGCCGTGTTATGTCACGATGTGGCGATGTTAATTGGCCGTGTGATTTGACACCGTTGGACTTCTTTCTCTGAGGGTATTTAAGAGAAGAATTGTTCTGTAATGATTTTCAATTCTTTTTAGGTCCGAACGCGGAACTGACCTCTCATCGGTTCTAGACGTTAAGTCTGAGTAGTGCCAACGGATGGTACCAACCGGTCAACCAATCCGTGCACCGTAACCCATTCACGCGGTGGCTGCTTGTCGGCCAGCTAGTTCGGAGAGGATTTCGGTCGCGGGTCTCCGAATGGGTTACGCTCATTTACATACTTCAGCCACCTATACACGCCCGTTTTCAAACGCGTTACAAACAAAACCATACGGAGAAGAAACCTACTTTACGTTACTCCGTATTCCTTCCTATAACCAGTCAAAGAACAAAAGCTAATTTTTATTTCGCGTTCCCGAATTTCCGACGCGGTACCGAAAAGTATACTACTCTAACTCAACCCAACGAAAACTACTCTAATAAAGCGACAAAACAACAAAGGTACCGCGTAACGCGCACGACGCGAAATCGACCTCAGCGGATTTTTCGAAACCCTACCCTCGCGACGGCATACCTACCCTGCACTTCCTTTCCCGCTGAAAAAGAAGAACCACTGAAAAGGAAAGTCCGTTTTTTTTTTGGTAGCAATTCATTGTAATCAAAAACATTCCTTTAATTCATATAAAAATATAAAGTAATTATCCGTGAATATAGTCAAAATAATTGACATGAAAATTTCATAAGCGAAAAATAAAATGTACAACATTTAACAACTTAACTAAAATGGAAAAGAAAGTAAACATAGGCACCTTAATTAGTATCAAAGCTACTTCGCCACATCAATCGAGAATTCTGAACTTACAATAAGTTCTTACAAGTTGGTGATGGATGGTTGCAACAATTCAGCACATTTGTAAGAGCATCAAATTTTAAATTTTACAATTTTTCTAGTATGAACGTGCTATGTCTTTCGCTATTCGCAGAGATACTTGTAATAGCTTTGCCTTATATATTTTTTTTTTTTATATTTCATGCCTTGGTTTTTCTATTTTTGCGCAGTATTCTTTTAGTAACACTCCGTTATTTAAAAATTTATATCGATATTGTGTTATTTTTGGCTTGGCTTTAAAATACTCCTGTACATTATTTTTCTATTTCCAATCGGGTTACACAAATATATATACTGGTGTATAAAGCAACTTTCGTTTAAAATATACGAGTACTTCTATTTTCGAATTAGTTTGCAGGTGACTTCTCTTCAACGCTCCGGTAGTGAACTATCGTTTTGTAACTAATAAATTATGTATAAATATTTTCCTAAAATCTATTGTATATGTAACTTATGTGTACGACTTAGTGGCCAGTATTTAAGAAGCGATTCTTCCGCAATCATTGTATTAGTTTCAATATGCCTCTCTGCACGAAGTATTGTTATTATCAATTCTAAATCAAAAATTTAACAAGTACACTAAAAGGAGGGCAGTGATCATGTTAATCCGCTGGATCAGCTAAACTAGAAGGACTCAGGTGGGATATTATTTTAGGAATTTCTATATAAGAGGCCTTTTATCATTTCATGTCTTTTGTTTCAAGCATTGAAATCAATGCTATATTTATAAATACCATCAATGTTTTTTTTTTCAAATTTTCAACGCGAGTGTTGCATACCTAACTTATTTAATTGCTCTTTCTTGCCTTTTAAGTAAATCTCAATTCATTGTCCCAAAGTATTTCTCATGTTTAATTGTTTTATAAGGATATGAAGAAAAAATGATCACAATTGTCTCTTTGCAAAATGTTTTGATTGGTGTTAAGTTATGTTAAGTTTGAACGATATTTATCGGTGAAAAATTTTATACTCTCGATGGGTTGGTAGGATGCACAAATTTAGACGAGGACTTGCTTTCTCCGTGCGATCGGAAAGAATGGAAGGGAAATTAGCTCTCCTTTGGATTCAACATATGGCTTGTCAATGGTCCTTGTACTTATTCTGAATGTTCTGAATGACTTGAATGTTTTATTTCGAGTTGAACACGCATTTCTATGAGTTGTGTTTTTTTTTCTCTACTAGATATGTCACAACACGTTTTCCAACAGAACCATAAACCCCGACGTCTATCGCTACGTTTCGAATGACTAAAATAATTTTGAAAATCTCTGCGCGGACAGACTTGAAACGTTTGTACAAATAACCGAAGAAATGCTCTTATCATCAACGATACTGGCTCGCAATCTTTTAGTTGTTCTTCGAGTTTAAATTACCCGTTTCCCGTTCTCGAATTATAACCAAATAAACTTTATACTATTTTAATTCATTGTCACGAACAAAAGCTAAGTATTAATATTCACGGTTAATCTGTAGCTAAATGGTAAATCATTCATTGCCTATGATATTATTGGATTTTTTTTAATCTTACGCGGTTCTATTTTGTGTGTTTGATTTGTTTTGTTTTTATTTGCCGCTGATTTTTATCGGTTGTTACTTTTATCTACCATGTATTCATGATGTTATGTATATACGACTCTAGTTTTATTAAGCGTTGTTGCACTGCCACACAAAAACGACGGCATGAACGTGCATGAGAATCACATTTCTCTCCTAAGGATGCATTATAAAAGTCGCTATTGAAGTGTCGGGTTAACATATAGACCACAGCCTCGTATGTTGCCATCATGATAGCAGTGTTTGGTATTTGACGGACTAGTTGTGTTGCTAATCCCCTATAGATTCCAGCCTTGCCCTCTTCTTTCCATACTGTATATAACGTTTGCCAAAACGTTCGATATTTGCTTCCTTCTACACGTAATCGCGTTCGTGCAACTTCGTGCGGGTACGCAATACATGAAGCAACAGTCTTCGATATAGCGCCGGCCAGCATAAACTCAAGAAAATCCCTCGACGTCTTACCATCCAAAGGATGACTATGTCATAGCTCGATAAGTTTCACTTTAAGAGCTTCATAAATCACAAAATGTATAACAGTTTCGGATATACCAAAATAGCTGGCCGTTATTCCTTTATAAAAACCACGAAAGCCCGACGTTGCATAAATTCGTTTTATACATTCACGCGCGGTCATTTGATTTTTTGATTTATAATCCAATTGCAGGCGCGTTTTCACGAACCATATTGGATTTGTTGCTGTCGATGCTGCGAAACCGGCACATGTTGCACTTATTATATGAACAATTGGTGAGTCTGGTGGGAGATTACCTAGCTTATTTAATGTTGTCTTAGCTTGTATGTAGAGGTTGCACAATATTTATAACCTCAAATGGAACCGACGACAAAGTTTCCCTATTGCTTGGAACTAAATTTTGTCTTAGGACTCAAACTAATACGGTATAATGTAGTTACCGATAAAACGTTGAATAACTGCACCACTTGAAGAAAACCTGCATGCCAAACAACTGTTGCGTTTGCACTTCCGACTGTGGGTAGGCACGATAGTGCTAGTAAGTGCTCTGTTGACTAACTTCCGTCGAATTTCCAGCAGTGAGCGAATGACTCCATAAAAAATTCCGTCGGCCCACGAAGGAAGGTCGCTCCCGCCCTTAAAGCAAAAAAATAATTAATTCAGATTCCAACTGCTTACATAAAATTTACCGGCTCCCGTCTTCGTGTTAGCCTGACACCTTGAAGGTTATGTGACGAATGACACTTCCACCCAGTTTCCACGTTTCTATCTATTCGATGTTTTGATGGCAACTGTGGGGGGCATTGCCAGATAGATATGCTTTGAAATGTATCGGATGGTTAGAAAATATTATTTTTCAAATATTTATATCCACAGATATAAATATTTGAAAAAAAAATATTTTCTGCACAATGATATCCGCACGAAAGATGAAGTCTGCTTGCACTTCGAAGTCATACATATCTGGCCGGTTGCCAGGGTTCGGGATCGGAATCACTTCGATTCCCGGGCGTAGGCGTCACATTACAGTACGCCATTAAGCCAAGAACAATTCAAGAGCTAAAGTATGAGACAATTCAGCACATTAACGACATTGAACCTCAATTATGTCTCAGAGTCATTGAAAATATTGACCATCGGATAGAAGTATGCCTCCGTAGCAGTGCGAGCATGTGGGCAATATTTTGTTCTACGCATAATTATCACAGATCCTTCTAGTATGATAAAAAATATTAACATAATTCTCTGAAAACTTTTTGTTTTAGTTACAATTAACAACGTGCGTTTTAGTTGGACAACCCTATATATATATATATATATATATATATATATATATATATATATATATATAGATATATATATATATATATATATATTTATATATATATATATATATAAACATATATATATATATAAATATATATATATATATATATATATATATATATATATATATATACATATACATATATATATATATATATATATAAATATATATACATATATATATATATATATACACATACATATATATGTATACACACACAGACACACACACACACACACATATATATATATAGATATATATATTTACATATATATATATATATATATATATATATATATATATATATACATATATATATATTTTTATATATATATATATATATATATATATATATATATATATATATATATATATATATATATATAGATAAATATATATACATATATATATATATATATATATATATATATATATATATATATATATATATATATTTATATATACACATACATATATATGTATACACACACAGACATACACAAACATATATATATGTATATATATATATGTATATATATATATATATACATATATATATATATATATATATATATATATATATATATATATATATATATATATATATATATATATATGTATATATAAACAAGTTGTACACATTTTTGTCGAAAAAAAACATAGTTTTTGTAAAGATCGAGCTGTAATGTTTGTTCATTATGAAAATTTAGTCCCTTACAATTAAGTATGAAACATTACTTCGGGCATATGTGCACCTCGTGCTGCTCAAACGATGATTGTGATTTTTGATGACATTTTCGCATTCAGTATTTTAATGCTTCAGTAATCTGGGGAGCATCAGCGTAAACACGATCCTTCAGAACTCCCCAAAGGAAGAAGTCACAAGGAGTCAAATCACACGATCTCGCCGGCCAATTTATGGGTGGACCAAAAAATTCACGTAGAGCGCGAAATGTTTGCGCTGGTGATTCATTATTTTTGTAAAAAGCTTTAACAATAATTGAACGTTCGGCGGATGTGTGTGACACCCTAGTTAGAATGGTAAAAGACCAACCTGTCATAATCTGTTAATATATGAACCTGAAGTTGGTGATAAATAAGAGTTAAGGCCCATTCACATGTGTACACTTTTTATGAATCACCCTTTATATAGAAATATATATATATATATATATATATATATATATATATATATATATATATATATACATATATATATAAATATAACATTACCACCCTCTTGTGGGTGAAGTAAGGACGAATATATATACATATTTATATTTATACTTTATATATATTTTTATGGATATATATAAATATAAATATATATATATATATATAGATATATATATAATATTTCCACACTCTGGTGAGTGAAGTAATGAATTGAGTTTTTCTGTAAAGGCAAAAGTTTTTTCATTGACAAAGTTATGTAAATGTATTTCCACTTTTACCACTTATAAACAAATTACTAACTCACCTGTAAAGACAAAAAAGCAACATTTAAAGCCTTTATCCCAGGTCTTGATATTTCTTTTACATGATATCTTTGAACACAATCATGACTCTCAATAATTAACATAACCTCGCACTTAGATTCGACTGACAGTTCCACTTGTGAAGGAGTCGCTGTCGAACGTGATATCGATCAAAGTCTGTGGGTAAGGCGGCAAATTGTAAATAATTGATAAAATTACAATTAAAGAAAAGTGACAACGTTAGTATAGTTATTTTCTTTACATCTCCCCCCTCGGGGAGAACACAAGCAATTGTTCGATTAGGTGCCAACCAACACTGGAGTTAGCTTTGAAACATGGTAGAGATTGGACTCTGCCTTCTTATGTCCTGCATCAACATCATCGATTGAAGTGGAAATCTTCCTTAAAATTTTGTATGGTCCTATTCTTAGTTCATCCATATTCTTTCTATTTAGTTGATTTCCATTTTCTACGTAGACTCTGTCTCCCACTTCGAATTTATATTCTTTTCTACGTAGATTATATATTTTCTTATTACAGTTGTGAAATTTTATTGAATTTTCGAAGGCTAGTTTTCTATCTGTTTCCAGATCTTACTTTGTGCATCTTGATTTCAATTCAAGTGCCAGAATATTCGCATTCTCGCCTTTAAAAGGTATTTTGGATTAAATTTTGTGACTGTATGTTCTGTTTCGTTATATTTCGCTACACATTTTTGTGCAACTGTTGTCCAGGCTGTTTTCTTGTCACCTTCATATATTTTACACCTTATCCTATTTACTAAAGTTTGATTCAGTCTCTTATTGAGCCCATTTGAAAATAGTGCGTCCACAGCTGTGAATACTATTGTTATGTCTTTAAATTCTTCGGAAATAACGCCAAGGTATGGTCTGTCAATAACATACCATATCAATATTATAGCTCTGTCACATTTTTTATTAGCTTAATGAAATGACTGGAGCCTTGATTTTTTTATGTCAATATATAAGCATATCTGGTAAAGTGGTCAACTAGGAGATG
The DNA here is from genome assembly GCA_963969285.1 of Odontomyia ornata. Classification (NCBI taxonomy): domain Eukaryota; kingdom Metazoa; phylum Arthropoda; class Insecta; order Diptera; family Stratiomyidae; genus Odontomyia; species Odontomyia ornata. Next base: position 185,258,128 of record OZ017739.1, read on the forward strand.
CAAGTATTTTTTTGTAGGCCATGATCCCCTGAAGCCTCCATTGGTATCAATTGATACAATTTCAAACGGGTATGCTGCTGGACCCAACTGTGACAACAAACTAAACTTTGATTTTCTTCTTGATTTGTTCTTAATACAAATGTCACATTGATCATAAATTTGCTTAATATTTGTGATGATATGCTTTGCCGTGTAGAATGGTGTTATGTTATCTATCATTTGCGTTCTTCCAATGTGGCAGTAAGTGTCGTGGACATCTCTAATTAATTTCTTGCTTGATGCTTCTGACAGTATAATTTTATTTCGTTTTTTTATTTTCTTTGTAGTAAATATTATTATCCAGTATAAACTTAGATTTTTCATTTTGTAGGTCTTGATTTGTGTGTAGGTCATTCTTAATATCTTTCAGGTTAATTGAATTCACAACTTTTAAAAAATCATCAGTATTGTCAAAAGGTTCTAGGATTGGATCTCTACTTAAGCATTCTGCTTCTTGATTTGGTTATCCCGGGCTAAATTTAATTTTAGAATTATACTGCGATAAACAATTCGTCTAATCACCTAGTTTCTGGTCTGTTCTAGTTTTGATGTTCAGATTTTCTAATGATTTGTGATCAGAATATACCACAAACTCTTTTCCCATAAGCCAGTGCTGCTAATATTTTACAGCTTCTTTGACAGCCAGACATTCTGGATATATTGCCTTCTTTTCAATTTCTCGAGAAGTAAGCTACAGGTTTATTGACTCCGTCTTCATCTTTTTGTGTTAACACTGCCCCACTCCTTTAATACTAGCTCCTGTGTAAATTTTTATTGATTGCCCAAGGTCAAATATCTTAAGAACTGGTTTGCAACATTGTGGTTGTTTTATTTTATCAAATGATTCTTGGCATTCTGTAGTATAAATGAATTTTCATTTTTCCATAATAAATTGTGTAGCGATCAAAAGGAGGAACTTGCGTATATTTTTTCTTGTTTCTGGAGCTGGGAAGTTTTTGACAGCTGTTAAATAATCTTTGAGAGGTCTAACTGAATTATTTTCTATTTTGTGACCCAAGTATTTGGCATAATTATTTGCAAAAGTACATTTCGAAAATTTCAGTCTAAATCCTTCTGCTAGTATTGCCTCTTGTAGTCTGGATGTGTTCTTTGAAAGGGTTTTAAAAAATTAAGATGTCTTCTATAAAATTTACTGCGAAATCTGAGAGTTTGCACTTTCTTACTATGTTGCTCAATATTCTTTGAAATATAGCTGGAGATGTCTTCAAACCAAATGAAAGGTATGTCCATTGAAAATGCCCCTCTTGTGTGGCAAACGCAGTTTTGTATCTATCTCGAATTTTCAAAGGAATCGGCCAAAATGCTGAATTTATATCAAAAGTAGAAAAATATTTGCAGTTCACAGTTTCCACCATTAAATCCTCGATCAAGGGGAATGGCTGTGATTGAGGGACGACAATCTTGTTCATTTCTCCAAAATCTATACAAAGCCTTGTTTTATCATCATCTTTGTTTTTATATGCCAGGGTAACCGGAGCTGCAAACGGGCTATAAGATTCTTCAATCAAATTTTCCTTCAATAGATTTGATACTTGATGTTCGATTTCTTTTCCATCATCAGCTGTGCACCTGTACGGACGTTTGTAACAATACTTATCCACTATCAAATCTATATAAGCTTCATATTATCGTACAGTTAGAGTATATCTACTAAATAGCAGCTGCAATTAGATCAAATTTTATTTCCTACGGTACTTATGGAGCAGAGAGAATTAGACTAAAAGTGTGTATGTATGGTAAACAAAAACTTGAATTTGCTTGCAATTTTACCAACACAAGGTAAACTTTAATCCATCTTTCACACGTTTATTTGCCTCTCTTATCATTTTGACAGCTCCTCGACTGCAGGTGCTAGTTAGTATATATGCTCTGGGACAGTGCTGACAGTAATGAATCGGCCCTACGCCACTGGCGATTATTAGTCAGTCGTTATCAGAGAGAGAGAGAAGAGGAGTAAGTCTATCCGTGTAAAACCAGCGCCATCTTAATATAATGGCCGTCTTCACAGCTGATAAAAATCTCAGCTGATACCTATAATAACGACGTCATCAATTTTTTGCTTTTCTTATCATGATCAGCTGAGTGCAGTGACATTTCATTCTACCGCGAAATGTGCAACTTGAATCTCGCCGATTTAAAGTAATTTCGCTGTGGAATTCGCGCGTTTTATAAACCAAAATGTTGGGGAGCAAAACTCTAAGTGTCTCAGCAGTACATTTCCCTAAAAACGCAAAATAATGTCGTGCCATAATACGTAAACGAAGTGCCGGCGACTCGTGCAACTTTAAAAAGTGAACTTCTAATCCTGTTCAAATGCTGATATAGAATATAGAATGGCAACACAAATTGCACGTGATGCTCTAACCAACACCGCGCGACAATTCTGCAGATAACGAGAAGTTCAAGGAGGATTTGGTGAACATCGCACGGACGACATTGAGCTCAAAGATCTTGTACCAGCACAAGGAGCTCTTTACAAAGTTAGCAGTTGATGCTATCTTGAGGCTGAAAGGTTCCGGCGAACTAAATGCCATTCAAATTATCAAGACAACTGGCGGAACTTTGGAAGATTCCTTCTTGGATGAAGGCTTCTTGCTGGACAAGAAACCAGGCATGCATCAGCCGAAGCGTGTTGAGAATGCAAAGATCCTAATCGCGAACACGCCTATGGACACAGACAAGATCAAGATGTTCGGCAGTCAAGTGAAAGTTGATTCAATGGCGAAAATAGCAGATTTGGAACTGGCTGAGAAGGAGACGATGAGGGACAAGGTTAACAAGATTCTGGCTCACAATTGCAATGTTTTCATCAATCGGCAGTTGATCTATAACTACCCAGAACAATTGTTCGCTGATGCTGGCGTTATGGCCATTGAACATGCAGATTTCGATGGAGGAGAAAAAACATCCACCTTCGACAACCCGTCGATGGTCAAGCTGGGTCAGTGCCAGCTCATCGAGCAGGTTTGTAGAATGAATTGGAAATGTACGTCCAAGTGTCTAAATTCTGAAATTATTTTATAGGTAATGATTGGTGAAGATACACTCATGCGCTTCAGCGGCGTTGCCTTGGGTGAAGCTTGCACAATTGTGATCCGCGGAGCTACTCAGCAAATCGTCCATGAAGCAGAACGATCACTCCATGACGCGCTTTGTGTTTTGGCTGCTACTGTTAAGGAATCACGAGTTTTGTATGGAGGTGGCTGCAGTGAAGCTTTGATGGCCTGCGCCATCTTCAAGAAGGCTGCAGAAACTTCTGGAAAGGAAGCGATTGCTATGGAGGCCTTTGCTCGTAAATATAATTTAATTTGAGCAAGACGAACGAAATTTATAAATAACAATTCATTTCACAGGTGCTCTTCTCCAACTCCCAATAGCAATTGCAGATAACGCTGGATATGATTCAGCACAACTTGTCTCCGAACTACGCGCTGCAAATTCACAGGGTAAACATTCCCAAGGCTTGGATATGGACAATGGTAAAGTTGCGTGCATGAAGGAACTAGGCATCACTGAATCGTTTGCTGTGAAACGACAAGTTTTGTTATCGGCTTCTGAGGCAGCCGAAATGATTTTGCGTGTTGATAATATTATCAAGGCTGCACCACGGAAACGTGTTCAAGATCGTGGCTACTGTTAGATTTAGGCTTTTTCATATGTTAAGCATCTAATTCTATGTCTCATCCAAATACATAATATGTAAACATTTCCTTCGTTACTTTTAACTGCTAATATTTAACCCTGACAACAGCCAGGGATCTTATTTTTGCTTTAAATTAATCTTGTTTTCACTTGTATTGAAGACTGCAATAAAAATACATTTGTATGACAACTTTTAATCGATCAAATGAAAAAGATTGTATTTACAGTTTTCTTTCAATCCACTTCCAAAAAAAAATTATCACACTTCTATTTTCAATTAATAATAAACACAATAGTTTATAAAGTGAGGCTTTATATGCAATTGAATTATTTGATCTGAAACGATTAAAAAGAAAGCAAGATATTTTTTAGCCCTGAGAAGGGCTTTTGGACTTGATAGTCGCTTTTTACTCTTTGTTTAATTTTTTTTAAGGCCCTGAAAAGGGCCATTTATTGTTCGCTATCCCGGGTATGCAGCGACATAGATTTAAAGTCCCTCGGGTCACACTATCGAATTGAATCCGTTCCACGATTCTAAGCAGGTCCGGAGACTATTCAGCTGGAGGCGATGGGATCTGAAACGATTAAAAAGAAAGCAAGATAATTTTTAGCCCTGAGAAGGGCTTTTGGACTTGATAGTCGCTTTTTACTCTTTGTTTAATTTTTTAGGGCCCTGAAAAGGGCCATTTATTGTTCGCCATCACGGATATGCAGCCATACAAATATAGAGTTTGTGTTGGGAGTCCACCTGTTGAGTCGAATTACATCGCATAAAACCGGTCCGGCGTTTTTCCAGCTGGAGGAGATGGGACCTGAAACAACTAAAACAAACAAAGGAATTATGCAGCCCTGAGAAGGGCTTATTAGATTTTACAGTTACTGAAGTCTTCGTAGAAATATACTAAACCTTAAAAAAAAAGAAAGCTATGAAAGCTCCTACGGTGAAAGTTATACTATACGCACTTAGAAAATTTCGACAGAACTTGACGCGCAGCAGTAATTTAGCTATGTATGCTGAGAGCATCTTTATTTCTTACATCAACGATAACTAATTGAAAAGATAAACTAAAATGACATCCGCACTAAGTTTGCTTACATATATCAAACACTCACTCGGGGCCAGTAAAACAAACCAAGTAAAATATAACTTTACGCATCCGATTTACATGATTGTTAAGCGAGTCTCATTAAAATATCCGCCACCAATTTTCACTTCAACAATATTAATAATTCACTTTTCGTGAGACTGCAACACTTCACTTGAAAACTTTTGAACTTACGGCACCAACTTTATCACGTAATTTCTCATATTTTAAGCGATTTACGGAAGTGCAAACTATTGCTTGAATTGGAGAAGTTATTCGAGCTACGCGCACCGAAATTTGGCCGTTCAAATCGCACGGGTTCGCCTTACAAATTTATTTTTAACACCGATTGTCGATTTTATGCGTTAGAGAGCGAAGAAATGTCACTTCACTGACAAAACTGCACAGCTGATGTACCGCCGCCATCTTAACCCTTATGAAATACGTCATCGATTTCACGAATCCGGCCATTATATTAAGATGGCGTTGGTAAAACCCTGTATGTGAATTCCAATATTTGCCTTGTACAGGCGGTTTTTGCGAGGGAAGGGGAAATCATAACAAACGTCAAAATTTTGTTTACGACTTCGTGCATTCATCGTTGTCAATATGCGGAAAGTATCATTTTCTCGTGATTTTCGTGAAAACGGTAGTGAATATTTAAGTGGTGAACGTAATACATACTGCTTCGGTTAGTTTCAAACGATATATAGTGAAAATTTATCAAATCAAGTGACTCAAAAATTAGAAAACGACAATGCACTGTTCGGTTCCGTGTTGCCCGAATTTCAATAGTGGCTCGAGCGGAAAATCGTACTTATGGTAAAAATTGATAGTTTCATTGATTTATAATCGTGAGAAAGTTTATTTTCAATAGTTTCAATTTGTGAATCGCAAGAAAACTGCTCAAAAATATTTGCAATTTATTGTTTTGATTGCTTCATATTTTGCCGCATATCTTGTGGCTTAAAGCAGAAGCGGCACGAAATTGGAGCATTTTTAAGGGGTTCATAATTCATTGTAACTTTTTATCATTTTAGAATTCTGAATGATATTTGTGCAAACATGGAGTGGCGCTGAATTCTCGGGATAAATCCGGAAATAAAACGTTCGCAGGTTTGCGAAGATCAGTTCAAGGATGACGACGTCGTTTATTTGAATCTAAGCTAAAAGTGTAAGATAGCTATTCTTAAATTAAGCTTTTGCACCAAATTCAAGTATCTCATATTTTTAGACTCGATGTGGAATTGAATATATTAACACCTTTACATCCACTTTCGGACATGTAAGTATATTTCATAATTGATTAAAATGCCGATTTCAAACTTTTTATTTTAGAATTCAACTATGAATAGGACAAAGTTTTGTTCAAATTCCGAATTTAATTCAGGATGTGTAAGTTTACATGTATTTGCCGTTTTCGTTCCTAAGTATCTAATTTTAGTGCGATTATGAAACGATTTCTTCGGTTTCGGCGAATAAGTCAATTGGCGTGAATAGGGTAAGTGTCATTTAATTTCCCGAACATTACATTTAGCCCGCTCAATTTCAGGACTCTTGGACCAGAAACGACGAAATTGTGAGCATGTCATCTGAATGATTTAGTGGGCTCTAAATCAAATTCGAAGAACGCGTATATTTCTTGCATTCTTACATTAGATGCGACAGCTGCAAAAAAATGTATGATTTCTTTTTTTAAATTAATATTCGCACAAAATAAAATATATATTTTAGAGTCGATGTGAAGTTGAAGATACTAACATCTCTACAGCTACTTTTGAACATGTCAGTATGCTTCATGTTTGACTATTTTTTTATTTATATTTATCTTTATTTCAGAAATCAACTTCAGAGGTTAAGCTAAGTTTAGTGCGGTTTCCAAACAATTCCTTCAGCGGCGATTAAGTTGATTGCCCTGGATAGTTCAAGTGTCATATAGTTGCCAGCACCTTATATTTAACACCCTCAATTTCAGGACTCTTTGACCGGAAATGACGAAATCTCCAATTGTCTTCACCCAAATATTTTAGTGGAATCTAAACGGAATTTGGAGAAGGTATGAATTTCTTATCCTAAATTTGAATGTGAATTTTAACCCCCTCTATTTTAGAACATGCTTTTGACGTAGCCCATGATACCTTTTCATATTTTGTATAATGTCGTCATGATAATTTTCCAGTTATATATAAATCAGCAGCAACGTTGTCTATGGAAAGCCTTGAAAGTTTAAGTTTTAATATATGATACGTAGCATCAATTATGACATTTTTTATTCAGGCTTCTAAACGAAAAAAGTCAACGGGAGATGGTTCATACGGCTTACAGTACTAATGTAAATTTAAATACATCACCTTAAATTTGAACATAATAATCAAAAATAAAGAAGTAAAAGATACCATCTTGCATTTCATTCTTATAATGGTGCTTTATATAATATAAGTAATTTAATCAAAAAGATGGAAGATTGATTTTATCTAAGCATTAGGATTCACTTTCCAGCTTGAACTAATACAAGGAAATTTTTTTGCAGGATTTTATTTTAGGGTAGATAATTTTTCCGCTTGTTTAATACTAACAATAATGTTTTACTAAAGTATGCCACGTGAACATTGTATGTGATTTCTTCTGTTTGATTAGGATGGTAATTAAATGCTACATTTTTTCTAAAAGGGCGAATAACATATCAATCAAAGAACGTTTTTTAGAGAAGCTGTTATTCACTAAGTACAAACAATGTATGATCATAAGTGGTCACTATTACTCCCTTTTATGTTTGTTCATCAAAAAGTATCTCAACACCAGGTCAGAGCATATCTACTAAATAGCAGCTGCAATTAGAACAAATTTTCTTTCTTACGGTACTTATGGAGTAGAGAGAATTAGACTAAAAGTGCGTATGTATGGTAAACAAAAACTTGAACTTGCATGCAGTTTTACCAACACAAGGTAAACTTTAATCCATCTTTTACACGTTTATTTGCCTCTCTTTTCATTTTGACAGCTCCTCGATTGCAGGTGCTAGTTAGTATATATGCTCTGACCAGGTATTATTTTATGTCTAAAAAAAAGTCAAAAAGATAATCTATCCACCAAAAACTGAATAAAACAATTCGCTTTTACGGTATGTAAGAATAAAATATTCAACAGAAAGAGTATTGCCGTTAATATTATTTGATCAACAAAATACCAACAACAATTCCAACGGCCTGGAAATTACTCAGAATAATTTACATAGCATTTTGATTTAGCTAAAGAGTATGTGGGCTATTCACGAATGTATTTATACATTATTATCATTATAAATTATTATCAGACGAATGTTCAATAATAAGCATGAAGGCGATTGGAATCTGCTGAAAAATATATCTCAGAAAACTAAACAGTGGCTCTCCATTATCTAATTCGAATTTTTCAATAACCTCTAAAAATACATCTTCCTTGATTGCATTTTAATCCAAAGTTTAGTTACTTATCAAACTGATCAAACTAATAAAAAAGTAAATTTATTAATATTTTCGGCATGGTGCTATCCATTTGAATTTTCCCGCCATATGATTAAGTTTGCCCCTCTTGTAATGAGACTACCCATGCTTTAAGCCACTACCACTACAATCAAAGAAACCTTACAAACACATAGCCGTCATTCGGAAATTTTTGGAGCTATCATTTACTCCTTTTCTTCCCTCCCTAAGGTCGTTATTGGCGTTGACAAAATCGGAACGCTCCCTCTAACTTCTCGCTGTACCTGAACCACTTTTGGTCTGCTGAGAGGAAGGCGATCATGTGTGTGAAAACTGACGTTGGATGGGAAGCCATATGGCAGCAGACTTTACTACCCCACACATGACCATTAGTAGGCCGACTAATACATATGCAATTCGCCACCGTATGACTTCGCATCTTACGTCAGTTTTGTGTGGGAGTGAACGTCAGAAAGCGGAAGGCACGGACCAAATGGAAAGATGGCCATGTTGATTTCAAAATGACAGTTTATGTTAACGTTATGTTGCATTTCTGATACGGATATTTTTGCTATATTGTCCGAAATAATTTGTCTTTTACACATTCCCGTAGTAAATTGTGTTTTAGCAAGTATAAATTGTGTTGTATCGAGTAAAGTTGGAGTGACCACATTATAATCTGGAAATTACTTTGCTGTTTCCAATTGCACGATGGCGAGAAAGCAGAAAAAGGGCGGAGTACCTAACCTCAAAGTGAGTAAAGTGTGAACCCAAAGGGAGTACCTAACCGCAATTTTTTTTGTTTGAGTGCAGATCGCCATAGGGCATCGGACACCCGGGGAATGCCTTACCGAGGAAGGTGACATGGGGAATCCAAAACCAGGTAACCACACGAAAATCATGATAGGCGCCATCGCTATCACAGTGGAGTTTTGTTCGGACCGTTCAAAAATTATCGCGAATTTATTGCAATGGCAAGAAAATTGACAATAAAGAAACGGTTATAAAATTATCAAATTGTCCGAATGTGAAAAGGCTTATGTAGGAAACTTGATACTAAATTCAATAACGATAACATGCCGGAAATCCCGCGGAAAAGTTTCTTTAGTTAATATCGTGAAAAACATGAATTTATTGCTGCGTTCTCAATGGGAATTGAGTATTTCCATAATACTAGGTATCCTTAAAAAGATAACGTGCGCCTCAGAGGCGCATGCAAAACAGATGTTTCGCTGTCATTTGTTTACAAACGCACGTACAAGCTTGTGTTTCTGAGCCAACTTAGTCGTCAGTCAATACTCTCGAAGAACGGTCCCTTTAGCTCGGTAAGTACCACAATTTCGTTGTTATGTGGACGCGATCCGCTCGAGAGGCGTATGTTTATCTTCTATGTAATTTTTATGTATTTGTTTTGTCATTTTATTTTTGTTACTTTTAAATCATTTCTTCTCATGTGTGTTAAATATAAATAGGTTGTTAATATTGATTAATTTTATCGATTTTTAGGAAGGTTTTAATATCATGACAAATAAAAGGGGATTGACCGAAAAAGAAAACGTTTCTTTACTGCAACAAGAAGATGAAATCGCTGATGATGGCAGTGGCAGTGAGATAGAGGACCATGTAAGCGGAGACGACTTTCAAAAAGATACCGAAGACGAGTATGTTGATGAAGTAAGCAGTGATGACTTGAGCACTACCTCAACACCTCCCAGACATGACAACCGCGTGGTTCTTCCGCCTCATAGAGTTATCAGAGGTAAGAATAAACACGTCTGGGCTACTTCTAAGGGTCAAGGTAGTGGAAAAACTTCTTCTATTGATATAATTCGCTCTAGTGGAGGTCCTTGTCAGATGTGCCGCCATATTTTAGAACCACATATGTGCTTTGAATCATTTATCACGAACGCAATAGTTCAAGAGCTCGTTCAGTGGACAAATGTGGAGATATCCAAAAAACATAATGACAGTCTGACTAGTTCTACATTTAGAGACATGAACTCCGCTGATATCAAAGCCTTCATTGGAATACTTACTCTCAGTGCTGCAATGAAAGATAATCATTTGGCAACCGTCGAGTTATTTGATAGTTCGTTTACGGGTAGCAGATATGTGGCAGTAATGAGCAGAGATCGATTTGATTTTATTGTCCGGTGCCTAAGAATGGATGACAAGACTCTTCGCCCTGCTCATCGACAGCAAGATCCATTTATTCCAGTTCGAAAAGTTTGGGATCTTTTTATAGCTCAATGCCAAATGAACTAATCTCCGGGTTACTTGGGTTCCGAGGTAGATGCCCCTTTAGAATGTATATACCAAATAAGCCAAGTAAGTACGGCATAAAAATTCCAATGATGTGTGATAGATAAGCCGTTAAACCGGAGAGATTATATGAAAAACCTAAGTAATGAACTTTATACATCGTGGATGAAGTCTAAATTGGAAATTCGGACATTGTCAAGACGTTTGAGAGAAAATATTGTAAATATACTCCCACAGACCAATCAAGAAGTGTCTGAGGTAACTGCTGAGGAGCCTCCGGTTAAAATGTGACGCTACTGTAGTTATTGTACAATGAAAAAGAAAAGAATGTCTAAGATAACGTGTACAAAATGCAAAAATACAGTGTGTGGTGAACACAAACGAGATGTTTGCTACAAATGTCTCTACATATAATTTTTGTCAGTTTTTTTCCTATTTGAGACTGATTATTTTATAATTCATTAGTTAGTAAAAAAAGCAGATAAATGTTACCTTGTTTTAAAAATGCCTACTTATAAGCAGAAGTCTTCTAATTCTTGTTACTTTACGGTTAGGACTTAGAAAAGCCTACTATTTTCTTATGATAATAATTTATATTTTTGTTTAATTCACTTATTAACAATGTAACATGCCATTGGCATTATAAAAAAAAACTTACTTACATCTGTAAAAAAAATTATTTTTAAATTGTGCGCCTCTCAGGCGTATGTTCATCTTTTCTGTACTAAAAAATAAGGTTATCTTTCAAGGCGTATATACATTTCATGTATGACAATGTGATTTCACTGTGCAAGTGAAACATTTTGATCGAAAGAAAAATAATTTTTACGATTGTATCCATAGTGTTTGTAGAAGTGATATATTCCATAAAATGTAAAACCGGGGTAAAGCAACAATGAGAACAGTTTCAATTTAGTAATCAAGGACATCTGGCTTATAATATTAGTACAGCAATTTTTAAATAAAACTTGTATAACCGCCAAATTATAATTAATATCATATAATTACAATTCAACAAAAGATAAGCAAATTACAGTACCGAAAAAATAGTGGTACACGTAACGACCAAAAACAAGGCATAATGTATTTAGAGGAGTGGTGATTTACTTAATTTCCCCATCAAACTACATTCAGTAAGTGTTCTGAAATAGACTCAATGAAACAACTTTAGTTTGATCAACAAGTGATGATTTATTTAATCCATCTCGATATATTATACATAATTTTTCCTTACACTAGCAATAGCTTCCATATTCATAAATTTCTGTACTTGCAATAATTCTCAATCAATAATTCTCAATCGTTGCAAAGGTTGTTCACAAAGGTTCAATGCATTTAGCTGAGTTTGTCGACAAATCATTTTTGCTAAGGGTGAATAGCTGAATTATGTTTGCAATTTGTGCTAAAGGTGAATGACAGAATTCTGCTGATTGTTATGATTGCAAAGTTGAATGTTTTCGAATGGTTACAATGAAATGGTAATTTAAGGTAATTGATTTTAAACTATTTAGAATATGAACGATACAATGATAAGTTTATGTTAGAAAATATTCATTTCCTTATCATAAAGAATATTGGAGTATTAACAATAAAATGGATAATTTTATGTTAAAGAATAGTCATTTTTTGATCATTAAGAATATTGGGATATGAACAATACAATGTATGATTTTATGCTAGAGAATATTTAGTTTCCTTAACATTACCACTCACCATGGACCGTCCGAGGTTCTTAGTTAGTGTCATACCACGTGGATTTGGGTGAAAGTGTTACGTTTGAAAAACGACATCGAGTTAACAGGAAGAACCCGGTTACAATCATCAAACAGATGATTACGGATAAGGTAGACCGGGATGTTGATTGGTAATCGTCGATGATTGCTTCTTCTTTCTGAACGTAGACTCCTATGGATTCTTCAGATTTTATTAGATCTAGAGCTACAAGGTTAGGGATGTCTTGTGTGTTGATGGTTCAATTGATGACGGGTGGTTACGGAAGAATGTAGACCGACGAATTCCTTGTAAAAGCTGACCATGTGGTAGTAAAGAGCGAGTTGTCAACTTTAAGACTACATTCTTGCGAGAGTTCAATGATACCAGTGCCATTTAGTACCATGTTTTCCCGGTCACCTTGGCAGGACGTTTGCCCAGGAGTTGCTATTGGGGCTGTGAACATCCATGTATTTGCGTCATGAAGCTGCTTCCAAATAATATTGTTCAGTTTGAAAATGTGTGCTGTACATGGTTGTCTCCCGTATACTTTGTGCATTTCATTAATGATGCAGTTTGGCCTTGAGTTTACGTCATAGAGAACCCTAATATCTACCAGATATTCATTGGTAGAGAGTTTAAGCAGGTCGTTAGAGGAAGCTTCGAAGTATTGTTGCAGATTGTAGTTAACTCCTAGAATCCTTGGCGGTAGATCAAATGCTTGAAATCTAAAGTTGCTGATATTCTCCGGGATTAGTGTCGGTTTTATGATATCAAACAGGCATGTATCAATAATCGAAAGAAAAGCCAAAAGTGAAAGCTCTTTCCGTTAGATATGAACTAAATGGGCTCTACTACCTGAAGTATGACTTGTACGTGGTCTGGAAGTAACGATTGCATTATGTTTATGTTAGGGGTGGTATTACTGGTTTTGATGCAATCCCAAATGTCAGTTCTTGATGACAGACTTGCTAGTATGCTGGAATATTTGTGATAAACTTCTCTCAAGAAGTTCTTTGCTCTCTGGTAAGTAGCAAGGATGTGACTGTTTATTTGATTGCGGTCGGAGCTTTTGTGCCAATGACTGAGTTCGTTGATACCATAGAGGTATACACTGGAGACGCCGAGCTTTCATTTCCAATATAAAATATTGAAGTCTCTAAATGCATGCTCTACACAAACAAACATTTCATGTACGTACACTCCAATTTTCGAAAGCTTTTGGACTTTCACGAATGAGCTTACGTATGATTGTCCAAATGCTATCATTGTTCAAAATTAATTTCGAAATAGCTAAAAAAGTCTTTAATGATCATACAGCATTTACAATTGTAAGCAATGCCTCCAAATGTTGTTCAACAAACTTCTTTCTTTTCCATAAAATGTACTAACGAACTACAAAGTGCGCCATATTTAAATCGTTTTCGATTGAAATCAACAATTGTGACACCCCTGATTCCGGAAATAATGTTTCAGCTGATGGAAAACAGTCAGTTGACAATTCTTGCGAAAATTCCATCAAAGATCGTAATTTTTTAAAATTTTAAATGAAAACGCTCGTTTCAGGTGAATTGTATAAGTGATTTCGGAAATAAAGTGCTCAATGCGTAAACGTGAGTAAAAATGTGAAAGTGTCATCGAGTATTTTTCATTATTTAGGCAAGTAAAGTGCAGTCAAGGAAACAATTATGTGTCCGGGTATAATGTAGGTGATGTTTTCTGTGTCCGTCCAGGTTTTCGGTGCGTTTCGTGAATGAAAACATAATTTCGAATGTTGTGTGAATCGTTCCTACTATAATGAAATTCATTTTCAAGATAGAAAACAATTAGATCTAAACATTTTGCTATTTTGGTGCACATACATGCTCAAGTTTCAAAATGGCGGCGATTCAAATATGCGATTTTTTCAGATTTTTGTGGCCCTCTATTGGCCAAATTTTCCAATGGATTTTGATGAAACTTGAGATTATGGATAATTGTACTAAGTCCTTGTACTAAACAAAAAATCATCACTCTGCATCGAGTTTATCGTCAAGAGTATGATACACCTTATAATATGATGAACGAAATTTCGACCCCAATTTCGAAATTTGCTTCCAGCCTATGCGAGTTATCACAATAGCAAAGGCAAAATCTTGTGGCTTCATGAATTTGATTTTTCGCCGTCTCCTGTATGTACCTCTATGGTTGATACGATCTAAACCTCATTGGAGTTGGGCTTTGAGAATGGAACACTGGAGTGGAACATCAACTCAAATTTTGTCATCATTTCCCGATGCCAGAGCATATATACTAACTAGCACCTGCAATCGAGGAGCTGTCAAAATGAAAAGAGAGGCAAATAATCGTGTAAAAGATGGATTAAAGTTTACCTTGTGTTGGTAAAATTGCAAGCAAATTCAAGTTTTTGTTTACCATACATACACACTTTTAGTCTAATTCTCTCTACTCCATAAGTACCGTAGGAAATAAAATTTGTTCTAATTGCAGCTGCTATTTAGTAGATATGCTCTGCCGATGCGCCACGAACGTTGCTCTTCGGATTTAATTTTGGAAGGCTGTAGTCGAAAAAGGGAGCTACCGTTTAGAAATATTTGAATATGTAAAAGTTAACTGCCATTGCATAATTGATTGAAAATGTTCCTATTTCAGACTTGAATAGTTTGTAAAACTTTATTTAGATAAAAAGAAACTCACAGCGACATTTAATAAGCAAAAACTAAATCTGTTCCTTTGGTAAATAAAAATTCAACTACTATTAAAACTATAATCATTCATTCTTTTATACTTTTTTACCTCCCTTTTCCTTTCATAATCGTCTTCAGTGGAATTAAGGTGAAATGTATAATCGTTGAGCTTGACCTTTGCTATGTGTGAGAGAACTACATGCCTTTAAGGTGCACTAATTTGTTAAGATATCGCCTAACAGAAATTTATTCTGATTTTAATTTCGCAATAAAATAGTATTTTGTGTTGATGTATTTTACTGCTATAAACTTAACCAACAAGCTGAAATGTCGTTTGTTGTTCATGTGCTCACCATATGCAACAAAGAGTTGCTTTCCGATGCATGCCACTTGAACATTGTTAAGTATACTATTTAGAGTAAATAAGAGTTTCTCGTAGCTGGCAGTAAATTGCCTTACAGTCAGTATATTGCTATAGGCGAGACTTGATCGAATGGATCAAAAATATCTTAATGATATCTTGATTCAATTTATATGAGGGAACAAATTTGAGCATATATTGGTTACAAATATGTCGTCTATTACTGTTGAATTTCTCAAACCTGTAATTAGTCCCAAAATGAATTATCCTGTGCCCCGATATTAAATTTATCTCTTTGATATGGGCTATAAAATTGATCAAGAGTTTGAATACAAAATTCGAATTATTTGTCCAAAGCATCTTTTTGAAGAGTTCATATATCCTTCTGCTTGTTAAAATAAAGATTGATTATTTCGAAACTACTTTTATTCATTTGAAAATTCAATAATATAATAAATGGAATTCATTCTATATATGCCTACAGTTAAAAACATAATACTAACAACTCCGGGATTCTGCTTTCCGCTTTCGAGGATGAAATAGCTTCCACATCCAGAGAGGCACTTGAAATCAATACTGTCGCTAAGCTCGTTGTATTTGCCTGCAAGAGTAAAAATATTTCTGAGATCCAGATGAGATTTATAAAAGTAAACAGTTTACCGATAGTTGTCCATTAATAATTTTTTCATCTCCATATAGTCCAGTCCAGTATCATTTAACAGACTCCTGAAAAAGAAATAAAATTGATTTCATCAATAAAATTATTCAAGCAATATGCTAGCAAAACTTGCCCCAAAATGCAAGCGCTACTACGCGAAAACTAATCGAATAAAATGGTCGCCACCGAAATGTAAACATAATCATGCATGAATTGGAAGCAGTGATTTTGAGTGAAAAAACACTTCTAAATATTGTATTGTGCTTCCTACATTTTATGTTGTAACTTACCTATGAAATGATACTCCTGTGGGCTGACGGTTCTGTTCTATTATTGCATATTTTCACAATGCACATGATTTTGGAAACTTCATTTGCATTTTCTTTCTTTGCCGTCGAAATATATAGTTTTCTCACTTGCAATCTAACCGATAGATTGTCTCTTATTGTCTTGTTCATGAATAGCGCACAAATCACAAATTTTCACTGATTTTAACTAAAAATCCCACAGCAAACGAGTTTGTTTACGCGGATTCACAGCCGATTTTCACAGGGAATGCAAAAAATCATAAGACAATATGAAGATTTCTCCTTATCGACAGCGAGAATTGATGACAAGAAAGATCAGTGTTCCATTAGCATTGGGCCGTTCCTGATAGCTACCTGTTCCAATGTCAGAGCATATATACTAACTAGCACCTGCAATCGAGAAGCTGTCAAAATGAAAAGAGAGGCAAATAAACGTGTAAAAGATGGATTAAAGTTAACCTTGTGTTGGTAAAACTGCATGCAAATTCAAGTTTTTGTTTACCATACATACGCACTTTTAGTCTAATTCTCTCTACTCCATAAGTACCGTAAGAAAGAAAATTTGTTCTAATTGCAGCTGCTATTTAGTAGATATGCTCTGCCAATGTCTTCACTGCCTTGAGCTTTGAGAATGGAACACTGGAGCTAAGATTAATAAGAACTGGATGGGCTAAGCTCATATAAAATGCATGAGAGAGCATGCGACCGGTTTCTGTTCTCTTCCAAGTGAACAGTCTGTCATTTCCTCCCCGTCTGCCTCTTGCTGGTCACTTTCTTGTTCCAAAAGCTGACTACGTGTGAACTGACTGTCAAGTTGACTGATGCAAATTGGACGCCAAATTGGCCAATTTGCAAGTTTCGTCGCGAATTTTATCCGATATTAAAACTATGGAAAGTGTTCGCGATCTAAATTCGTACCAAGTGTTTAAGCATTCGATTGGAGTTTGTGATTCAAGTTACTTTAACGTGTGACACTGTGTAATTAAGTCCGAATTTCAAAATGAAATGTGTAGTGCCTTCGTGAAAAAATCATAGTGGAAAAGGATCTGTACGTGTTTCCTTTCACAAGTGAGTAGTTATTATATTAATGTTTTGCATGTTTTTCATACAATGCTGAAGGTTTTTCAAATAGAAAGCAAATTTTTGGTATTGTATGAAAATTTGTTTACATTGAGCAGCAGCCATGTTTGCTTGTGCAATTTGGCTCTCTCTAAGGTTGTAAACAAGAGCGTAGCAGTAAGAAAAGTGGTCGCAGGGGTTGTTGCAACCATATTGTCACGTGGTTGTCCACTTCAGTGTTATTTAATTACTCAATGCACTGGAGTGGAACATCAACTCAAATTTTGTCATCATTTCCCGATGCGCCACGAACGTTGCTCTTTCGATTTAATTTTGGAAGGGTGTAGTCTAAGAAGGGAGCTACAGTTTAGAAATATTTGAAAATGTAAAAGTTAACTGCCATTGCATAATTGATTGAAAATGTTCCTATTTCAGACTTGAATAGTTTGTAAAACTTTATTTAGATAAAAAGAAACTCACAGTGACGTTTAATAAGCAAAAACTAAATCTGTTCCTTCGGTAATAACAAATTCAAGTACTACTAAAATTATAATTCTTCATTATTTTATACTTTTTCACCTCCCTTTTCCTTTCATAATCGTCTTCAGTGATTATTCCCAAAATGAATTATCCTGCGCCCCGATAGTGAATTTATCTCTTTAATTTAGGCTATAAAATTGATCAAAAGTTTAAATACAAAATTCGAATTATTTTTCCAATGCATCTTTTTGAAGAGTTCATATATCCTTCTGCTTGCTAATATAATGAATAATTATTTCGAAATTACTTTTATTCATTCGAAAATTCAATATAATAAGTGGAACTCATTTTATATATGCCTACAGTCAAACGAATAATATTAACAACTCCGGGATTCTTTTTCCGCTTCCGAGGATGAAATAGCTTCCACATCCAGAGACGCTTGAGATCAATACTGTTGCTAAGCTCGTTGCATTTGCCTGCAAAAACAAAAATATTTCTGAGATCCAGATGCGATTTATAAAAGTAAACAGTTTACCGATAGTTGTCCATTAATAATTTTTTCGTCTCCATATATTCGTATGTCCAGTACCATTTAACACACTCCTGAAAAAGAAATAAAATTGATTTCATCAATAAAATTATTCAAGCAATATGCTAGCAAAACTTGCCCCAAAGTGCAGGCGCTACTACGCGAAAACTAATCGAATAAAATGGACGCCACCGAAATGTAAACATAATCATGCATGAATTGGAAGCAGTGATTTTAAGTGAAAAAACACTTCTAAATATTGTATTGTGCTTTCTACATATTATGTTGTTACTTACCTATGAAATGATACTCCTGTGGGCTGACGGTGCGTTCTATTATTGCATATTTTCACAATGCACATGATTTTGGAAACTTCATTTGCATTTTCTTTCTTTGCCGTCGAAATATATAGTTTTCTCACTTGCAATCTAACCGATAGATTGTCTCTTATTGTCTTGTTCATGAATAGCGCACAAATCACAAATTTTCACTGATTTTAACTAAAAACCCCACAGCAAACGAGTTTGTTTAGGCGGATTCACAGCCGAATTTGACAGCGAATGCAAAAAAATCATCTGATAATATGAAGATTTCTCCTTATCGACAGCGAGAATTGATGACAAGAAAAATCAGTGTTCGATTAGCATCGGGCCGTTCCTGTTAGCTACCTGTTCCAATGCCTTGAGCATGACATGGTCAGAGCCTTTGAGGAACGGAACAAATGGAGAGGCTATGCCGATATAAGCTCCATAGAAAATGATGCGACCACCTTCTGAGCATGATTGTCATTTCATTTCCAATAATTTCCACAATTTCTCCTCTCGAGAGCCAGATTGTCAGTTTGACGACTAAACATGGACGCGAAATTTACCTGGCGCGTGAGATACGATTCGGAATTTAGTCGTTTTTTCGGTTCGAGAACGTGTCCGGAGGTACATATTGGCTGTAGTGAAAGTAATATTACACCTGGTTTAGGGATAACAACATTTTAAGGAGTGACATTGTAAATCGGAGCGAGGAACTCAATTGAAAGTGTGATGTGCGTTATTGCTAGAAAACGATGGGTTATCGATACGACAGTGTTTTCTATCCTAAGTGGCCGTAATGCTTTATTTGTATTCAATGCTATTTTCTTGTTCTGTGAAGTGTTATTTGCAATAAAACCATATTTACGAGTGCATAAGCGTTTGTTTACTTTCTTGTGACAACCCATTGGGTTCCCCTTAACTGGCTTTAGAATCACGGTCGCAGGGGTAGGTGCAGAAAGACACGTAGTTAGGTAGCGGTCGCAGGGGTAGTTGCGACAACGTTTGCACATGGATGTCCACTCCGGTTTTATCTTGTTCCTCAAAGGTCAGAGCCTTTGAGAATGGAACACTGGAGTGGAACATCGACTCAAATTTTGTCATCATTTCCCGATGCGCCACGAACGTTGCTCTTCGGATTTAATTTTGGAAGGGTGTAGTCGAAAAAGGGAGCTACCGTTTAGAAATATTTGAATATGTAAAAGTTAACTGCCATTGCATAATCGATTGATAATGTTCCTATATCAGACTTGAATAGTTTGTAAAATTTTATTTAGATAAAAAGAAACTCACAGTGACATTTAATAAGCAAAAACTAAATCTGTTCCTTTGGTAATTACAAATTCAACTACGATTCAAACTATAATCGTTCATTCTTTTATACTTTTTCACCTCCCTTTTCCTTTCATAATCGTCTTCAGTGGAATTAAGGTGAAATGTATAATCGTTTTGCTTGACCTTCACTATGTGTGAGAGAGCTACATACCTTTAAGGTGTACTAATTTGTTAAGATATCGCCTAACAGAAATTTATTCTGATTTTAATTTCGTAATAGAATAGTATTTTGTGTTGATGTATTTTACTGCTATAAGCTTAACTAACAGGCTGAAATGTCGATTGTTGTTCATGTCTCACCATATGCAACAAAGAGTTGCTTTCCGATGCATGCCACTTGAACATTTTTAGGTATACTATTTAGAGTAAATAAGTTTCTCGTAGCTGGCAGGAAATTGCCTCACAGTCAGGATATTGCTATAGGCGAGACTTGATCGAATGGATCAAAAATAGCTTAATGATATCTTGATTCAATTTATATGAGGGAACAAATTTGAGCATATATTGGTTATGAGTACGTCGTCTATTACTGTTGAATTTCTCAAACCTGTGATTCGTCCCAAAATGAATTATCCTGCGCCACGATAGTAAATTAATTTCTTTGAAATAGGCTATAAAATTGATCAAAAGTTATAATACCAAATTCGAACTATTTATCCAAAGCACATTTTTGAAGAGTTTATATATCCTTCTGCTTGTTAAAATAAAGATTGATTATTTCGAAACAACTTTTATTCATTTTAAAATTCAATAATATAATAAATGGAATTCATTCTATATATGCCTACAGTTAAAAGCATAATACTAAGAACTCAGGAATTCTGCTTTCCGCTTTCGAGGATGAAATTACTTCCACATCCAGAGAGGCGCTTGAAATCAATACTGTCGCTAAGCTCGTTGCATTTGCCTGCAAAAACAAAAATATATCTGAGATCCAAATGAGATTTATAAAAGTAAACAGTTTACCGATTGTTGTCCATTAATTATTCTTTCATCTCCATATATTCGTATGTCCAGTATCATTTAGCAGACTCCTGGAAAAAAAAAATAAAATTGATTTCATCAATAAAATTATTCAAGCAATATGCTAGCAAAACTTGCCCCCAAAATGCAGGCGCGACTCCGCGAAAACTAATCGAATAAAATGGTCGCCAACGAAATGTAAACATAATCATGCACGAATTGGAAGCAGTGATTTTGAGTGAAAAAACACTTCTAAATATTGTATTGTGCTTTCTACATATTATGTTGTTACTTACCTATGAAATGATACTGCTGTGGGCTGACAGTTCGTTCTATTATTGCATATTTTCACAATGCACATGATTTTAGAAACTTTGTTCGTATTTTCCTTCTTTTCCGTCGAAATATATAGTTTTCTCACTTGCAATCTTACCGAAAGATTGTCTCTTATTGTCTTGTTCATGAACAGCGCACAAATCACAAATTTTCACTGATTTTAACTAAAAACCCCACAGCAAACGAGTTTGTTTAGGCGGATTCACAGCCGAATTTGACAGCGAATGCAAAAAAATCATATGATAATATGAAGATTTCTCCTTTTCGACAGCGAGAATTGATGACAAGAAAGATCAGTGTTCCATTAGCATCGGGCCGTTCCTGTTAGCTACCTGTTCCAGTGTCAGAGCATATATAGTAGATATGCTCTGACATGGTTTTGGCTGTCCATGGAACGAATTATTTTCTTGTGATTGTCGGACAGACTGTTGATATCGTTGTGCCTTTCGTCGTTTATGCCAAACACAGTGGTTAACAAAGTAATAATGCTCCGCGACGTTGTCTCCGATGAAAAAACTTAACGTGTTCATTTTACGTCCAATTTCATCCTTGATTTCATCCGAATGTTGTGCTAATTCATGGCAACCAATTTGCGCAGAGATGTCATTGCTAGATTGACAAAGTCCTCGAATTTTCGTCACGGCAGTTTGTACGTTGGTTTGGTCATAGTTCAAATTGCTCCAAAGAACCTGGATTTGCATTTTCAACGGTCCTCTATGGATTTGCGCTATTCCGAGATGTTCGATGCATTAACCCGTTGTCAGCTGAATAATACTGACATCACCATATGTGTGTGGAAGGACGCAGCAGATTACCAACAGAGAGTATAGGAGTTTTGTAGCTAACCAAGGAGCGGTTGATGTCTTTGGTGGAGATTTCAAACATTCAACCCGTTGTTTTTTCGTGCGATCTGATAAGTATTCTGTCCAAGTATCACCAATGGGTCTAATTTTGCATCTTTTATATTTGCGTGTTGTTGATGCAAGTGTTAGTGATGGAGTTTATGTTGGGGGATCTTGGATAGGTGATTCCTTTAGGACATCTGGGGTGTTGTTCTGGAACGGTAGGCGGCAAATCTTGGTCACGGGGTGCCTGGCAACTCTGCCATGTACTTTGGTGGATACAAATCGAACTATACCATCAGTACCTGGATGCACTTCCACAATTCTTGCGAGCGGCCATCGAGTTGATGGGAAGTTTTCCGTTGATGCTTTTCCGTCTGATGCTCATCAATTTCGGTCGTTGCTGTTGTCTGCTGAGGTATTCAAGTCTCCATTGACTCCAGAAATGGTTCCTTATCTGTTGGACCATTTCCCAATTTTCGCTGATATGTTTGTCAGATGCAATTGTTGGTATTTCCAACAAGTTACTTCCTGTTAAAAAGTGTCCAAGAGTGATGGCTGAATGATCCCTTGGATCGCTGCTCACTTCGCATAGAGGTCTTGAGTTCAAGCATGCCTCTACCTGAGCTAGGAGAGTGTAAAGTTCCTCGATGGTTAGGAGTCGTTCTTCAATCGACTTGAATAAATGCCTTTTCATTGACTTTACTCCAGCTTCCCAGAGTCCACCAAAGTGTGGGCTTCTAGGAGGAATGAACTTCCATTGAATCTCTTTGTTCATTAGACGATCCTCGCATTGCTTTGAAACCTCTGCAAATGCTTTGCCCTTCGCGTAATGAATCTTCAAATTGCGGGAATGCACGCTGGTGTCAATAAATCGCTTACAGCTTCTAAATGGAAAGCTTTGGTCGAGCACACGAAGACAGCTATATAGGCTTTAGTGGTTTTCATCCCACGTCCACCGTTCCATTTGATTGTTATTGGCCCAGCGTAACCCAGGCCCGTTGGTGCGAAGGGCTTTTCCATTTGCAATTTTGGAGGAGGTAGCTGTCCCATTAGCTAGCTCTCTGTCCGAGCGATAGTCTTGAAGCACGTAATACGTTCATGAAGGATCATTTTTACAAACAATTGTGTATTAGTGATGAAAAACTCTTGTTGTAGTATTGCTAAAACCAACTGTAGTCCTCCAATTTTGCAAATGAATCTCTCGGAAGTATAGCTGGACGTTTTGTAGTTTCATCGATTGGCCCAAACTGTAGTTTGCCGGTAGTCCTGAGGATGCCATTGGAGTCAATCATTGGAGTTAGGTGCTTAAGGCTACTATTGTTGACGACTTGTGAACTACTGCGCAACGTTGATAATTCTTTTGCAAAAGCATGCTGCTGAGTTGTATGCAGTTGTTTTTTGCTCTCTGTAGCTCCTCGATTGTCAAAGAACCCACTCGTTTGTTGTCTTTATTTGATGCATTATGTTAGAATCGATGTATGTATGCTATACCCTTCAAGAGTTTTGGAACTGACGAGTACCTGCTGAATATCTCTGGCTCGTGGGTGGTCTCTGCTGCTACTATTCCAACGGTGCGTAATTCATTTGTGACGGCATTGTGTTCTGTTGCTGAAAGTACCGAATTTGATGTTGTTGAAATTTCTTGATTTGCTAGCCATTCTGGGCTGTTCCACCATAAGGATGAGTGAATCAGCTGTTCTGGTTGAATTCCTCTTGAAGGAAGATCAGCGGAATTATCGGTAGAGCGAACATGGTGCCAATCATCTGGGTTCGAGGCTTCGTGTGTCAGACTTACACGATTTGCGACAAATACCCTCCACGTAGCTGCTGGTTTTTGGATCCAGGCCAACACAACTTTTAAATCCGTCCAGAAATGACTGTTGATGTTTGCCCATTTGCTCGCTTGTTTGAGTTGCTTCATTAGTTTCAACATTAGAACAGCCCCACTGAGCTCAAGTCGTGGGATTGATATCGTTTTTAGCGGGGTGATTTAAGATTTTGCACTCAGCAAACAGGTTGATAATTTTCCTTCTGTGGAGATTACTCGCAAGTAAACTGCTGCTGCATAAGCTGCGTTCAATGCATCGCAGAATCCATGTAATTCTACTTTGCCGTTTTGTGTAGATCCATTCCATCTGGGATTTTGCAGCTTCTCAATGACCGCAAGTTCCATCTGGTGGTCGGTTTGTCTTTTCAACATAATGTTGCTCAACTTCTGATATCTGTTTATGTGCTATGGGTGGCTCCTCAATCTTCAAAAATCGTTTAAGGGTGTTATCAAGTTCCTCATAAGCTACAAATGATGTTGAGCCTGATTCTGTGCATGTGCATGCCGTTGATCTAAACAGAACCCAACCAAGCTTTGTCTTTTGAACACATGGCTGTCCTTGAATGAAACCGTGGTCCAAAATGCTACCGTATATGTTGGCACCAAAAAGTATGTCAATGTGTGATGGGCAATGGAAACCAGGATCTGCCAATCTCATATTTTTGATGTGTTCAGGCAAGTCTATGTTGATACTGATAGCTGGTAACACGGCTATATTTTTTGGAATGATTTATGCTGAGGATTGCAAGCCCCATTTCCTATTCTTTCCTACATTTGCAGTGACCTCGACTACTCCTCTGGATGTTGCTGCCTCTGAGCACCCAATACCCCCAATCGATATTTTGGAGTGTTTGCGTGGTAGTCCCAGCAGTTGTACAGCAGACTCCGTGATAAATGAGTTCTATGAGCCAATGTCCAGTAATGCTCGCAGCTTTGCAGTAGTACCTTCATTGGTTTTGATTGCGAGAATTGCTGTAGTAAGTAGTGCCTGGGCAGAGCATATCTACTAAATAGCAGCTGCAATCAGAACAAATTTTATTTCTTACGGTACTTATGGAGTAGAGAGAATTAGACTAAAAGTGCGTATGTATGGTAAACAAAAACTTGAATTTGTTTGCAATTTCACCAATACAAGGTAAACTTTAATCCATCTTTTACACGTTTATTTGCCTCTCTTTTCATTTTGACAGCTCCTCGATTGCAGGTGCTAGTTAGTATATACAGTCTTCCACAAAAGTCAAGGTACAGTGATAAATATCATGAAAATTGTTTGATATTTTTATTTAAAAAACCTATAGTGATAAAATTTTTTTGGTATTACTTCAACTATAATCATTACACTTTAAATTCATGTAAAACAAAACGAAAATTCTGTCGTATTAATATATTATTACATATGATGTGTTGGAAAGTCAATGAATGAAGTCCACAAAAGTCATGGTACACCTAAAGAAAAATGATGCAAATTGTAATTATAGTCTTGCATAGTTATTTGAATTATACTTTTCTTAATATTTTGTCGGATATCCTTTCATCTGAATTACTGACTTCAGTCTTTTAGGCATAGAATATACCAATTTTTTAGTAAATTCGCTGCTGATTCTGGCCCACTCCTCCAATATAGCATCCTTAAGCTGCGCCTTGCTTGATATCACTCTTTTTCGGATTTTTGTCTGAAGCTCAAGCTATAGGGCTCAAATCAGGGCTTTGAGGCGGTGTAGCAAGCATGCGAGTATTGAACAATAGCCACATTCGAACTTTATGCGCAGTGTGCTTAGGGTCATTGTCCTGTTGAAACAAGAAATCTTCTCGCATACCTAATTTGGCTGCACTTTGTTTCATGTTGTGTCGTAGAATCTCTAAATAAGAGTTCTGATCCATAGTATTTTCGATGAATGTCAGATTTCCAACTCCAGCAGCAGCCATGCAACCCCAAACCATAACACCACCGCCTCCATGTTTTACTGTTTTAATAGTGTTCTTGGGATTAAATGCTTCTCCTACTTTTCGCCAGACCCTCTTATGCCCATTTACACCAAATATACAAAATTTAGACTCATCCGAAAATAAAACATTATCCCAAAACGTTATTGGTTATGCTTTTGCAAATGTTATTCTTTTTTGTTTGTTTATGGAACTTACAAGAGGTTTTCTTCTAGGCGTACGAGATGAAAATCCAGCTTCTACGACAGCTCTACGCACAGTTTCTGCGCTAACCTCCTTCTTATCATTAATTCCAAGAACATCGCAGATTTTTCTACAGCTTAGAAATGGATCTTGTTTTACCATTCGCGAAATTTTTCTCTTGTCCTTTGCACTTAGTTTAGATAGACGACCTGTTCGGGGCCCATTTACCACTCTATTTTCCTTCTTAAATCGATTTATCACTTTTTGAATGGTTGACCGACTTCGCAACACTAGTTCAGCTATTTCAGAATATGATTTGCTCTGATTTGAATGCAGATTAATAATTATTTCACGCTTCTTAATACTCAACTCCTTTCGACTCATTTTTTAAAAATTTTATTAAATAAAAGATACACCACGAATACGGACGCGATATTAAAGACAGCGGCCTACGGTTGTTAACTCACTCTGATAATATGAACTTGGGGGATTCCCCTTTTTACAAATAACAGGGCATTTTCTGCAACTGTACCAAGACTTTTGTGGAGTAGAAAAGAGACATTGCCAACAAAAAATTATTGTCTTCAATGATCATTATTGCCGAATCCCTTTAAATTTATGAAAACTTAAATTCAACAGAACTCGTATTATTACCATTTCATAACTTTTGGTTTTCAAATAAAAATATTGATTCAGTAATACAATTTTCAGTTACCGATTCTCTGTACCTTGACTTTTGTGGAAGACTGTATGCTCTGGCCTGGGCGTTGGAGAGAAGAGCGTTATGTGCTTGTGGCTGAGTGGAAGGCATTACTGGCGAAGACGATTCCATTAACTTTGGTTTAATGCATCCACTGTCAGCCATGTGCAATAGAGTGTTATGTCATTTCGGACAGAGTTTGCAATTTTTCTTAGATTGGCATCTTTTCACCGCATGTTGGTCTGAAAGGCAGTTGAAACACAACTTCTTACTTTTGACCAGTTGCCGCCGTGAGTCTACTGCTGCTTTCTTGAATTGATCGCATTCAAACAAGCGGCGATGATTGTCACACATTACGCAGCGTGTTGGTTGAACGGCGTGAGTCATAGTCCCTTTGGGTGGCCTTGTGTTCGCTGAAGAGGAAGATAATGTTAAGGCTTCTAACATTGTAAATCGTTGGGTTAAGAAGATCATAAACTTTTCAAGTGTTGGCACTTCTTTACTTCCCCTGATAGTTTTTTGCTACTCAGACCTTGATTCCTTATTGAGCTTGCTGTTTAGGATGTTCTGAAATAGACTCAATGAAACAACTTTAGTTTGATCAACAACTAATGATTTATTTTATCCGTCTCGATATTTTATACATAATTTTTCCTTACACTAGCAATAATTTCCATTTTCACAAATTTTGGTACTTGCAATAATTCTCAATCGTTAATGTATCATTTTTGCTAAAAGTGAATAGCTGAATTATGTTTGCAATTTGTGCTAAAGGTGAATGACAGAATTTTGCTGATTGCTATGATTGCAAAGTTGAATGTTTTCGAATGGTTACAATGAAATGGTAATTTATGGTAATTGATTTTAAACTATTTGACATATGAACGATACAATGATAAGTTTATGTTAGAAAATATTCATTTCTTTATCATAAAGAATATTGGAGTATTAACAATAAAATAGATAATTTTATGCTAAAGAATAGTCATTTTTTGATCATTAAGAATATTGGGATATGAACAATACAATGAATGATTTTATGCTAGAGAATATTCAGTTTCCTTAATAGTAAGGACTATTTTATTACTTTCACTTTATTTTTACGAAATATTGGATAATCTTGCCTACTTACTTGTAAGAGTTAAATTAACACGATGATTTTTCCCAAATGCAATATTAGTTATACTGACATCCTGGCATTTAAAAATTTTTTCAATTAAGAATCAAAACTGTATATAATTAATTTCTGAGATATTGCTAGTGAAATGAATTTAATTTGAATCAATTTTGAAGCCTTTCGAGATTGCAAATGATGATCATAAACTAATATTTCCATTTTTTACTAACTTATCGAAAAAAAAGAGAAAATGAAGAAAAATGAAAATGAAGAAAAATGAATAAGTAATTGATTGATTGATAAATCAAATTCAGTATTTTTGCGAGTCTGTTTTCTTTCTTTCTACTACAAAATAAAGTAGTGTGTAAACAAACTAACGAGAAAAATTTTATAACCCTCAAAGTTGAGAAATTAAACAAAACTATTGAAAATAGTTCTTGGGGCGCCACTTTGGTGCAAGAAAGTTAACACTTGATAATTTTGATTCTTTCAGCTTTTTCTATTTGCAGACTTGAAGTCAATGGCCCATTAAAATTTCCAAATTAGGCCCCCCTTTGTATAAATTCCAAAAGGAGAGTGTCCTTACGCGTAAATTACCTTCAAGTAATATTTAAAAGAGAAACTGAAGGTTTATATCGGAGGTATATGAACTAAAATGAAATGATTTCGTACATTTCTTGCATTGAACGAGGCAGTTCAAAGAATTTAGTTGCTAAATATTACAATCCTTTTAAGAATTAAAAAAATTTTATATTACTTGCCTAATGCATCGATAATCAAACCCTATTATTGTTTATATAAGGTTGTAAATAATTTTTGTTAGAAACCAGTAAGGAATTTGTTCGATTAACTATGCATTGAACTAATATTGAGATGAAAAAAAGTGATGCACTTTAAATATAAGACTGAACTTATTAGTTTAAAATAGAAGATATACATACAATAAACAATTATAATAAATCGTAGGGGATGGAATGTGAGAACCTGCGAGTAACAAGCGAAGGCTACTGAATTGATGAAATAACACCAATAATGAAAAGCATCGCAACAAAAGTAAAGAAAATGAAACTTTGTAAGTTTAACATCTACCGTTAGTTGTATAGTAAGTCTTAGATAGGGGAAGTACGGACAAAATGATAGGGTGTTTTGTTTTTTAATAATATTTTAATTTAATGGTATTATAATCAGTCTCAATCGTTTTTACTCATCTTAAATTCATTGACTATCAGCAGCTTAGTCTTTTAAGTAAGTAAAAAAGATAATAGAAGATATATTAAGAAAAAATGTAACTAATCATGAAACCATTTTGTCCGTATAGTACGGACGAACTGGCATATACTATCGTCGTCTTCTGTCTTGCATAAGAAATCTTCGCTTCCTGAGCTATCATATATAAGCTGCCTCGATGCTCTCAATCTCTTCTCTGATGGTAGAACGTTTTTGGAAGCAGTAATATTTATCTCACCCTCATCAAAAATTTTTCTTTTAACCTGTCTCTTCTTTTTCACCGGTGGATTCTTTCGTCTGTTGTTAGCAATAATTTCTTGTATATTTGGAGTAGAAGTTAAAAGCTAATCACATTTGACAGGTTTCAATTTTCTTTTTCCTTGGCCTCGAATGAACTGCCCCTTTGGTGCAGGCAAAATAGTAGAAACTGAATATGTCAGTAATTGCTTTGATGGACCAGGTCTCACACCGTCATCGTACGCCATTCCAGCTACCTCATCTGTATTAGACTCCTCTTCACACGTTTCTAAACTCAGGTTCATCACATCAGAAACAACAACTCCAATATCATTATTGGTGGTGGCTTGCGTTATGTTTTGTGAAGAATCTACTTCATCGTCATTTGTTGCTGATGGATTCAAAATAGATGCAAAATCGTTACTCGGATCTTCTTGGATTGAAGAGGTGTTGAAACATTTAGTTGATGGTAAATGTGAGCTGGGAAGTTCAGGTGTATTGTCCGCAATATCCTCCTGTTTCAACGGAATATTTGTAGTCTCTGCCGGTTCAAATATGTAATCTGAAAAAATACCAGGATTAACAGGCCAGATGCCTGTCTTTTTAAAGCCATTACTCGCATTCTGAACAGTTGCGGCTTTTCCATACGGGTGACGCCATCGATGCAACTACCTCCACTAAATGAGGAAGTGATTGCTACATCGACACCGTCATCTCCAAATAAAACATTCAATGTTGAATTGACCCCAAGTGCCAACGAACTTCCAGTAAACTGGTTGACCTAGTTCGTTGGTACAAATGAAACCAATTCCGTCAAAGGTAAGCATTCTAGCAATTACAAAATTACCACAACATTGCAATTACATTTCTTCGATTGCCAATCACTTGCAAAAGTGCTTACCAATACCAATAAGCATTATTTTAGAATGTAGGTCATTTTGTAGAAGTAAAAATGTAATGTTAACACGTAAGATAGAATTAAGTCAGTTAAATAATGTAGCTCAAACCGTGATGAATAAAATTAAATAATAAAACATTTTAAAAAATATACATAAGTGGTGCAGTTGGTACGCAGTCAATCAAAAGATTGACTTAGTGAAAAAAAAAATGAAACTCGAATAAAAGTGACACGGTTCTAGTCAAAAAGGCCTGCATTGCCTAGAGCAGAATTTTCCAAGAATTCGCTCATACCCTTTCTATAGAAGGAGGTAGTTAACAAAGGTCCTTGGTACCATAAACCAAACCAGTGCTTTTAAAAAAGTGCATAATAGAAGGTTAGCATTGCCTTGAGCTGAATTTTCCGAGAATTCGCTCCTACCCTTTAGTAAAAGAGGTAGCTAACAAAGGTCCCTTGGTACCATAAACCAAAACAGTGCTAAAAACAGGAAAATAGTGAATTGTAATAAGACAGAACGTAATTTAAAGTGAAGAAGAGAAAATAAAAGAAATCGCAAAGGAAAAAAATTATAACACAAGGCTAGCACTGCCTCGAGCTGAATTTTCCGAGAATTCGCTCCTACCCTTTAGTAAAAGAGGAGCTTACAAAAGTTCCTTGGTACCAAAACAGTGCTAAAAGAAAAAAATAAATAAATCAAAAATGGCCAATCCTGTGAATCAAAAATTCAGCATCTCTGCTACTGAGCTGGTTAAAGAATCAGCAGCAATAAAGGAGTGCCAACAAAAATTACGATTCATCTTCTTTCATCCCATGTTCTGGAAAAATGCACCTATATAACAGGTACATTCTCAACAAAATTCAAGGACCAGCTCTGCAAGTTATAAGAACGTTTGGAGCGAATCCAAACTGGGAGCAGGTGAAAACAGAACTCATCAAAAATTTCGGAGTCAAAGAATCATACCACAATCTGCATCATCAAGCAATCAACACGAAAATTCATTTTATCGCATATTAAAAAATATCTTAGATAAGCTTAACACTAAGTACGAATTTGATAGTAGTAAGCCTGCTAAATTTTCTCCTCCATCAAATGAGTCAATTATTCTAAAGATATTTTTGGATGGTATCGACCAACATCTGGCTAGCGTAATTTACAGTAGGAATATTACAACTGTGAGGGCAGCATTTTATTTACTAGAGGAGGCCGGACTTCTAAGACAATCTAACAGTAGATAAAGACGCAACTATCAGTTAGACTATAACAGACATAACGAGTTCAGGGCAAATTATGGAAAAGACTTTAGAGGATGCCAAAATAGTGGAATGAATAGGGGCAATACAAATTACTCTAATTGAGGGCAATCCCGAAGATATAATAATCATAATCAAACGAATTCAGAACAGTTTAGGCAAAATCAGTACCATGGCAATCACAGACAATGTAGCCATATGGAACCAATGGAAGTGGACCGTTTAGAGGGCGAGGTAAATTTTGAATTACCGCCTCGCAACAGAATTTACCGATAGTAGAACTGACGACAAGATTAAATGTCTCATTAACACCGGATCTACTACGACCTTAACAGATAGAAACAAACTATCAAAATATAAACGTGAAAATTTACAAGAAATATTACGCTTTAATACGCTCAGTGGTGTGACGAATGTTACACAAGAAATTATTACAGAGCTTCCAACTGAGTTTAATGAGGATAATCTCATGAGTTGGAAACTTACATCATCTAAAAACAAGAATTTTGATGGTCTCATTGGTCAGAATTTACTGAAACCAATGCAGGCAACCATAAATTTAGAGGAAGGTTTTATCGAAATTCACAATGTCAAGACAAAATTTTTAAACTCTTGTCCTTACAGCTATGAGGATATTAATTCTTTGGAAGAATATCCAGCTGACGAGAATATCCTCAATAAACTTATAAGACAGGATATGAATTCTGAGGAAAAAAACAAATTAAATGTATTGATAGAAAAAAACAAAGATTTATTTTTCCAAGAAGGTTGAAAATTGACCCATACTCATGAAATTCAACATGATATTATTACAAAACCAACAGATCCATTTATACGAAAATTTACATGAGGAAGAAATCAACAGAAGGATATGCTGGAGCAGGGTATTATTCAGGAGAGTAATTCACCCTACAACTCACCTTTGTGGATAGTGCCGAAAAAGATTGATAACTCTGGAAAGAAGAACTGGAGAATCGTTATTGATTACAGGCACCTCAATGAAGTAACTATAAGTGATAAGTTTCCAATCCCTAATATTGAAACAATACTAGAAAAGCTAGGCAGGACTCAGTACTTTACAACGTTGGATCTTGCCAAAGATTTTCATCAGGTGTTGATCAGGGAGGAGGATAGAAGGAGAACAGCATTCTCGACACCTCTAGGACATTACGAATTCGTAAGAATGTTGTTTGGGTTGAAAAATGCCCCAGCGACATTTCAATGATTAATTAACTCCGTATTGAGGGACTATATTAATCAAATATGCGTTGTGTATTTAGATGATATTTTGATCTTTAGCACTTCTATAGAAGAGTATATGTTAAGTATTCAATAGGTCTTCAATCGATTACGATCACATAATTTAAAAATCTAAATTGATGAATGCCGCTTTTTCGTAAGAACCACAGGGTATTTAGGACATATTCTCACAACAGAAGGGGTAAAACTGAACATGGACAAAATTGAGAACATCTAGAAGTTAAAACTTCCAGAAACAGCAAAGCAAATCAAATCGTTGTTAGGAATGACAGGTTATTACAGGAAATTTGTAAAGGACTAGCGAAAGTTGCCCAAGGAATGACAAAATACCTGAAGAAAAATTGCAAAATCAACAAAAATGATCCCCAATATGTTGATGCATTTGACAAATTGAAAAGAATGTTAACGGATGCACCAATTTTTCAATTTTAAAATACCCCAATTTCAATAAGAAATTCAAATTAGTTACAGATGCAAGCGATTTCACGATAGGAGCTGTTTTGACACAGGGTGAACATCCAATAAGTTATGCCTGCAGAACTCTAAACGATCACGAAAAGAAATACTCTACTACAGAGAAGGAACTCTTGGCGATTGTTTGGGCTATTAATTATTTAAGACCATACATATATGGGAGACCTTTCGACTTAATGACAGGTCATTAGCCACTCAAGTGCTTACAAGCTAAAAATAAGGGTAAGGACATTAACCTCAGGTTTCAAAGGTTGCTATTACGGTTAAGGGAGTACCATATTAACATAAACTACATAAAAGGGAAAGAAAATAAAGCAGTGGACTTCATAAGTAGAATAAATGCGGAAACTGGGGAAATTAACACCTTAGACAAGAATAGAGAGGACGATAA
Organism: Odontomyia ornata; assembly: GCA_963969285.1. Classification (NCBI taxonomy): domain Eukaryota; kingdom Metazoa; phylum Arthropoda; class Insecta; order Diptera; family Stratiomyidae; genus Odontomyia; species Odontomyia ornata. The sequence continues at coordinate 185,291,727 of OZ017739.1, forward strand.
CATGAGTACCAGTGCAACAGTTCACTCACATTAAGACAAAATCAACGATCTGTAATGTGACGCCTACGCCCGGGAATCGAAGTGATTCCGATCCCGAACCCTTGCAACCGGCCAGATGGGTATGTCCTCGAAGTGCCAGCGGACTTCATCTGTCGTGCGGATATCGTTGCGCAGAAAATATTTCTTTTCTGTCCAAATATTTAGATCTGTGGATATAAATATTCGAAATATAAAATTACTCCAAACCCCGACACATTTCGAGACATATCCATCTGGAAATGCCCCCTCCACCGTGGTCATCGAAAAACTATGCCACTGGCGACAAATGGAGAGGCACATTGCCGCCATGTGGCGTGCCATTCCACACACATCTGTTTTGTCGGTGGTTGTCGGATTGACAGTCCGGCGCCACAAGGAAAAGGTACAGAAGGTGCGCGGTTGACTTCCGATGAGGGAGCGTGAAGATTGTTCGAGACCAAAGTGTTTCACTTGGTTAAATCTTCACTATACACAGAAAAGTGCGGTGACTTTCGACAGTTCGGTGGTAGAAAACAAAATTGCGAGTGAATGTTGTCCAAAATTATTGTTTCATGGATGGTTTTGTACGAATAGCCTTCTGTATGGAAACGGTTATTCATCACAGTTGGACGCATCTTCCGCTAGAATCTAGTAAGGGTAAAATCGGTGTGTTGTCGCATCTGCCAAGCGAGTGGTAATTTTCTATTCATTTTCAGAAAAAGGAAACGAAGATGCTCTTCGCATGCTTCAGTCGATTGCATCATCATCGATCACCTTGACTGACCGCCTTCCACATCATATCTGTCTACAATGCAACAATGAGTTACATGTGGCATACAACTTTAATTTGTGCTATGCAACTGACATCACGAAGACTTTTACCAATATCAAAAGCAATACAAACACTGAAGGCGGAGAAAGTGTGGCTTATGGGAATGCTAATGGAGCTGAGGATGACCCAGGGGACCAAGGAAAATCACAGCCGAGCTCGGTGAGTAATTTTGACATGTGGTGATTATGAAAGAAAACGGAGTAAATTCTGAAAACATCGTAATGAGAAATCATAGTAGAATATATCGATTTCCCAAAAATATTCGTTAAATTTTAATTCCATTGTAACGCCCAAGTACTTAATAAGCTCTCCGTATGAAAATGATAAGAAAACAAAATAGAAGACTCGAATCGTTATTAAATGAGTGAAATACCTAATCATTGTTATTACGACAAATGAATAAAATTTTAATTATAAAGGAACAAAAGACGAAGGATAGAATCGTCAGTGATTCTTAGTTAAAGGAACGGCATCCGTAATTATGTTATGAATGAATTGCATATAATTAAAGCTTCTCTATGTACATAAGTTCAATTTGATTTGCTACGTGTTATTAATGCTAGCTTATTTAAAATATATTTATGGTTTCAAAATGAGAGGAAACTAGATCGTGTGCACCTTTGCTAATTACTTCCGACAAATTTCAATTATTCTCTTGTTTTGAATTGAAAATATTTAATCAAGTGATTTGATGAAATTCGGGCTTCCACTGGGTCTGATCTATGAAATTTTCTTTTGAATGTAAAACGTGTTCAGTTTCTTCTCTTTTAGTTGTTTACATTTATAGTTTCGTTATAAATATTCTTCATTAAACTTACTTTAGTATGCCAAGTTCGGAAAAATAAAACGCAAAGTAACTTAAAAACATAAAATAAATTTAAAAACTCAAGTTGTCTATGATTTCAAAACAAGATTTAATTAATCAGAAAGTAAATTGGAGGTATTTCATCTGAAAATTAAATATTTCTATCACATCTACGTTAACTCGTAACTAAATAACCTTCGAGATTAACCTGCAAATCGTCAACTTAATAAACAACACATTTACAATGGCTAATTAACATTCTTTATGCTATCATCAACTAAACTGCAAACAGAATTAACAGCACATCGCAAATAATAAATACCAACAGACAAATGGATTATATTCAATCAGTGAAATCAATTTTATAGGAATTTTTATTAAAACATATGTACTGGTATCTTACTCAAAGAAACAACAATTTTTTTTACACAAATTCAAATGTAAGATCATGGTAGTGAATAGTTGTAAAGATTCTAAAAAGAGCATAAAGGCTAGCAAATTTAAAACCGAACGAAATAGAACTTTGAATAAGTTAGGAATGATATTTGATTAAGTTACAAACGTACATTTAATTTTAGTCGTAGGCTTAGTATTGAATCAATTTATTTCAATTTCGAATTCGTCAATGTCTTATAATGCACTATTCATATTACGATATCTTGAGAAATTCAGTTCAATGTATTATATTGTACTTAGATTAAATTAAGGCAATTTGGTTTTTTGCGCTTCTTGAAAATACTTATTTTATGTAAGAAACTCCTTCGATATTTTGGAAACTATAAATTTAAACTTATCTTTAATCTTTCCTTTTTTTTTATCCTAGTGAAATTTTCATTCTTGGTGACTATCAAATTTTTAGTTTCTATTCTTCGGAGTCTGTTTTTCCTCACCAATTCATTTTAAGCAAACGTTTTAGTGTTGCACTTATCATTCATATTCTCCTAATACCGTATCGTTGCTTTTAGTTAATCGAATTCGGATATTACTAGACTTATATTGCTGTCTGTGGTTGCATTGAATTTAGATTTCAATTGATATATATCGGAATAAGATACATTTTTAAATTAAAGTTAGATTGAATATTATTTGAATCTTATGTTGAATATATATTCAATATTTAAAAGAATATTATCAATAAAACTTTATATGTGGTGTTATTATTTCTTACGCTTACATTATTTGCCACTAAATTCATCTTGAATAATCCCCAAAAATAATCAAAATAAACAACAAAGCAATATAAATCAATATAAAAATTTTACTGCTAGGTTATAATATAATTATTTTAAATGATTAATGTAATTTAGATTACTATTTAAATCGTGCCAATAAGGATTTAATTTAAATCCCTGACCAGTAACATTGATTGATATTTGATGACAACTACGGAAAGAAAGTATATTAGTTATATATTGTACAATATAATGGGATCTTATTATACATTACATTGAAGTATTTTCATACAAGTATCTTAAGAAGGACAGTATAATATTTTGTAAGACGGTGGTTTCTTCAAAAAACAAAGAAACTCTGAATTGCCGTAATTCATTGTTCCAAATGCTGGTCAAAAGCTGGCGAAATCTCCTTGATACGGCTATAAATATAACTTAATTAAGCAAATAAATTAATATAATTTGGTTGTGCAGAGAATATTATACAAAAACAGTGTAATCAGTATTCACTTCACTCATTGATACAATTTATAAGGTTTATACGAACTTAAGCTCTAAATATAATTTTATCAACATTGATCAGTTCGATTAGTTTAAAACGATAAGAATGTTTTCAGTTTCATGGCAGTTAGCAAATAGAATTTAAGGAAAAATATGTACATTATTTAAGAACAAAACGAAAGGTATTTGTCCAACCAAATAATATTGAATGGCCATAACACTTGAATTTTAATCGCCGTATATCCCATTAAATTTTCAAATTACCGAAAAATATTCGAATTCGAAATAAATTGTATGACTTTCTTAAGTCTATAAACTTTATTAATCCTTGATCACAAAAATTATTAACCTCTGATAATACCTGCGAATAGATCTTTTATATGTAATGTATTGGGCGATATATTATACTCTTGAATTTAAATATTGTTCTATAAGTAGCTTAAGTAAAAGACATTAGTTATTGTTTGAATGAAAATCTCTGAAAAAAGTAAACATGAAGTATTAACGAAGCCATAAGCCTTTCCGTTCCGCATGCTCTTTCTTTTGCAGCGGAAGTGATGACCGAGGGTAAGTATGTCTTGAAGAGGGTTAGGTTTTAATAATCTGCGGATGATTGATTTCTAGTCGGTTACGGTCCGCGTTACCCTTGTTTGCGCTCGTTTTTTTCTTAGAGTAGGTTATTTTAGACTTGAGGTAGTTTAGCTTATTTTCTGGTACCGCGTTGGTGATTCGGTAACGCGCCTATGGGATTTTGTAGCGTTTTTGATTTGAGATCTGTGAAGAGATCACATCCAGAATTAACGTAACGTAGGTTTCCCGTTCTGGATGAGTAGTTGTTGACGCGTTTGGAAATCGGGCATGTGAACCGGTGGCTGAGTTAAGTAACTCGGACTTAGTCTGCTCGCGTAAGACCCGCGACCGAAACTCCTCTCCGAACTAGCTAGCCTACAAGCAGCCACCACGGAGTAGACTAAGTGTGACCGGACTTGTTGACCTGAAGGGTACAGTCCGTTGTCATTTCCAAGACTGCACGTCTCGAACCGATGGGAGGTCGGTTCTGATTGCGATCGAACGAGACGAAGTAGGAAATCGTTACAGATCATTTTCCAATTCTAGACACAGTGGTGAACCGTTTCAATACTCAGATCATCGTTACGGACCGAAAAAACAAAGAAATTGAGACTATTAATCAAAAACGTAACATATTTATAAATCTTGATAATTTTCAAAACAATTGTATGTCGAATATTTTCAGAATGTTGCTTACAGGGGGTAAGGTAGGAATTTATTCAGAACTTCCAGATCACGTATATAATTTAGTTCAGCAGGTAGCTCCTGCTGAACTAAATTATATAAATTATATGCTTTTTAATAAAAGCATAAAATTTTATAGATGTGCATATCACGCCAAAGATATGAAAACAGAAGATGAGACATTCAGACATATAACCAAATATCATAAAAAAGACGGGACATGCAGAAATCAACGAGAACTATGAGGGGTTGAAAAAACTTATTTATTTTAAAAATCTTAAGATCTTAATACAAAAATTTATAAACAACTGCGATGTCAGCAACAGGGCCTAATACGATCGAAAACCATTGAAACCAAAATATACAATAACTGAAACTCCAACCAACGTGAACCATATTATACACGTAGATAAATATATTAATAAAAAGCACAGCTTTATAACATTTATCGATAAATTTTCAAAACATGTCATCGCTTTATACAATATTTAGAGGATAGGAATAGCATAACAATAACTGAAAAGATACGATTATATTTCTCAATAAAAGGTAAACCAAATTGTCTCATAATGGACAGTGTATTCCATTCAATAAATGTCGAAGACTTTATGCAAGCTGAGGGAGTCAAAACACATTTTACAAAACTAAACAGTCACACAGGTACAGCAGACATAAATAGAGAGGGTTTTAAATGCCTCGCATGGTATAATAAATCTTTCCATTCAACGATTAAATTCAAACCATTAGATGTTGAGTATGGGAATGCAAAACATGAGGAAATAGAAAAATTATTAAGTATAACTAAGGAAAAAAGAATAAATAAGTTAAACGCTATCAACAAACTAAAGACGAAAAGTATGTAAAAAGTTATAAAGCGTTAACGCATAAAAATGAACCCAGCTATAGGAAACTTAAGTTAGATAATATTCATTCTGTCAACATTAAAAGAGACAAATATTTTTCAGATCAAGTGGATACTAATGCTTATAACAATGACAACGCTGAAACCAACGAACGGAACTCTGACGATCGAACGACTGAGCAGCGACAACCGTTTTGTAGAAATCAAAAGAGATAATATTGCAATTGTCGAAAACTAGTATACGACACTACATTTTATAAATCCTGAAGACATCCGATTCATCATAAATTCATTAGAATCAAATCTTGACCAAATCGAACTTGAGAACCAACAACTATTACGACATGAACTGACAAACATTAAAGCAAAAATTTTAACAATTTTACCACACACACACGAAGAGGAGGACTTATAAACATTATAGGAACAGGACTTAAATGGTTGTACGGGACAACGGATGATAACGACCGAAATGAAATTGAGGAACATCTTAGGACAATTGACGAAAATACTCACAGGACGATTGAGGCGACAATCAAAAAAATTGGAATTAATAATCATTTCAATACTACATTTTCCAAATTAAAAAAAATTATTGAATCAGGTCGAACTAAATTTTCAGAAAAATTTAACGTTATCAGAGCGAAAAATGAAAAAATTTACAAACAACTTCTTTACTTAGATATGATGTTGAAAATAAATATTTTAGGTGATAACGTCGAACCCATAAAGAATAATATTGCGTCCGCTAGATTGAAAATAATACTATTCTAACGAACATGTCGGTCTGTATGAATAAAAAAACATTAGGCTAGGTGCAGCTTACTTTAAGGGATATAAATTATTGTTTGTCATTCGAATTCCAAAAGATACTGTAAATACTGAAAGATCCTTAACTACTCCTCTTTTAATAAATATTATCAACAGGTTTCATTTCATGCGCAGGAAATTTTGAAAATTAATAATGTATGTTATAAGTCTATAAGTAATGCTAAAAGAAGAAGCCTAAAGAAATGTGACCTATGTATTTTCCAAAACAATTGTATCAGAACAAAAACTTATCAAATGGAAATTATAGAAATTGAACCAGGATCAATATTATTAAAAAATCTCAATAAAACTTATTTCAATAGTACTTGCGATGACAGAGCATTATACTTATAAGGAAATTATCTTTTAAATTTTCATAGATGTAGTGTTAATATTGGTGGTCAAATATATACTAATTTTTTGCTATTCAATCAAGTTTTAAATTAAATCAATGTGTAAATCAGTTAACTTTTGATGAATTGGTTTTGGGGCAAATAGAAAGTATTGAACAAATAAATGAACTAAAGCTCCATAAGAAGAAAAGCGAATATTTTGCTGTATCAACTTTGGTATCAATCCTATTAATCAGCGCTCTGTTAATAATTGCGTAATTGTATTTGAAAGGAAAACATGATTTACTTAAACAAAAAACTTAGGAGAGTTTTTACTCAAAGGAAGTAGGGGTGCCGTCATCGATGCCACTACCTCCACTAAATGAGAAAGTGATTGCTACATCGACGCCGTCATCTCCAAATAAAACATTCAATGTTGAATTGACCCCAAGTGCCAACGAACTTCCAGTGAACTGGGTGACCTAGTTCAATTGAAACCAATTCCGTCAAAGGTAAGCATTCTAGCAATTGCAAAATTACCACAACATTGCAATTACATTTCTTCGATTGCCAATCAATTGCAAAAGTGCTTACCAATAGGAGTAAGCATTATTTTAGAATGTAGGTCATTTTGTAGAGGTCGAAATGTAATGTTAACTAGTAAGATCGAATTAAGTCAGCTTAATAATGCAACTCATACCGTGATGAATACAATCAAATAATTAAACTTTTTAAAAAGTTTTTTTTTTTTTAAATCGAGTAATTGTTGTCTACATAAGTTACGCTTCATTAAACAAATATCCGATTTGTAAATGGGTAACAACGCGCCCTGGATGATTTTTTAGCCACTTAGAAATTTCTTGATTGAAATAAGTTTTTAGTGGTCCATAGATACAAACATCCAAGGGCTGCATTCTATGGGCACAATGTGGTGGTTAGCACAACGTATGAGTACCATTTTCTTTGGCATAACTCAAACATTCAATGCTTTTATGGCTTGAGTGACCATCACAAATAAGTAGAACCGGATCGTCTTTGCTAGATTTCGTATGTGCCTAAAAATGTTTCATCTATCCTGATTCTTGTGCTAATCCAAGAGTGCTAGTGGGAGCCTCGTCAACTAGTTTAGTTTTCATATTCTTCCTAGGAAATATCATACATGACGGAATGAATGAACCGATGGCATTCGTACAATACACTACTGTCACATTCGAACCTCTCTCAGCACTGGTGAGACAGACGACATGTTTCCTGCTTTTGGTGGCCAGAATTTTTGTGATTTCTGGACTGTAGTGAGCCCGGTTTCATCCATATTGAAGATTTGGTGAGGTCCCAAGTTGTGAGTGTTCAAAAATTTTTCATAAATACGGAAAAATTTAGCTACCTGTGGTTAGTTAAACGCTTGCGCTCTTGCAGCAGAAGTTGGTTCTGGGGTGCGCAGAGAACTGTCCTTATTTCTTCTCAGGAAACCGTCAAGTCATTCTTGCCTAGCACGTTTCTTGTCCTTGTTGAAAGGTTGATCGACACCATTTTTTTCGGCTAGTTCAAAGGCAAGCTGTTGGAGTGATGTACGCGTGAAACCAAAAAACTTTATGTGTTCTACTAACTCCTGCTCAATGTCAGTTGCAAATGTTTTCTTGAATCTTCCTAATCCTTTAGAGTTAGAATTCAAGGTTTTGTTCATATTGAGTGCATGTCTTTCAAGCGTTGCCTGAGGAGCAGCAAATGTTTTTTTGGCCAATTCACATACCATGTTTTTTTGCTTCCATGCTTCAATAGCCTTATTCATGGATGCTTGGCTCCAAGACTGCCGATTAGTTTTTCTTTCGTATTTTCGTGGCATATCACCTAAACAGAATAATAAATGATCATTAATATAAACTCTACGGACAAAATGACATACCATGTCGTTTTGTCCATTGTATATATATATCATTTTGTCCAAATGTGAACAAAAATGAATGATGAATCAAAATTTTATCAAGCGCCTGATAATTGTAATAAAATTAATTGAAATCATTGGGTACTGGCATAAGTTCATTGATTTTAATAGAAGTAATTACAAATAACAACAAATAACTCACCAGAAAATAGAAGAAAACCATCTATAAAATAAACTTTTGAAGGCGCGAAACATGTTCGAACTGGTGATTGCGACGCGACTGTGACTATGACGCTCAATATCTGACAGGATTGTGAATATGGCTGCCGTCACCTGATACAGTCGCGGAAACGTTACTAAAACCCAACAATTTTTTAATAAGGTAACTATTTCATTTTGTCCGTACATGTCATTTTGTCCCTTCCCCTACTTAGAGAAGTTTGATTGAATATTCGCATATAAATGCAAAAAATTAATCAAACGATAACAAAAACAAGTTATATTTTTAACCGACTTCCAAAGGAAAGAAGGTTATCAATTCATCACACATATTATTTTTTGCTTTTCAGGGTTTTGTACTAAAATACAAAACCCTATCGCAATCACGACATGTGTCCGTCCGTCCGTCTGTATGTCACACCACATTTTGTCCGAAACTGTAAAAGCTACAGCCATGAAGTGGTGCCGAGAGTGGCGACTTCTTGGAAGCGCAAGGGTAATCATATTTTTCAAAGGGGTTTTTCACTATTGATAGTCGAGTATGGTACCATTGGAAAGGTCTCAACGATATCTTATCAAAACAAGCGTTAAAATCCCTTATCGGTACGGTGGGAGGCAGGGGAAGGGGAAATATACGAACTTTTTGCATACCATCCCTTCTCCCCTTGCAATTTGACAACTTTAATCTGAAAAATCTAAAAGAAATCATGTATGCAGGCCTTTATGAGAACAATAAAAACAAATACATAAGAAGTCGTATAATAGTATAATTTATCTATTTTACATTTTCTTACTTTAAATTCAATAAAATTCAGTATGTTGCATGAACGTTCCAGGAATGATAGGTGCCATGAATATCTTTGAGAATTGGTTCACCTAGTGGTAGCAGCAATCGTAAAACAAAATAAAGGCTGTCCTAAATGAGAAGATTGAATAATTTTGAGCTATTTTTCCCCAACTTCTACGTTTAATGTACTCGTGCATGCTTTTAACACTAGATTTAATTTAATGAATGACTAAAGATAAGTACCAACAGTTAATTCCCATAGTTGAAATACCTCGAGGAGGTAGAAGAGAGCTCCTAACAGAAGGGCTTTGTAACATTCTAGGGTTCAAAAAAAATTTTCTGATGCCATGAGTCGATGATTTGAGTTATTCATCCAATACTTGTTTAAGAAATCGTTCAAATTCATCCAAAGGATGCAGAGTTTTGTTCCATGTTAAATAAATTTTCCTGAATACTCGGCTCATTGAAAATATTCATGTAAGCCACTTTTTCGTAAATTTTCATGAAAATTTAAGCAAACTAGAGTGCCTTGATTGATTCGAAATACATATTAACCATCAATATGTGTTATTGTTTTGGTAGTTCCATACAATTGAGATAGCGATAACTCGCTTGATTATGATTTCATTTCCATGGAATTTCATAGGCATAAGGGTTTTATATCAGCCTATATAAATGTAAAACTTTAAGAGGTGTAAGGACACCATTTAGATTTCTGGGGAAAATGTAAAATTTACAAATCATACTATTATTAACAGAGTCAAGTGAATTTTGATTTCTGAGGTATTTGTTGCCTTTGGACTCATAAAGACCTACTTTCGTGATTTTTTCAGATTTTCTGCGTAAAGTTGTCTAATCGTGAGGGGAGGGAGCACAAATGTTGTTCCCGCATTTTGCCCCCCTATATTTCTAATGCAAAAATGACTTATTTCCCAGATTTTGAAAGTCCTAAGGCCTTTCATTTGATACCCTACTCGAGTACATTTAATGAAAACATTTGTTAAGGGCCACTTTGCTTTAAGGGGGACCCCCTTAAAAATTTTATATATATGATAACACCAAAACTTTAAAGAGATCATCATTTCTGTCCTTTTCACCAAGTTTGAGTCTTGTAGCTCCTATAGTTTCAGAAGAAATTTCTTGTGATGCACGCATAGATGGACAGATGGACAGATAAGATGGTGACTAGTAAGTTTTTGCAAAATTTCTTTCAGAAAACCCTATAACAAATAACTTAGAGGTTGAAATTCGTTGAACTTTGCTAATAGTAGTAGGATTTTACATTTTCATCAGTAATAATGTATTGGTATCATTAAATTGCATGAAATCAGCCATTTAAGTAGTTCTTTAAAATATTATTTATTCTATAAGTTTCAATAAAATTTACTGACGTTATAGCCATTTAAATTTCATCCGATTACAACAATTGTATACGATTTTTCTACTGCATAAGCTTTCCATCACTACACTACACTACACTTTTAATTGAATCTTCTCCAAATTTTTAGGTAGAATGAATAACAAAAATACATTTAAGATTCAGGCCAGTCAATAATTTAATGAATATTCGAAAAGAAATGTTGGCTGGTTCTTTCAGTAATATTAGAACAAAATGTTGGCTGGTTCTTTCAGTAATATTGGATCAAAATTTTGGCTAGCTCTTTTAAAGCAAGAATATATTTGTTGTGCAAGACATAAAAGTTTTTCTTGAATTGAATCAATCCATTTATCCACATGTTGTAGACTAAGTACAAAACTCTTTTAATATGGGCGTAGTTCTGTCTATGCAACTTATTTTTATGTATGTTCACACATAAGATAGATAGAAGAGTCTTTTTTTTCGGCAAATTATACTTCTTTAAAGGATAAGAAACTCAAGTAATAGTAAAGGACTTTTACCGTTAAAACTGAAAATTTTCCGACTTTCACCCCCGATTTTGCAGTATAACCGATCAACAAATGTATCGGTACAGAATTGTAATCCTTTCAAGGACTCTGTAGATATTAACAGTTAAATACGATACATTGATGTCGAGAAATTGAATTTAAATGATCTTTTTGACGGCAAGTGATGGAAATACCGAATCCTGTGATGACGGATGATAAAAATGATCAATCTCCTTAATTCTTCGCATAAACGGTACATTTTAGTCAATCATTTTTACCGAAAATAATCAATTAATTAATTGTAAATGCAGCATAAATACTCGTACAATTCAACAATATTTAAAAGGAAAATTCCAGGATCCTTTTCTCTTCACATAGGATTTATGCTATTCCCCGAAGAAATAATAAGG